>LPNX011131563.1:0-17500 GCA_001517045.1 Pseudotsuga menziesii | reverse complement strand
ATATAATAATCTTAGTCTTGAAATCCAATGCTTTCTCCTCCAGCTTGTCATAGTCAATGAACCCAGTCTCCTAAATCACCTTGTAAGGAAAAATGAAACCATTGCAAGTTTAGTACATTGAGCTTCATTTACCATTCTAATTTTAATATATTGAGGTTTGATTTAGTATCAACCAATATTTGATAACTTTATATGTAAGTAAAATTTGACTCATGTGATTCTTCCATCTTCTAGCTATGTTAGTTGTCTTGTTGAGATATTCCAACTGTTTTACTTGGAATTTGATTTTTATTGTTGGAGTTTAGGGTTTGGGTAGTAATAAATTACTACACCATTGGGTTTCCTCCTGAAGCTAGCACGTAGTATTAATGAATAAGTTGTTTGTCTGGGTTGTCTCCATTATGTGTATGAAAGCTTAATCTCTTCATTGCATTTGTTCTTCCTAGATAACATCAATATGTCTACCTTTTAAATATTTTTTAATTTTTAAAATGTCAATCCACAAGCAGTCAAATATTTGCACCGGTTATATTATACATGCAATGAGTGGGTCACAATTGCAAACACTCTTCCATGTGGGGAAAACCTCTATGATATTATAAAAAAACTAATGCAAAATTAATACCTCATCCTCCACTTGTCGAACTCCAAAAGTATGCTCCACTTATGTAAAGGGTGTATTTACTTTTGTCTCTACCGCGTATGTCGAAAGAGGTGACAGAGAATGAGAAGAGGACCCATCATGAGTGAAAGATTCAATTTCTGCTTCCTCTTCATATTCATCACTCAAAAATGCAGCAGCTAAGGAATCTCTGGGGTCATTGTCCAAAGATTCGTATACCAATTATGTAACCTGTAATAAGCTAGATGGGAATTTGTGATGTAATTGTTCTTAACCTGTCTTGACTTGCCACCTTCAATATTTTACCTTTTGTTAGCATAATGACTTTATGGTTGGATTTTGCTTGAAGCTGCAAATCGAGTCTTAGCTCTCAGAGTCGTGTAGCGAGATGCATGCATATATAAAAGGATGACAGTTGACCATTCAATCCAATGTAAGTTGTACATGAATGGTATCTGAAAGTTTACTTATGACCCAATAATGTCCTGTGTATAATACAGACCAATTCAGACAAAGTCATATGCAAAATCTATATAGTTTAGATAGTAGACAACTTGTATTTTACTTTCTCTACCCTAATATTTGCGGAAACATGTGCCAAGGGAGAAATAATTACTTACTAATTACCCCTAAGAGGAAATTCAACACTTTCATTGAGAATATCAACAAGTAGGGTGTTCGATGGAACCAACTCTGGAGTTGCAAGAGATTTCTAGCAAGACAGGGACATGACACATGTAGAAGCACCCTCATTGACAACTTCCCTTCCAATTGTTTTTCTACCATAAATGACATCTTCGATAAGGTTACATGATATGGCAGGAGAATTTTGACATCAGAGAAATTAAAATTCGCCATGTGGCTTGATGAGTCCATAGTACCTAAGGCTGCTAAGAGTGCATCTCGTTGGTCGGGACAACACTGTAACACCTCTAAAGCTGAGATCGCACAAGGATTCTGGGCTAAATATTCAACTACGGAGTAGTTTCCTGTAGCCCTAGCATTGGGATTGTGCAATGTTTTCTTGAAGACACCTTTCGGTATCTTGGGCATAGGTTCGGAAGGTTTCTCAATCGTGAGAGGGTTGGAAGTTTCACCTATCGACTTACACTTCTCTAAAGCCTCTGTTTCATAGTTCTTGTTCCTAGTCTAGAGTAAAGTATGGGATCAAACCATGTTAATATAATTAGGGTCAGGAGCATTTGGGTTGTCCCGTGCTGCATTTGAAGCTGAAGCATAATTATGTCGTTGGGGAAAAGGATCCTTTAGGATAGCTAGTTGTTGGCCTTTTAACAACTTCTAAGCTTGTTCCATAAGGGGACATTTATGGGTCAGGTGATCTTCATGGCACAACTTACATGGGAATTTCACCTTCTTCTTTTCCTTTTTTTCCCCATCACCATTGTTTGTGGGTTTTTGCTTGTTTTGGTTTCCCTCACCTTTTTTCCCTTTCTTCTTTTTCCCACTGGGCTGCTGATTTCCCTTCTAAGAGGATTGTGCAAAAACATTTGCATTCTAGAATGAGGGGGAAGCTTTTGTTTCCTTCGTTGTAGAATGTTTGACAGACAACTCATGGAGCTATTTAGCCAAAGACTCTATAGTGGGAGATTTCACAAAACTAACCACACCATCAGCATGGGGTCCAGGATTAGGTTTCTCTACATTGTGCATTGGCCTCGGTGCATCAGGGATGATTTCATATAAAATCCCAGATTGAGAATATATAAAATCTAGATGTCGGGCCCTGAGGATAGCCTCTTCCTCATTGGTCACTCCCGAAGTAGATACATCCTTAGATATATATGGCATTAGGGATTTAAGGAACCATTCTAATAAAAATTTGGGAGGAATAGTGGCTTTGATAAGGCTCTTCCATCTTCTCCACTCTTGGATGTGATCCAAAATATGAGTGGCCTTGTCCTGCCGAAAGGTAGACAACAAGTCTGTCCCGAAATCATATCAAAAAAGAAGTTGGAAGTGACTAAGGAATACATTAGCCAAGTCCCAAGAACTGTCAAATGCAGAAAAATATAGTTCAATATACCATTTTTCTGCAATACTGGTTATACTTATTTGGAACAGCCTCAACCAAACTGTATCCATTAGAGGAAATTTCAACTCAAAATGGGCCTTTTAACTTAAACTCAAATTCCATGTCATCATGTGTTTTCCAATGAAATGGTTTTAAATTTTAAATATCGTATAGGTCTTAAACACCTTTTTAATATAAATTTGGGGATAGGTATCATTAAAAAATACTTTTTTATTTGTATTTTCGACATATCTCCCTGTGTTTTACTCAAATTTTGATCGGGAGAGCTAGTAGGATGTGGAATTAAATTATGCATCCAACCAGTACCCAGTCAACATACTTTCGATGGACCCTGCTACCCCAAAAACAAGAAATACCTGAAAAAATGTGATAATGAATGGGTATTTCTTCTTTTTGGGGTAGCGGGGTCTGTCAAAAGTATGTCGAGTGGGTATTCGTTGGATGTGGAATTTAATACCACATCCAACGATCTCTTCTAATCAAAATTTGAGTAAAAACACAGGGAGATATGTCAAAAATACAAACAAAAAGGTAGTTTTTTTCTTTTCTTCTTCTGAAATTAATAAATATTATTTTATTATTTTAACTATTATTTTATTAATTTTTTTTAGGCGGCCCATTTTGAGTTGAAATTTCCTCTAATGGTCGTTTAATGAGTTGGAAGAGCACCATAAATGGAAAGTGGTGACATGATCTCATGGATCATCACCAACTTTTCCTTCGAATTTTGGGATATTCGAGGGTAGCTTGGTAGGAACGGGTGGCCAGGAGGAGCTATGTCTCACTGATTCATTCATTAGGTTCATAAAATATGGAAAATTTAACATTTCCAGGAATGGATCTTGGGTATAACAGAAGCATTAAAAGTACTAGCTTGGGGATTAGAGGGACTTACCCCCATGTTCCCATATGTGAAGGCCAGGTTTCCCCTTGCTACCAGCTGTGAAGTGGTTGGGCTAGTTTGGAAAGGATTCCATCCATAAGCCAATGGATTATTTATGCGCGGTGCAGTGTATGAGGTTTTAGCTTCCCCAGTTGAAGCTAGGGTTTAGAACACATGAGCAGGTATCCCTCCGCTGAAAAGCGAGAAAGGAGAGCTTGTGAAAGGAGCTGGAACTGATGTTTGAAAACCTTTACCATAAGGATTAGGGTTTATGAATTGCACCCCTACATATGCAAGTGTTGGACCTACATATGTAGTGGATGGGGGAATGTTCCCACCATTCCAAGGAAAACTCTAGACAAATGCTGAGGATCCTATAGGACCACTCTGAGCAGTGTGTACGAAGGAAGTAGGAACTGAAGGTACACTAGGAATCCCAGTGACCATACCACTAGAAGTACCTACTAGATGGAGTTAAAGGTGTAGTAGGTATACTTGTTCTAGGGGCACCTACTAGGGGAGGTGGCACCCTTTCAGCTGGAGCAGCTAAGGTGGAAGTAGAAGAGCTCTATCCTACAGTAGACATTAGTATGCCCAGAGGGACACCAATCATGGGTGAATTGAAAGGATGAACCTAAACGATCACAGGATCATTTAAGTTAGTTATAAGTGAATTAAAGTTCCTTGAAAAATCGTCAGCTTGCAAGTCTTCTATCTCAACTACAGTTAAATAAAAACAGTTTTCCCTAAGTTCTGGTTCACCTGAAACTTCACTAACTCCTATCGGTTCGAAAGAACCGTCTGTGTCTAATATTCACCTTTGAGCGGGTGGTGGAGGTTCCAATGTGATAAGCAAAGGAAGGTTCTGGAACCTTCATGACCTTCTGACAGACTGGTCCTTGATGATTGTAAATTTGACTCGTCACACCATAAGGTCGGCTAAACATAAACAAACCACAAAGGAATCACTGCAAAATTTCCTAAAGTCTCAACAATCACAAGGGATATAAGATATGCTTTCTTGAAGAAAGATGAGAGATAGTTTCTTGGTGTCCTTGAAGAGGTTCTTAGGCAAAAGTAGAGGAATCACCCACCTCCCTCCTACACTTTCAATAAGGGTTACCTTCCAAGCCCATCCAAGGTGAACCAGAAATGGCCTTCCGGTTTACCTATGTATAAACCCTAGATGTCAAAGAGACTAAAGGATACATTAACTATATCAATAGTCTGGGGGAATAGTCACAAGCCTGATTCGTACGCATGGGTAGGGTAGCAAATCCCGAAACTCTGTCTAGGACAAAATCCCCAGATGCACAAAAACCTTGGTCTACGTATTGACAAGGAATCAGAGGGTTATCTCCTTAGTCCAAGCCTCCATGGGGCCTCGTGCTTAACTCCATTTTGAGAGGAGCTTCCCAGATACTATCAACACAGAGAAGGATTTGCCTATCGATTAGCCAACTACGTGTGAGTTTAAGTACTTGTGGGGAGTTTGCACTTCCTATCACACAAGTCTAGCCTAATCTAGCAAGTGTATGACCCTATAAAACAAAACTTACTAATAAATTTTTAATTATAGTGTTCATTTTAAGGGTTGTTCTTAGTCAGAGGGTAAGTGGCATGAATGACTATGATATTATAGACTCGATAAGAAAATTAAAAAGGTGTATAAAATGAATTCCAAAACAAATTATAACTACTTAAATCAAGCTTCTTTTTCTTTTTGTAGATATGAACTAATGAAATTACAACTAAGTATGAGAAGAATAAGACTTATTTTTTGTAATTTTTGAGATTTTATTCGAAAATACTGAAAATAAAACTATGATATGCAATTAAAATGCAAATGTTCCCAATGTTTTTTCTTCACTTTTCAAACTCTTAAAAAATTACTATGCACCTAAATGCAAAAATTCTTGAGTATGCTTGAAAAATAAGACCATAAAGCAAGAAATATGAAGTATAGTTGACTTGTAATAACCAAATTCAACCACCTAAGGAGGAGACTTGGCAAACACCTAGTTTGGGAAGAAACAATGAATGAAATCCACTGAAATCACTAAAGGGAAAGTGACAAACTAAAACTACTTGAAAGTAGTATAGAGTACAAGGTATCTAAAATCCTGATCATTGATTTAGATACACATCACTAAACCTATCACCCAAACAGGATAAACCACTTCAAATTGCTGAATGAAAGAAGACTCAAACAACAAAAACTCAAAGGCTTACTGAAAAGCACAAAGTATGGTGTGCAGGAATTTCAGACCTATACCAAGATGCTAGCAATAGAAGACCCCAAAGCAGAGAAAAATACAAATAAGACAAGGACAAGCAACCCTACCCAAAAAAAAACTACTGCTAAAAGATGTATGTGACTATGTAATAGAGGAACCTGCGTACTGTACACGACTGTCAAATGAAGCAACCTGCATATACAAGTTGTTGTATGCGACTGTGTAGCACAGCAGCTCGCGTACACAACAAAATGTTCTCAAAAAGAAAAAATAATATAGGTCTCTAAAACACTACTGCAAATCAAATCCAAGCTATAAAACCATACACTTAATTAGAGCAAAGACTGGGCAAGTATGTACAATACTAAACCACAGTAGGCTGGATTCCCCAGCGGAGTCACCAGTTCTATTGTTCAGGATTAAACACCCTTGTAACCTAGGGTATGGGGTTACCAACTTACTACTAACCTTGCAAACAATCAAAGTTTACCAGAGAATAGAAATGGAATAGGAAGAAAGTCTTGACTTACCCTATTACCGATGGTTGATCCAAGCGTGACCTTCTCGTGCTCCTCTTCTCTCCAAAGCTTCTAGGGATGCACCTCTTTCACCTGTAAAGAGAAAATTCTCCAAGTAATATATCATGCATGTATATATAAGAGGTTAGATAAACAATATATCAAATATATAATCAAATACATTCATTAACCACAATACTTGAAATAGACTCAACAAAATGTTGGAAGAAGAATTCTCTTTATTAACAATCAGTGAATGAGATAAGAGTACAACCCAGCTTCTAAGACAAGGACTCCTTTTTAACCAAAGGACTTTGATTTCTACTGCTCCAAGACTTCTGAAGATATACCACCAGCATAACTTTGCTCTCCAATCTTTATTGATTAATACCCTCCCCAAGGCCTCTATTTATACTTTGGAAAATAGAGTGATTTCGAAGGTTGGGGTGGTTGAAACAGTTTGGATAGTTAAGGATCAGGGCCCAACTAATATCAATTAATCATGTTTTATATTTTTAAGGTCAAACTAAGGTGTATGCAACTATTGATGTAGGCAACCCGCATATGACAGGCGAGTTGCTCAAAGGAAACCCGTGTATGCTGATATACACGGGTTGAAATGTAGATAGTTGCTTACGGTACGCGAGTTTCAATGGAGATAGTCGCGTACACAACTCAAGAAGAAAAATTATATAGCAAGCTAGTTTAAGGGTAAATGCATCCCAAGTCATGCCCATCTATAGTGTTTTGGCTAACTTAATTCCTAATATGTCATTTTGTGTACCAACATAAAGAATGTTGCTACTCAGATGGAGAAGTGCCATTTGGGTTGATAACAACCAAGTAACTAATTACTAGCGCTTTTAATGTCCTAGAAATTTTCCTTTGCCACACGCTTAACGGTTTGCTTCAATGGTGCAGTAGGGATAAAGATGGTCAAGAAAAAATTCGTGCAATTGCTTTATTGGATCTCTGAAGATCGAGGTGCATGGAACCAATATTACTAATAAAAGGTAGACAATATACAAAATTTACACTTCAATTTCAAAATTGCAATTTTCCATGACACAATTAAAAATGACTAACATAAATGACTAATGCATATTCTTCTAGCTAGTCATTTTTTATGTCATGACTAAATTGGTCATTTATGTTAGTCATTTTTAACTTTGTCACTTATTATCTAGTCATATTTGTTAACTGGTGACAAAATTAGTCATTAATTTTAGTCGTTTATAGTTGGGTCAATCAAAATTGCTCATATTTAATATTAAATCACTTGAAAAACCTGCGGTGACTAGAATTTTGAGTCACATAGTAGCTAATTCCTCATTTTGTACTAGTGTGTGCCACCAAGGAAGATGGTCATGAAAAGTTTGGTATGTAGAGTCATTAAACCACAATGCAAGAAACCCCATAATACCAATGGATTGTGAAAACACAAGTAAACATAAATTTGTGGGAAAGTCCATCATGGTGGATGGAACCTAATGAAAATGTTAATAACAATGAATATTAATTAGATATGAATTCTAGTATGCATTTAATTGGGATGTGACCACATGTTGTTAGGTGGTGTATGCAAGAATTCACTACCCCCTACACATACCTCTTCCCCTCTTACAAATTTCCTGTAGGAAATAATCCCCACATGGTCAAAACCTTATGTGATGGAGACAAGGGAAGGCATGTACACATGTGTGCACCCCTAGCATGTTAAACCTTAATTTTGAGATCCTACCAATGCTTTGGAACAATAATAAAACCATTTTCAAGGAGAATAATCAAAAGGATGGTCTATCTAATGGAGTAGTATAAAGTATAAAATCAATTATGCTATAAATAAGTTAATGAAATAGTATATATTTTGAGAAATTGTTAAGAACCCAAGTTAGGAGTTGGTCTATAGTTATAATCTCTATGTGGGTAGTAACTCAACTTAAATTATATGGAGATGTGAGGCCATAACTTAGAGTCATGAGGGTTGTAAAATTATGATCCATAGGAGATCATCGAGATGAATAATAAATTCCAGTGAAAGAATTAGGAAGAATGATGAAATGCAATGTTAAAATTGGCAAAAATGCAATGTGAAATAAAACATGGAATAAGAACCAAATTGGGAGCAATAACTCAAAACAATTATCATTAATATGTGTATAAACAATTGATAATACAATGGAGGAAATTTGGATTACCTAAGAGTGATTCGAATCCTTGACTAATACATAACTAGAATAGGAAAATCAACACTGTAGACATCTCTAGTGGACTTCAGATTACTGAGTCAATTAATAATCAGTTAATGATTCTATCAGTTAGTGGCCATATGATTCTATCTCTAGTTGGGTTGGGGTGAAATAAAGGGAACAAAGAGACATTGGATCTTATCTCTCTTCCTCGAGAGAGAAGATACAAAGGTTCCTTCCTACATAATTACATGGAAGAATAGATCTACATGAGACATCCTAAGTGATACACTGATGATTATTCCATGGTATGTAGGCTAAGAAAACCATTGTTTGGGATCAAGCAAGCCCATGGGCATGGCATGAAAAGATAGGATGTTTCTTATTGTCGCATAGGTTTGAAAGGTACAATTATGGTTGCAAAAACAACAACATTTATTTTCCTATTTGGCATCAGATTGGAGGAAAGTGGAGAGCTTCACATACACTATATTGGGGAAAACCTGCACAGCAAGACAATCACCGTACATTAATTCCCTACACAAGAGCATAGTGGAGACATTTTTAACAAATTCTTTCACTCAGAAGAGATTTGTTTATCTCAGGTCTTTACTTGGTGTGAAGGGTTGATTTAGTTCCCTATTGTTTATTTTTTTAATTTTTTTTTTTTGGGGGGGGGGAGGGGGGAGGGTTTCCCATGAGGTTTTCCCCGTTTCCTTAGTTTCATGATAAATTATGTTTTCATTATTATTGTATGGGTGACCTTTGGTCTCAGTTTCCAAGGCCCGAGTAGTCTGGGTTTGGATTAAAGGGAAATTATAGGATTATTGATAATCCTCCTTTGTCCACCTTAGTTATCTAGAAGTTTCCTAGTTTAGGATAACATTTTATACCGCCTAGTGTTGTATAGATTTTATATGGTGCCCACTAGACACTTATTCTCCCTCATGCATGATTTTAGGATCCTACTTTGAGTTGTGGGAGTCCCAACTTCATTTCACCCTCATTCGAGTGGATTTAGCCTCTGATGACCAGCTTTAGTTCACCTTCACACCTATCAAGGGTCAATTAACTGATTATTAACTGATTCACTTATATGAAGTGCACTGGAGATGTCTACAGTGTTGATTTTTCCTATGTTATTCATGTCTTAGTCAAGGATTTGAATTACTCTTGGTTAATTTGAATTTATTCTATTGTATTATTAATTTTTTATACAGAGATTAGCGATAATTGTTATTGGTTATTGCTTCCAATTGAGTGTTTCTTCTCTTCTTAATTTCATATTGCATTTTTAATAGTTTTTACACCACAATCCATTATTCTTCCTAATCCTTTCACTGTAACATATTATCTAGCCTGATGATCTCCTATGAGACATAATTTCAGATGGTATCAAAGCTCTACAAAGTGGATTTATCCTCAATTTAAGAGTTTTATTGATATTTTGAGAGGATTCAGTAAAAATTGTGGTGTTTCTTCAATTGAAAATGGATAATTCAACTCACTTGACACCAAGAATACTCACACCTTTTAGTTGTCTATATTGGATGGCAGATATGTAGATATCCTTTTGTAGCAAGATTCTATATAAGGTCACAATGGGAAATGAAGTCAAACCCAGGAAGCTATTGACAAATCAAAGTACCTGAACAAGCTTTCTAAAGCTTTTGGTTATGTGTGTATTCATATCTCCAGAGAATTTCTCTTCAATCTTGATGGATTGAAAACCCCAAGAGAGTTATGGTTGAAGGTTGAATCTATATCTGGAAAGAAAGATGAGCTAAGAGGAAAAATTTTGGAGAAATAATTGATCAGTATTCAACCCAACAATTTCAAAACCATCTAGTAGTTCTTCACCAAATTCAAGTATTTGGTCATGCAGTGCAAAAAATGTGGAATTGACAAGAAGGATGAGAAAGTAATTCTATCCATTCTAAGTAATATTGGCCCTGAATTTTTTATTTTTGTGTCAACTTTCCATTAGGGAGACTAACAACCCCAAACTGGCAAGTCCTTTCACCGGATGCATTCATTGAAGCCCTGCTCCAAGAGAAGGACAAACCAATCCAAATGAGAGACCTCAAAGCCTCCAAGAATCAAGATCTTTTTGTTGGGGAATCAAAGAATGTGAATGAAAAAGCAAAGAAAAAGGTAAAGTACAAGAAGTATTATGAATCCAAACAAAAGGATGAGCTCAATCCATTAGATGGATCCTTGAGTTCCAAGAATGATAAGAACCATAGGTTTAGAAATACCAAGTGTATCTATCGCAAGAAATAAAACAAGTAGTTGTATGTATAAGACTATAGATCAAATTGATAGAATTCTTGAAAAAATTGATATTTCCCTCCTAGAAGGTGCAAGGAACACTGATTCCAGAAGCAAGATAAATGATCATGAGATAATCGATGCACCGAAGGTTGGATTTTTAAAATATCAATATTTCCTCATAGATTTTGCATCCTTCAACCACATGGTTGCATCCCAAATGTAATTCTTTTCATTAGATCTCACTAATGGTCCAAACATTCACATGGGAGATGATTCACAGATCTTGGCTATAGGGAAGGAAACAGTAAATTTGAACATGGTGTGTTCAACAATGTTTTGTATGTACCTTGTTTAGAAACAAACTTGTTATTTGTTTGTTAGATGACACACAATGGTTCACCAAAAACAGTTGTTTTTGGACCTGGCATAGTTGGGATATCATAAATATATTTTGGGAAGTTGATAGCTAAAGGTGTTCCAAACCATGCCTCTAAGGAATATGAGTTTTCACATTTGTTTCCATACTTCAATAAATATCCATCGCAAGATATGAAACTAGTTTAAAAGGAAGGTACATATCCTCTACCTAAACCCTTTTCACATGATGATGTTTCTTCTGATAATACAGATTCATAATCTAAAGATGAGGACGAAGTTGAATCGGATATTAATGTTGAGTATGGAGTTCAAACAGATCTAGATCCATATCCAGCTCTTGATCCCAATCCTAGGCAGAAATGGGCTAAAAAATCATTGAATTTATTGGGAACACTTTTGGGAATCCATCTAACCAAAGGAGAACCGTATCTCAATTTCAGGATGAGAAGCTTGCATTATGTCTGATAGATTGAATTATCCAAAGATGTGCTATATTCTCCCAGAAAGGTGCTACATTATGTTGGCATGTTATCTATAGTCCTACAATTAGGCTTGCCATGATATACCATGGAAATATTTTATGGATGAGTAATATGAGTCAATGCAAAACAAAGAGACATTGGATATTGTCTCTCTTCCTCCAGAGAAAAGTGACAAAGGCTCCTTCCTACATGATGAATTGGAAGAAGAGATATACATGAGACAACTTAAGGGTTTCAATGATGATTCTTCCTTGGTATTTAGGCTAAGGAAATCATGACAAGATAAGATATTTATTACTGTCACACAAGTTCAAAAGGTGAAATTTTAACTACAAAATCAATGACATTTATTTTCCTATCTAGCATCATATTAGAAGAAACTGGAGAGGTTCACATGCCCTATATAAGGAAATAAGTGCACAACATGACCACCACACTGCATGACTTCCCTACATAGGATCAAATTGCATACATTTTTCACAAATACTTTCACTCAGAAGATATTTTCTACCCCGGATCTATGATTAGTGTAAAGGCTTGATTCAGTTCCCTACTATTCATTTTTTTTGGCAGGGGGGTTTCGCATGAGGTTTTCCCCATTTCCTTAGTTTCATGAGCATTTATTTTTTGGGTGACCTTTGGTCTAAGTTGAAAAGGGCATGGATTCTCTGGGTTTGGATTAAGGGGGGGTGTTAGGATTATTCATAATCCTCCCATTTCCAACTTAGTTATTTAACATTTTCCTAATTTAGGGTAATGTTGTAGACCCCCTAGTTCTATGCATATGTTATCTAGGTCCAACGAACCACTTAGTGTGCCCTCATGCAATATTTTTGGATCTTCAGAAACCAATCCCTATATTTTAGGATCCCACTCAAAGTTGGGATTCCCACCTTTAGTTCACCCTGACCCAAGTGGAGTTAGTATTTGATGGACACCTTCATTTCATATTCAGTTAGTGAATGTTCCTCCTTTGCATGATTTAAGGATAAATATTCCCATGCATGCCTACCAGGTGTTAATAAACTAATTACTACTGATTAAATTTTCTGAAGGGCATTGGAGATATCTATAATGTTTATTTTTCGTATTCTAGTCATGTATTATTCAAAGATTCAAAAAACTCTTCGCTAATTTGAATTTCATCAATTTTATTATCAGTTGTTTATACAAAAATTAACGATAATTGTTACCAGTTATTGCTTCTAATTGAGTGTTTCTTCTCTGTTTGATTTTGCAGTGCATTCTTAACATTTTTTACACTACAATCCATCATTCTTCCTAATTATTTCAAAATTCTGATTCATAGGATATCGTCAAGCGAAATAATACCTTACAATGAAAGATTTTCAAAGAATGATTAATTGTAATGTAAAAATTGATAAAATGCACTGTGAAATTAAGCATAGAAGAAACACTCAGTTGATAGCAATAATTGGTAATAATTATTATTCATAGGTTTATGAACATCTCATAATACAATGGAGGAAACTCGAATTACCCAAGGAGGATTCAAATCCCTGACTGAGACATGACTAGCATGGGAAAAATCAATACTCATGACATCTCCAATGTACTCCAAACAACTAAATTAGTTAATAATAAGTTAACTAACCCTTGGTAGGTGTGCATGGGAACCTTTATCCTTGAATCATGCAAAATACACACATTATCTAACCGATGGTGAATTGAAGGTGGCCATGAGAGGCTAACTCCATTCGGATGAGGGCGAACTTAAGGTGGGACTCCTAGAACTGAGAGTGGTCTCCTAAAATATATGGATTGGTATCTAGAGCTCCTAAAATCGTGCATGATGGTGTGTCAAGTGGACAGTGATCACCATACAACATATGCATGGCACTAAGTGGTCTACAACATTATCCTAAACTAAGAAATTGCAAAAATAACTAAGGTGGACAAGGGATGATGTGTAAGTCTTTCTATGTTCATCCTAGAGTTGACAAGTATTTTTTATAAAAAAATTATAAAATGTTATAAAAATGAACATGTTGGCTCAATTTAGATTTAAAATATTTTTTAAAACCACATATATAAGCCTACAAATTAAAACCAAAAACATTTTGTTCACATTTATTCAACACTTTTTACTATAAAAAGGGGGTTAGCAATTCGAGAGATTTGATCCCTTTTAGCACTTTGTATATCCTTTTTAAGATAGATCTATGATGGTAGTAAAGAATTGAAAGAATTAGTATTGGAAGTGGAAGGCTTCATCGAAGCTTTAAGTCACTACGAAAACAAAAATACATGTCTGATTAGCTATAATGGGATGCATGTTGAAATATTGTAACTTCAAAGAATATTCTATATATATTGTTTTGTGGTCCCCGATGGTCCTACTGGGAGAACCACTTGTATTACATTGTACCCCGATGCTCCTAATCGGAAGAACTAATAAGAGTCGTGAGGTAGTCCCCTCTAATTGTAAAAGTGGGTCATTAGCACCCTAGTGTGGTTACTTGAGCCTACATGTGTAACTCGAGCCTATATGATTTAACTCGATCCTACATGTCAAATGAGTCAAGTTAAGTGAACAGATGAATATAAATAGAGGTGTAGTGCTCCTCATTTGAGACACACACACTAACTTGAGTAGCGCACTTGTAGAGGAGAGAAGTCGCTGGAGAAGGAGGAGGATCAGGTTTTGATCTCCTTGTTGGTTTTATCTTTTACCTTTTTGTGGCATCTATATTGAGGAAGCTTTTGCTGGGTTTTTCCCTTTAGGGTTTTCCTAGGATAAATCTGTGTTGTTCTTGTGATACTGTTTCTTTCAGTGATCCTGCTTATATGATTTTGATATGAAAATGAAATGAAATAGTGATGTATTAGCTAATCATATGAAAATTTAACATGGTATCAGAGCCACCCTGAATAGGACAGCATTCACAAGGCAAAATACCTCTCCCTCTCTCCCCGGAAGAAATTAGGGCTTCTTGCTGAACATGAATTTTTGAGTGAGCCTGGCATAATATTTCTATCCTCATCAAAATAGAATTTTAGAGACCTGGATCAATATTTTTGGTTGGGTGAAACTCCGGGAAAGTCAAACCCTAGTTTGACCCCCAGCTAGAAAAACCCTAAATACTAAAACTGCTAAGTTTTGGTAAATTTTCTATATCTCGAGATTGGCGAAGGTTCACGATCTGAAACTTACAGAGACCTAAGATAAACTCCATATGTACACTTTTTCCAAAATTCAGCCTCATATTCGCTATATTTTTGGAGATATGATCCCTCCAAGTTAGGGTTCCATCCTCTTCCAGAATTCATCCCTAAACAGGACACCTGGGGACAATCACTATATCTTGGGCTACAGATGTCCAAATTGAATTCCTAAAGACTTTCAAGAAATATCATGGAATTTAATTTCTGTGGTCCAAATTTCAGAACCAGAAGATGAAACAGTGACACGTGGCAGTCCGTACAAGTTCGATGTTCTGAACAGTCCTGTAACAGGTCACCATGGGAAAAGGATCATAAATCCCAATTGGTGAAACAAATTCTGATTAAACCTATGGTTTTGGATCATGGATATTCTAGGTTACCTCAGTGGGAAATTTCAGACACATAGGAGTAGTAATTTCAGAGATATCACAGAAACAGTGACAGGTATTTCTGCAGAAGAAATTGGAAAACTAGGGCTTCCTGTTCCGGGAGCTTCCATCCATTATTTTCAGAAAAGGAGTACATTATACAGATACATTTGAAGATATATATCTTTCTATACAATAATATATTAAATATTCCAAGTTTTAAAAATTAGGGTTTCTCTGACAAACCCTAAATTAGCTAGCTCTGGAAGCATAACGAACACCTCAAATCGGTAAGGTCTAATCTTTTGCTATTTGCATTTGAGGTTCTCATTTCAAAGTGATCTATCACATCAGCTTGATGATAAGCTTGGTAAATTTTACAACTTCCAAGCATGGAAGTATTTCATCTCTCTAAATAAAATGAATTGGACACCTACATAAGTAGAGAGGTTCCAGTTCCATACGGAGATGAGGCTCAAAGCCTTACACAAGAAGAACTTGATCAAGGCCAAGAAGATCATTATTGATTCAATCACGGATGAACTTGTACTACAAGTGTATTCCCTAAAGACACCAAAGATGTTTGATTCCTTGATCAAGCTATTTGAAGATAAGAACTTAAATCAGAAGATGGCTTTGAGAAAACAGTTGAATAATGTGAAGATCCAGAATGCAGAACAACTTGGAGCAGTAGAATAAGAAGTGGAGAATGTAGAAGTGGTGATAGCCACCTTGAACGACCTCCTAGGATCATGGGATTCATTCATGCAAAGAATTTATGCTAGAAGGAAGTAATTTCTTTTAGCTCGACTCATAAGAAGAGAAGAAGAAGATGGGAGCAATTGAAGATCAAGCTCTCACCATTCAAAGAAGATCCCTCAAGCGATGAGGAATATGAAGAACTCAATTCTTGAAGAACCTCTTATTCATCTTATAATTTGGATAAGAAATGATGATTTCATGAATGAAGAAGATGATAAAGCAGAATGATAAAGATGGAGTATACCCATGAAAAAAATAAAATATAAGTATTCAATTGTCATTTCATGATATTGGTTTGTTATACATTTGATTATATTCAGTTGATGTGTTATGCATGATAGATTGTTTGCATTAATGAATGTATACTACTAATATGCATGTGATGGGTAAGTAGCTCATGGTGCTATACAACTCTCCATTGCTACTTATCAAACCTCTTTGCTGACATATTGGATTAGTGCACAATCTCAATGATGTCATGGTAGAGATGGAAGGCATCTAGAAAGTTGATGTGAGATATGGATGAATGTTGTATTGTCTAAACAGTTACATGATGCATAAGAATTTGTCATTTTATGAAATAGTTCTAACCATGCAACTGGTGCATTTGAATTGTAGGAAAGGTCCTGTACAAACTCCTACAAGAAAAAAAGGATGAGACCTGTTCCAAAGAACAAGTGTTGACAATTCAAGATTCACTCCAATAAACATGAATCTGAAGCTCCCAGGGTTAGAGACACCATGATGGAAGAAAGATATTTAGAGAGCGGTAGATCCACCTTGAAGGATGAATACCACCATGGGTACAAGAGATAACTCAAGATGAAGAAAATAATGCTATGAAAGAAGCTATGATCAAAGAATAATAGTTGATCATCGGGAATTATGTATATGATATGATTTCGAGACATAAAGGGAAGTACATAGTATCGTCCATATGGATCTACAAGAACAAGTGTAAAAAGCAAGGTTTTTGATTTTCCTCAGAAAGAATAGACTGTGACATGACATACTCTATTGACCAGTATATATCAAGCATAGAACCACATGTACAGAATGAAGAGGGAAGATGATACTCCACTTCAGGGGGAGTGACTACAGAAAATTATATCTAAGTTCGACATGGTACACCATGATGGATAGCTTCATGATGGATCAAGACTTTACCAAGAGTAAAGTGGGTTCCAACCTTCAAGGTTGAATGCATAAGACTAGGATATGTTGATGACCTGAGAAGACAAACTCATAGAAGATGTTATGATACTAGAATGATGTTTGGGATATAGTACTCAAAAGCAAGAATGTGGTATCTTCCAAATGGATTTACAAGATAAGATATGTTGCTGATAGAAGTAAGGTAAGACTTGTGGCTAGAGGTTTAATTCTGAAGAGATGCTTACTACAGGAAGCAAGGTACAGTTCTTTCAAAACTATCATGGTAGTTTCTTACATGATGAAGTAAAGACAAGCCTTCCTTAATGGTATGATTGAGGAAGAGTTTTACATCGAATAGTCATGAGGATTTGAAGTTGAAGACAGATGGAATCA
>LPNX011131550.1:0-21132 GCA_001517045.1 Pseudotsuga menziesii | reverse complement strand
TAGTTAAAATATTCAAACTCCTAAGTAACTGATTCAGTTTAACATCACCACACTAAGAAATCATCCTTAGTAATTTAATAGGGTCTACCCCCCTTGGCTCCATTAGGAGTTGAGCCTAAACAGAGGAGTCAAGAACAAGGTGACAGCCTTGACTCAAGACTTGCCCCCAAGGACACACCGAGTGGCTTGAAGATTTCTGCCACGTGATCCCGGGGTGTGAAAAGGCGGCAACAGGCTTCTCGATAGATAAGGGAACAGTAAACGAGGATTCCAGAGAACTAGTAGAGGGAGCTTTCCCTGAAGAAGAATGATCTTCTTTCTTATCTACGAGTTTGTCATAATTCTGACTTCGAGTTTGCATATTGATGGTATCTGAGGACATCATACAAATTTCCTCAAATGAACTGGAGTTAACCTGATTAGACATGTGGTCTATCAATTGTTGTTGAGAGGGAAAAGGATCCATAAGTACTGCGGTGTGGGATTGGACTTCAGAAACTGGGAGATTTCGTTCCGACAAGGACACTCCTTTGAAAAATGGTCACCACCGCATAGCAGACAGGGATATCTTGCCTTTCTTTTCCCTTTATCATTATCACTATTGTTTGGCCTTGGAGTCTCCTGTTGGTTTCCAGGTTTTTTATTTCTATTTTTACCTTTCTTTTTATTATTACCTGAGGTTAGAGTACTTTGAATAGAGTTGACCTTGGTGGAAACCTTAGGAGTCGAAGGAGTAGGGGTGGTAGTTTGGGGTTACTTGGTAGGTTTCGATGCTGACAGGGACTAGATTGAACCAACAATCCCATCAACAGGTACTTCTACTAGTGGCTTGGTGGGATCGGTGCTTAGGTGAGGATCTTAAGGAATCAATTCATAAAGGGTTCCATACTGGGAATAGACCAAGTCTAAATACTGGGCTCGACTAATAGCCTGCTCTTCAGTAACGACACCGCCCATAGCCACATCTCGGGCAATAGGATGCAACAAGGATTTGGTAAACACATCAGCTAATAATTGATCCAGAATAGGGGCCTTAATAAGCTTTCTCTGCCTTCTCCACTCGTGAATATGATCGGATATATGGGTGGAGGTGTTCTATCACAGAGAAGTTAAAATATCAGTTCCCATTTCATAATGAATAGGGAGTTGAAAGTGTGTAAGAAACACGGTTTCCAATGAGCCAAAATCCACAAACGAATGTTGTGGGAGTTCAATGTATCACTTCGCGGCTGTACCGGTCAAAGTTCGCTGAAAGAGTCATAACCGAATGGAGTCTTCCATGAGGGAGTTTCAAGAACACCACAAATGGAATTTCATAACATGGTTCTTTGGATTGTCTCCTTGCTTCCCATTGAAATTCAGGATATCCGATGGTAACTTTACCAAAATGAAAGGCCACGAGGGATTGTGTCGAATGGGGTCATTAATCAACTTCGACAAGTCAGGTAAGTGAAAAGTTGCTAGGAAAGGTAATTTTTGGTTGGGTTGCACATTTTGGTAATATTGATATGTCATATAATTACCAGTAGAACCATAAGTGGACTGAAAGACAGGTTGCTGTGACGAAGAACTACTGGTAAATCTGCCCGCAGGGGATTGATTTCCAGGATCAGGACCATTAGGACCACTAGGGCCTCTAGGAGGAGGACCACCAGGTCCACCAAGACCACTAGTACCACCAAGAGGCAGACCACTATACCCTCTAGAGCCTCCAGAACCACTAGGCAGAGGGCCACCAGACCCTTTAGAGCCATAAGGAGGAAAGCCACTAGGCCCCCCAAGACAACTAGGACCATAAGGAGGAAATTTTCCAGATCCTCTGGGATCATTAGGCCCCCCAGGGGGAGGACCTCCATAAGGCGGTCCTCCGGCACCTCCCACAGTATGTATAGGTATCCCCCCCATAACTGGCATGTAAGACCAGTTGGGTTTCCCTCATGGTGTAAAAGTGTTACTAGGGTATGGAATTTCAGCATAAGGTATCCCTGTAGGATTAGGTGGATGATTAATATTACCTACATGTATGTGATAACCATAACCTCCAAAAGATTGAATGGTTATAGGTTGTGCCCCTGAGGGCTGACCTGAACTAGATGAGGGATTAACCACATTAGTATGGGTGGGAGGGACATAAATTGTAGATGGTTCTATATTAGAGGTCTGTCCTTGACTAGGTACAATTCCAGTGTCAAATAATGTAGGTCGTGCCGGGGGTTGCCCCCCGGTACTAGAAGGTACAAACGAAACGAGAATTGAAGGTAGAGTCCCAGGTGCCGAATACCTAGGAGGATTAGGAACAGACATAACATGGGAGGTGGTGGTATTTTGACCTGGGTTGTGGGGTGTTATTGGATGATCTATAATCAGTTCAATGGGTCTCATAGAATCGACAAGTGAATGATATCCCACAGGAACAGATGTGGAACGTGATGGTGTCGGGCCTAATAGGTCATCTATTTTCTTTTCAATATTCTGTGCATAGAGAATGGAAGCATGGTATTTCCTACGTTCTTCTTCATCTTCAAAAGAGTTTAAATGGGTGTCAAATGAGGCAATGGCCTGTCCTACAGGGGTATCCCAAAATGGAGCATTGGGACCAAAATCCAGATGGGTAGTATCATGAACATGACCTTCCGTGGGATAATGGAATGGGGTATTTCCTCGAGAAGGCTGTTGGACCAAGGGAGGCGAGTGTGAAGAATATGGTCCTCCACTTTCTGCAACCACACTATCTCCCACTTGGGAGGTGGTAGCAGCTCCTTGATCGATAGCTTCCATTGGATTTTCTCCTGAACCAGGAGTAAAATTGGGTGGAAAGCCCCATACTCTCCTGGACTGTCTTAACTTAGCCAATTTGTACAGTTCCTATCTAACCGAGGGTCTAAAAAACTAGAAAACACACCAAACAATTTCCCTACACAAATTATAGGTCAAAACAAGCACACTTAAAATCATAGGAGGAGTTCAAAAAGTCAGGTCTTTCACCAAGATTGTCAAGAAGGTGCCACTCATGATATACCTCAAGGGTACATGCGTAGTAATCTCCCCAAATTTTTTTTTTGGTGTATGGCTCCAAGCAAGCTGACCAAATGGCTTTTCTCAGATGGATAGGGTATCCTAGTGGGGTCTCCTGATATAATCAAGGTACGTGGGAGCTCAAATCGGTAGTAGTGTTGTCTAATGCATAACCATACACAAGGGGCCTTCCAATATACAATTGAGTACATGAAGTACATTTATATATACCTCAAGGGTACGTGAAAGGCCGTTTGATATACCGATGGTATGTGGAAGAACCGCGTGAGTCCCGGAATGTAATGCAGACAAATAATGACAACTCCTATGCTTAACGATGCCCGGACACGTCTCTAACCTATCACTCCAATTGCTACGTAAATTTTCACCTATAACTACCATTGATTTTAAAGTGGATGGTTAGGTGAATGCATGATGTTTTGATAAAAAAGTAAAACCATGCAGTATGCTTATGCAAAATATTTCACTTTACCGTTCAATATACCTACTTATGGGAGGGAAAGAGAGTATTTTCTTTTGTTTCAAAACCAAAAATACTTCCAAACAACAGTCTTGAACACAAAATCAAAGACAAGAAACACTTTCCAAGCTGATTTCTCTTTTCTGAAAGCAATAAGAAGGGGGAGAATCTCTTTTCCTAAAAGAAAAACAAGAAGCACACCACATGCAAATGCACTCTATTTTTTCAATTTTCTCTTAAAACATAGGCAAATCTAACTTAAAAATACCATATTTTTTATTTTGATTGAGTTAGTACTAAATGCATAAAAGACAAAAGAACATGAAGATCCTGAAATCTCATAAAGCCAATCAGCGATCCATTGTCCAATGCTCAATGATGATAACCTAATCTCAGTCAAAATTTTCTTTTTTAAAAGGAAAAAGAAGTTCTCTATGCAAACAAGAAATGAAACTAAGATGCTAATTAAATGTTCTTCTTTTATTCTATATGACAGAAATGAAAAGACATCTTACTAACACCCTAAGCTTTTCAAAAAATAAGAAATCCTTTCTCAAACACAACCAACAAGCATAGAAGCAAATGAACAATCAAAAATCCTAATCTAGCTTTTGAATTTCCCAATCAAACCAATATTAAACCATAAAATTTCAAACCACAAGCATCAGATTCTGTCACAAAAGCCTGATAGTGCAGGACTGAAAGCAAAACAACTCAATTTTTTATAAAAAATGAGGACAAGAGGTCTTGGAATGATTCCTACCTGGCATCGCACTTCGTGAGTGTTGACGTAGCGGTTCTATACCAGCACCGCTTCTCACCAACGGGATACAGGCAGTGGAACCACATACTGCCCACTTTGTTCAGGCAGTGGCACCGCTTCTCGCCCACTACATAGGCGTGGTTCCCTGTAAAAATCCAAAACACAAAGAGAACAATAGATCAAGTCAGAAAAAGACCAGATCAGGGTAAAGGATGATAGATTGAGTATAAAAACAGATCATAAAAGGTCAAAATGATTTAGATCTAAACAGATATGGAAGTTTCAAACCCAAATTGACTGAGTTAGATAGTAGATCTAACTGAAGAGAGTTGGAGAAGGAGCCTGGATTCAGACAAGATTTGAAGAACTGAGGAAGATCAGAACAACTGATACATATATTTAATCCCCAGCGGAGTCGCCAGATTTGTTAGCAGGAATATTTCACCTTCTATGGACAGCAAGGTGTTCCACTGGTCTGAATGGTTCAAATAAAAAACAAATGAACAACAAATGTTGAAGACCCTCCCTGGAGGCTGTAGATACCTGGAATGTGATGCTTCGATAGTAACCCTGTGTACCTGCAATCATATCAAACATGCAAACACATCAAATATGCCAGAATATAATCTACTGATCCATGTTAGTGAATAAGGAATCTAACAACATATACATGTGAAATCAAACAACAACAGTAATGTGGGACAGAAATCATCTTTGCATTAAGATAAAATGGAGAAGTTTACAACCAATTAAGCCTTAGTGTTGACATGCATCTCCATGAAACCAAAACGTTCATCCCCATAAGCTCCAACTTTGCTCTCTATGATCTCTAATGGCTTGGGCCAAGTGATCAATCCAATAGCATAACAATACCTTAAGAGTCCCCCCCTCAACCATGGAAATGAGCTCATATTTATAAGGATCAATGGATAGGAATGGTTGAGATATTTGTGGATGAGGTGGCCTCTAAGATCTTTTAATTGGGGATCTCGAGCTCAACTGACCCACAATGATAGGGATAAGGGAGGACATGAGGCTCATGATCTAGAAGCCTCGAGAATCCTCTCATTTTCCCATTTTACCCAGGGTACCATATTTCTTCTCTTATGACAGAGCGGTTCAGGTAAGAACTGCTTATGGACCAAGGGCAACAAGCGGTGGCACCGCTTATGACAAATAAAAGAAAGGAAGTGTGAGCAAGAAACCACTCATGGTTAACAGGGAAAGCGCAGTGCTGAGCATTGTTATGTAGAATTGACAGACAGCATGGGTTTCCACTCCAAGTGTTGGGATTAAGGGAAAGTAGGTATGTCAAAGGTCTTATCACATGATGATGATAGGATTTTGGTATAACAGGCTTAGCCCAGAAACTCATTGTGAGGAGTACCATGGGAACCCCAAATTAGCTGGTTGCTGAGAGGAAGTGCCAAGCGAAACGGGAAACGACCCCCACCGATTGACTAGCACTCCTATGAGGAAAAATCCAAGAGTTGTCTTCTAGTAGTCTTGGTGGACGAGTGACCACTTGAAACCAATAGGAAGCCATTAAAATTGGGGTCCAAAAATCATCACCGTATTTCACCACTTGACATACAAATCAGACACAATTGATCCCCCATGTTCTTCCTCACGCCTGAGAGGTGATCCACCACAGTTTGGGTCCTTGAACCAACACCGTGGAGACCATTCTCGACAACCCTATACACCATTGGAGGGCCACACAACCTATAATTCAGACTCATAATCATACCAATCTGAGCTAGACCTGCATACTACACCATCTAGCCCCATGGTTGATGCAAACCCAGATCCATTTTATGACTTAGTGATTGGCAGTGGACCCATTTCCACACCCCAAAACACCACTAGAACCTCTGTTGGTGGCCCCATCATGGTCATTCAAACCATCATAAGCCAGCTACCACCACCCATATTGACTAGTCAAGTTGTCCCACCTGTAACACATGGGGGCAACATGGCTTCTACCCACATTGACCCACTTGGCATACATGGGGGTAGTGGCCCTTCCACCTACACTGCCCCTCATGGGGGTAGTGGTCCTTCCACTCACACAGATCCTTTTACCACACTTGGGGGTAGTGGCCCATCCACAATGGTGCCACAAATACCCCCAGTTATGCAGGTGCACCATGTCCCTGCAAACCCCACCACCATTGCTGCCCCATCTCACATCAATCTTGGGTCAAACCTTCCTTTCATGGCATGTCTCAACTTTCCTAACTTGGCTCGATTAACAAATGACCCTATCTGCCATCAAAATTTTTGGCCTCCCATGCCAACGAATCTTCCCTCAGACATTCCCAAGTTTGAAGGGAAGGTAGGGGAGTGCCCCCAAAACCACATCATGGTGTTTCACCTATGGTGCTCATCAAATAGCATTGTAGATGATTTGATCAGGCTCAAAATGTTCCAACGCACTCTCATAGGTGCTGCAGCCAAGTGGTACATCGAGCTACCACAAGCCAAGTACTTGGATTTCAACTCCTTGGCTTTCATTTTCCTACAATATTTCCAACTCCCTGTTAGATACGACGAAGGGGTGGAGATCTTGTTATCTTGCTGCCAGAATACTGCAACCCACATAACCGACCACATCCATGAGTGGTGGTGACGTCGTAGTTTGTGTAAGATACAACTTGATTACAAGATCTTCCTGGATTGGTTCCTAAAAATTTTGCTACCACCTATAGCAAAGGACATCGCATTTGAACGTCCCCAATCCGAAGAGGAGGCCATCTTGAAATCCTAGTAGTTTGATATGATATATGCATAGTCTGGATACCTTTACACTATCATTCCAGATGCTCCCCATGCAGGCACCTCCTACCGGGATGCACCGGGGGCATCCCATGTCGTAAATGGCATCATAGGTTATGTATCCCACCAACCACAGCATCATCTGACACCACCTGCAATACCACTGTTGGGCCTAGAAATGGCACCTTTTTTACCACCCTTATCCACCTCTTTTTGCCTCATCCTACTCTATTATGCATGCTAAACAGATTTTTTTCCCTCACTTGGCCCCTCAAGTCATACAGGTATGGTTAATCATTGTCTTATTTTATTAATGCTTAGGATTGTGGTAATCAGGGCTCTACATCTTAAATTATGCTAGCATATGATGGTTTTATAAAGATATTTCGAGATATAGAGAATATAGGTGTAGCAGGCCGAACATGCCAAAGGAGGGATGGACATTCATTGCTAAAGTTGATCGCCATCCATTCCATAGTTTCCCAAAGAACACGGTCCCGGTGTATTATTCCATGCAAGCTGTACAAGGGTAGCTACAACAGATTGTGATAGATTTGGAGGCAACAGTGCGTCGCTGCTCAAAATTAGTTCTAATTCACGGAATATCTTCTCAATCAATCATGATCATTATTTATGGCTCGAATAATAGCTTCCCTATATATTTTTCTCTCATCTTGCCACGACTATAATAGCTTATTATAATTAGGGTAGCCTGAAGATCAGAGATCTTCATGGCTACCCGATAATAGTAGGAAGAGGTTATGATTGTAATTGCATAAATATGGGGAACCATTCTGAGCCAGGGGTTGAAATTTTAACCAAATTATTGTATCAGCTGTGAGTAAGGTTGCGTGTTCATCTGACATTTTTTTTAATACAAGGAGTTTGATTCTTCAGATCTCGGTGTCTTAACGTGTGTTACTTCCAGCATCTTTGTGTTAAGGCTGGGCCCACCTTCCCACAGGGATTGCTGAGTTAATTAGGCATTGTATTTATTATGTTGTGTGATTTTGTGATAATCATCCTTTATTTATAGTAAGCTGCAGTAGTTATTGATTTACAGTGTGTCATTTGAATAATCGGTAATTGCATCTCCTATAAAACTGCAGTGGTGTGGTGTGTCAGTCGACTGTATAGGTTAACTGTCTTTTATGCAACTGTGTGATAGTTGTGACAACCCTAGTCATCCCTAGTTCTTTCAATTATTGTTTTCTTTAGATCTTTGCAGTTTGTTCCTTTGCATTTATAATTGCAGAATTTCATTCATGTACTTTTAATTTCTAGAATAGCTGAATTCAATTCATGTACTTTGAATTTCTAGAGTAGCTAAATTCAATTCATGTACTTTGGATTTCTAGAATAACTAATCAGGATAGTTGGATGGATCTTTAGATGGTTTGGTAATCATGGATTTTACTTTCTGCAAAAGCAATCTAGATGTTATTTCCTGAATATTTCAATCCTAGATTAAGAATCGTAGGAGGTACTTGTGATTGCATTCTTGAGAAAGTAGATTAGATTAAGTGGATTATGGGATGAGTGTGGTTGAACAGGAAAGTAGGATCATTTACTTACAACATCAGCTATTTATTGTTTAAAGCATATATAGTGCGCATTATCCTTGAAATAAGAGACTCTCCTGGGTTGACAATTTATATTGAACACTTTGTATGTTAGCTCTAATTAACTTGCATATAGGGTGCCCAACATTTTGGCGCCGTTTCCTGGGAGGATAAGTATTAGAAACTATTGTAGTTGCATCCAGTAATTGGCTTTATTCATTCTTCTTCAGTTTTTTTTCATTTGCATGTTTTGGGTTGCATGAATACAAGAAGGGTACAGCGTGACCATCTTATAAATCCTATAACCCCACAGAACACTAATGCTGCAGGTGGTTGAGGCCATGGGAGAAGTCCAACATTGGGGAGAAGAACATTCACTGATGACCTGGTTGATAGAACCAATTCTTCTTCCAGGGCTTGCTATTAGGAAACACCCATCAAAAGAAGCCTTGCCACCCCTGGAGTGGTAGTGTCCGTCTGTACAGTGGAGAACACACGAGGAACTGCAACACCCTCAAAAACCCCTGCAGAGGAAGCCAGAGTTAGTACTGTAGGATCGGATGATTGAGATCTAATCTATCACATTAATGGGAAGGTTGTGACTGAAAAGGAGTGGACACAATTCCATTAGAAATTCATCGATCAGTGGAAGAATGAAGAGGATAAAATAGAATAAAATATGAGTAACAGACGCGATCCCGAAGAGGAAGAGGCAATGGGAGAAAATCATCATCATGAGGGTAATTCCTTTCCTGAAGGGATGGTGTCTAAAATTTAGTTCCTAATTCATCAACCAGAAGGGATATCCCCCATGAAAATTATATCGCCGTCGGTGTTGCCTTGCTTTTATGGAAAAGTGGCAGAGGATCCAGATGATTTTATTTTCGAATTTGATATCCTCTATCGCAACTATGACTACACCACCAACGCACAAAAAGATGAAACTCTCCCCTGCCACTCTGAAGGACAATGCATTACGCTGGTTTATAAGCCTAGGAGGCAAAACTGTCACTAATTGGGATAGGATGAAATAGGTGTTCCTGGAGAAATATCAGGAGTATTGCAATACCGAGGATAAGAGAGAAGAACTGTTTAAAATGGTACAGAAGGATGATGAAAGTCTGGAAGATTTTATCGAAAGGATTTTATATAATGTGCATAGAGATGGATAGAATAATATGGGGTTAGATGTGCTCAAAATAATCCTACTTCATGGGATTAGGGATGATTTCCTAGACATGTTAAACCTATTAGGAAAGGGGGATATCTCTAAGGATTCCTTTGAAAAGATAGTGGAACTTTGAAAAAGGTACTCCAGGGGGTCTTCTAGGAATAACATATGGGAAAAATGGGACAAATTAGAATGCGATGTCTTCGACAAAAATCAGAAGTCATCTAATGGAGGAGCCACCTGTGCAGAGATAGGAAATATCCTTGAAAATTTCAAAACAGAAAAGATGAGCTCCATCTCCTCGAAAATAGATGTCCTGAGGGCAAAGAAAAAACAAGCAGTAGAGGATCTCACACTAGGTGTATTATTCCCTAGATGTGGAAAGAACCACCCTCTGAAGGAGTGCCTGCTCGACAAGGTAGAAGTGTGTCAATTGTGTGAGCTGAACCATGACACAAAATAATTCTCGTCACTACCTCAAGTGAAGGCTATTCTGTAGGCATCAACTCCAGAGGTGGAACCAACTTACTTTATTGCATAGAAAAATCCCTGGCATCCTCGAAATGAAGGTATGACTCCAGACTCATTTCCATTTTCGAATAACATGAATAATTGAAATAATATGCAGCATATGAATACACAATTCCCTTCATCTTATTCTAATCCTTAATGGTACCCCTCTCAACCTTCAATGCAAAATTTTAACTCCTGGAACCCCTGGGCTTAGCCACCACAGCCACCGAACCAACCAAATTCTTGGTCTCCTGGATGGAGGATTTCCATCCAGGGAACTAGTTTCCCCATAATCAACCCTTTTAACAGCTTCCACATCAAACGTTTTCTCAACAACCATACCCTCCTCAATATCCTCAGCCTTATCAACAGTCGCAGTTGCAACTCCAGAATAATGTTGACACCAATATGCCGATACAACCTTAGCTTCCTACTCAACCTAACCCTAACCCAAATGATAAATAATTCCATCAGTTTGAGACTGTCAACATGCCTACCTACTCTCTTATTCCTGTACCCTACAATGATATCCGCTTACGATCAAGAAAGGTAGTGGAGCCTTTGATCATTGAGGATGTTCCATCCTCTGTGCATGAAGAAGGGTTCAATCCATAGTATTTATCCAATGCAGTGACCCCCATTATTAAATACGCTGAACATCCTACTAATATGATGGCTGAAAAACATAACGATGCATCTATCGACACACAGCCTACCCAGTTTATTAGGGAACCGCCATACCCTGAAATATTAATGTTACCAAAGGTAGTGGGACAACCTCAGTTTAACCTCTTAGAAGAGTTAAAAAATATTTATGTTAAAATTCCCCTCCTTCAGGCCCTTCAAGACGTACCTATCTATGTCAAAATTGTTTGGGATCTGTGTACAAGGAAACCCAGGGATCCTCCCACTATTCATGTCATAGGGAAATTATCTACATTAATAATGGGAAAACCCCTCTTGTCCAAATACAACGACCCTAGAAATCCCACTGTCACTATGCAGATTGGGCATACACAGATACCCAACGTACTGGTAGACTTAGGAGCAGCAATTAACGTTATGACTATTGAAACTGTAAGAAAACTTGGGCTCACTAATCTCAGGCCAACCCCCACCTTTTTAGAACTGGCAGATAGATCAACTATTAAACCTGAAGGAATTTTGGATGATCTTGTCATCTCAGATGATTCTTGGAAGTACCCTGCTGACTTCTTGGTTTTACAACCTAAGTCGCAGCTAGGAGGACACCCATTGATCTTGGGAAGACCCTGGTTAGCCTCAACTGATTCTTACATCAGCTATCGATCTAGGTCTATGACCATATCAGATGGCACCGAGATAAAGAACCTCACTCTCTATCCTCTAGTTTGACCAAGCTTAGAAGCTAAAACTCCATTATGGACGGAGCCAGAGGAAGAAGAGGGTGTTCAGCCATTATTAACAATAGGGAAGGCCTTAAATTTTAAAGATGAAACTGAAGACGACGCAATTAATAATTTCATTAGTGAACCCACTTCTGTCAATAAGAAAATTTATCAGATCCTGAATACTACTCTAGGTGAAGAGGAACAAGAAAATCTCACAAAAGAGGCATTAGTCAGTGACACTCATATAGTTCCAGTGTTGAAAAATTCAAAAAGTGTTCCTATCAAGATAGAGTCTATAAAAACCCTGAATATTAATCCTAGCCTTTCCCTAGATGAACAGAAGTGCATGATTAGTCTCTTAAAAAAACACAAGGGGGCATTTTCCTGGGAGTACACAAACATGAGGGTTATCCCCTCTAATCTATGCACCCATCACATTTATATCAAAAGTGACTTCCAGCCTATGTGCCAGCCTCAAAAATGAATGAATCCTAATCTTAGGGACATCATGAAGGAAGAAATTCAGAAACTCTTGGAAGCAGGATTTATATATCCCATTTCATACAATGAGTGGGTGTCTCCGCTCATAATAGTACCCAAGAAGAATGGTAAATGGAGAGTCTATGTGGACTATAGAGATATGAACAAGGAAACATAGAAATATCACTTTCCCCTTCCTTTCATCGATCAAGTACTTGACACCTTATCTAGGAAGAAGTTATTCTCCTTCTTGGATGGGTTTAGCAGGTACAATCAAATCCAGATTGCTCCTGAAGACCAGGATAAAACTACCTTCACCTGTCCCTGGGGAACTTTTGCATACAGAGTGCTTCCCTTTGGTTTATGCAATGCACCAGCCACATTTCAAAGAGCTATGATTGGCATCTTTTCAGAATTAGTTAATGATAGTATGGAATTTTTTATGGATGATTTTACTCCTTATGGCAAATATTTTGAAGAAGCATTGAAAATTTTGGAAAAGGTTTTAACTCGCTGCAAACAGACCCAGCTATCTTTGAGCACTGAAAAGTTCCATATGATGATGAGTGAAGGAGTGGTGTTGGGGCATTTTATCTCTGCTGATGGCATCTAGGTGGACCCCTCTAAAATCAAGGTAATAAAAAATATACCTACTCCTATAACTCAAAAAGAAGTGCGAAGTTTCTTGGGGCATGCTGGATATTACCGAAGATTTATATAAAACTTTTCCAAACTTGCCTCTCCTTTGTTTTCACTATTAATGAATGATATGCAATTTATTTGGAAAGAGGCATGCTAGACAACATTTTTTAAACTTAAGGAGAATTTGTCTACAACTCCCATCCTAAGAGGGCCCAATTGGACCCTGCCTTTTCACATTTCTTTAGATGCTTCTAGTACTGCCATTGGAGCAATTTTAGGACAGCAGGATGGTCAAGCACCTTATGTAGTTTATTATATTAGTAAAAACTTAGCCCCCGCTGAACTTAATTATATTGTTACCGAGAAGGATTTCTTAGCCATTGTTTACTCCATTAACAATTTTCGACAATATATCACTGGATATCCTACATTTGTGCACACTGACCACTTGGCCACCAAATATCTAATAAACAAACTTGTTACCAATGCCAAGGTAACGAGGTGGCTATTACTATTACAGGAATTTGATTACCATTATAGATAGACCTGGAAGAGAAAATGTTGTCACTGATTTCCTATCTCATTTTACTAACAGTGATGATAATTTGTCTATTGAGGACTCTTTTCTAGATGAACACTTATTTGCAGTTTCAGCTCACTCCCCTTGGTATGCAGATGCCGCTAACTACTTGGCTATAGGAAAGATTCCAGCACATTTGTCCAAAAGATAAAAGAGGAAAATTATTCAACAAAGTGCCAGGTATTGTTGGATAGATGGTCATCTCTTCTACACAGGCCCTGATCCTGAGATCAGAAGATGTGTAAGAGAAGATGAAATATTCCATATTTTGAAGGCCTGCCATGATGAGCCTTGTGGGGGGCATTTTGTAGACAGGAGGATAGGACACAAAGCGTTGAGAATGGGCTACTATTGGCTGACCCTTTTTAGGGATGCAAAAAGATATGTCCAGTCTTGTGATAGCTGCCAGAGGATGGACCAACCCAATAGATTAGATCAAATGCCTCTTCAACCACAACTGGTGGTTGAACCCTTTGATAGATGGACCTTAGATTTTGTTGGTCCTATCAGCCCTCATTCCAAGCAGAAAGCCTACATCTTGGTCTATACTGACTACATGATGAAATGGGTAGAAGTTGTGGCTCTAGTGAAATCCAATGACCAAGTTGTGATCGATTTCCTGTATGGTAAAATATTTACCCATTTCGGGGTGCCCAAGGAAGTGGTTGCCGATGGAGGACCTCAGTTTGTGTCGAATCAATTCGAAGCTCTACTACGAAAGTACCATATTTAGCACCGGATAGCTTCACCATACCATACCCAAACCAATGGCTAGGTGGAAAGCACTAACATAGTTATTGAAGCCATCCTTACCAACATGGTCAAGAGCCATTGTAGAGATTGGGATGATAGAATTCCAAAAGCATTGTGGGCATATCGTACTACTTGGCACAACACTACAAGTTTCTCTCCTTATGACTTGGTGTATGGGAAAAGTGTTGTCTTCCCGATTGAATTTGAAATTAAGACTTTGAAGACAGCTATGGAGGTAAACTTAGATGTGACCAAAGCTCAGAAGAGAAGATTGAATCAATTGAATGAACTTGACAAGAACCATTTAGTTGTTGTGGATCAGACAATATTAATCCAGCAACAGAGATCCAATTGGAACGATCGATTCATCAAAAATAAAGTCTTCTGCAAGGGAGACTGGGCACTATTATATGATTCAAGATTCAAAAGGGACTTCAAGGTTAAATTACGCACAAGATGGTTGGGCCCATACCTGGTAGACAGAGCATTTGATAATGGTATAGTCCGCTTAGTAATCATTGATGAGAATTGTGCACCATTATTTTCTAATGGTCACAGGCTGCGACTAACCATAAGCCCATTTCAAAAGACGCATTCACTTCACAGATTGTAGCTGATCCAGACTACCAGTTAGAACAAGAGCAGGAATATTTCTCTTCCCCTGTTAATCCTTAGTTAATCGATGTAGATCTTACATAAAAAAAAATTGTACATAAATAAATTTATATTTTTACTGTTATTGTTATCTTCTTCTTTTGCACTTGATCCGTTTTTTTTTGTTTTTTTTAAATAAAATGTGCAAGGAACCACCTAAGGAGTGGTGGTCATCATTGGGCCTGTTGACCATGGTAAACCTTCTATAACTTCCTGCATCAAAAGAAAATTCCTTGAAAAAATCTGTTGCAGCAGCAACATGTTCCTTTATCCCCTTTCGCGTAGCTGTAACACCTTCAAAATCATTTCCTTTTACCCCCTTTCGCGTAGCTGCATTACCGTAAATTTTTTCCTTTACCCCGTTCCGTGCAGCTGCAACACCATAAAATGTTTTCCCTTACCCCGTTCTGCACAGCTGCAACACCGTAAAACTTTCACCTTTACCCCGTTCCGTGCAGCGGCAACACCATAAACTCCCACCCTTTACCCCATGCTGCGCAGTTGCAACACCGTCAACTTTCGTAAGCTTAAATCCTTTTTTCGATTCCATCAGCTACGACACCATTTCACTTTTGTCCATTTTCACCTTTTCTGGCAGCTGCGACACCGTTTCACTTTTGTCCATTTTCACCTTTTCCGGCTGCTGTGACACCGTTTCACTTTTGTCCATTTTCACCTTTTCCAGCAACCGTGACTCCGCCATAATTGGCTGATTTTTCTATAATCCAAGGCCATGACTCTTCTAAACTACTTGATTTCTCTATGGTATACGGTTGTGACTCCTCCATTATTAGCATAATTCTTTGCAACCATGGTTAGCGACTCTTCCAGATCTGGCTCCAATTCCTGACGCCAACGATTCCAATTTTTATTCCAGCATTCATAATGTTTCCGACCAATTTGAAACGATGGTTTTGGTTCACCAGCAGAAAAGGTCATTACAACATACCTACAATAATAATTATACTTAAATGGTTGCACTTCACACACTCTACTATTTTCCAAAGGTCACCATCCATCTCATATTTTCGAAGGCATGGTTCTAATTATCTATTTGATTAAGTATTAACTGGATTTGACAATATTAATCATACCTTCCTTTCTATACCCATTATTACACCTCCATATTGTTAACCATCCACTCATACGACTTAATGACTATTTATGTTACCTGATAACCACCACCTTTCCTAATTTGGGATAAATTACAAACATTCATATGCTCTGAAACTTTCCAAAGTTACCCAACTCCACTCTTAGTTGTTCATGCATACTCTGTGCTTTAACCTCCATTGTCGGGATTTGTAATCTTTCGAACTGCAACACACTTTTGAAGGAAAACAAACATGGGTATCCCAACTTGGCATGAACCTCCAAACACGTGAGAACTCAGAAGAAATGCCGAAGTTTTCTCTATTTTTCAAGCTGTGGGTTGGACTGAATTCTTCCAATGCTTGAATGGGTTTCATCATGAGACAGAACTACAATTCACCTTAAATCTTACAGAAACCCACTCAGAAGTTTGGGGGTTATGTATCGAAGTCTCTGAAGCAATAGTGGCTGAGGTCACTAGACTTCCTCAAGTGGGTAAAGCCTAGTTTGGATGAAGAACCCCCAATATTGCAGCAGTATAGGATTTTCTAAGAGACAGGAAGCACATTCAACAATCACGGAGGGGGATAGCATTACAGTCACTGCCTCGGCCATGGGATCAAGTAGCAATTTTCCTCGAGAAGTATATCACCTGTGAAAGTAGGTATCAAACGGTGTATTACTCTGAATTTCCTTTATTATTATCTCATCTCCATCACATGGCCTTGCTAAACATTCCATTTTATTTATTCAATGATTTATACCATATGGCGGGGTTTGTCAGAATAGCCAAGCATCCAAACTCCTCCCTTACCCACCATGGCCTTATTAAATTAATAATTTTATGGGCCCTAGCTCAACAAAACCAAACTTGGGAGCAATTTATAGGTCAAATTCAGGAACCCACTCTTTTGCCTAGTGTTCCAATAGAGGAGGAAATAGAAGTACCTGTACTCATGGGGCCTATTCAAAACCAAGAAGAGCCTGCCAATCAACAGTTGGGGTGGAATGTAGAGAAACAGGAGGTTCGGAGTCCCTCCAATTTAGTTGGGTAGTGGAATGAGACTAGATCGGAGGATCAATCAGGAGACCAAGCAGAAAAATTGGAGGAGAATGCACAAGAAAACCCTGTAGAAAGATTAAATAATATGGCAGCTCTGACAATGGAGGCTGAAACTAGAGCTACGTTAAATGTTGCGACGGTTGAAAACGAAGATGTTAGAGCTATGATAACAAAAGAAAACATGGAGGTGTTGACCATTGAATCTTCCCCTGAATGGGGAGGAACCCTAATCGAGGAAGAACAAGAAAATGTTGAAACAGAGGACATCCCTTCCACATTAGCTGCAAATCTGGAAATTCCATCACCATGGAGAAAAAGGAGGAGATCAAAAGATGAAATATGGATATCAACACCAATAAGACGAAAAAGAACCAGGTCAGTTACAGTAGCAGAAGAAGCACGGGAAAGATGGGAAACCCTAGAAGCAAAAATCGAGTTCCCCATTCTAAGACCCAAAGCAAATGATGCCCCACAGGAACTGGCTGTAGAAGAACCTCAAATTGAAGGACTTCTGCATGAAAATGGGCTATTACAGGAGGAAGTACAATCACTCTTGAAGGAACTAGAAAATTGGAAGAAATCGTGTAGGAAACAAGGTGAAAGGAAGCTGTACACATTGGTTGAAGCTGCAAACCAATTAGAAGGATCAACTCCTATTGAGGTTGGTGATGAGGAAGAAAGAGTGGTTTGTCTTGTGTGTGGATAAATCTTTAACCAGTCAGGTTACAAGGTCATAGTTCATGCCTTTGTGACACAACAACCCGTACCTACAGCTGTGGAAGAACAAGGACAACCTGATTGGAAGGATGGTGAGGATCCCCATGAGAAAATCCAGCAAAGGGAAGTAGCAAATGAACAGGATGCTGATACACAAGAACCATCATTTTTGAACATTCCTGTTGAAATTTCCACCCAAATTGGGACATATGAACTAGAGGATGAGGTTATTCCTAATTTTGTTGAATAAGTTTGCACTATGACCCCTGAACCCTCTTAGGGCACAAAACTAATAGGGATGGAACCCCAGCAAAAGAATGATGATGAGGTCGAACAGGACACTGATACACAAGAACTAGCATCCTTGAATATTCTTGTTCAAGTTGCCACCCAAATGGGGGAAGAAGAACCAGAGATTGAAAACATTCTAGAATTTAATGAAGAAATTTGCACTATGACTCCTAAACCATCTCATGACATAGACATAATAAAAATGGAATCCCAACAACAGGAAGATGAGGAAGTAAACTAGGATGTTGCTACACAAGAACCAACATCCCTGGAATTTTTTGTGGAAACTCTCAGGATGCAACAAGAAGCCAACCCCAGAATGGATATCATTCCTGATTTGGATTTAGGAGAGGATGAACAAATGTAATCACAGCCTTGGGGGACACTGAAATCCATGAGGAACAACTCCATATTGAAAAAGACATGAAAGCAAATCTACAATCCTAGCAGCATGAAGGAAGAGAAGGGCAGGCCTCTATTACACAAGAACTAGTGGCCTTGCATCCCTCTGTTTAAGTTGCAGCTGATAATTAGGTAGATAAGGAGATTAAAATTCAAGAGGAAGTTGTGCCACAAGAACCAACATCCTCACAATCAGCTACTGAAGTTTCTATAGGAAAACTCCAAAAAGAGGATGTTGTTACACAAGAACCAGCATCTCCAAAAGTTGTTTTAGGACAACCTATGGTTGAAGTTGCTGCAGAAGAAATTCTGGGAAGGGATGTTATTACATAAGAACCAGCACCCCCAGAAGTGATCTTAGAAGTGCAGGATGTTCAATGTGGCAAATCAGGTGATAAGGTATACACTCAACTTCCTCAAAATTTTATCAATTTGGATTTTGATAAGGAAGAACATCCTAAAGAAGAAGAAATCCTAAAGCTTACAGAAGAACTCTCAATCCTGAGAATAGAAGAGAGGAAGTGGAGGAGTCAGGTGGAGATATATCAAGAAGGGATGGTTTCCCTCATTGAACAAAAAAATACCATCAAGGAACTGAAGGAAAAATGGGCAAAAGAGCTCATGACCCAGAAACTGCATGGGGAAGAACTACAGAAGGAGCTAAAGGAGCTGAAAAATTTCAAGTCCATGCAGGTGGAAAATGACAAGTTGTATACTCTTTCTCAGGAATTATTGGGTACCAGAGTACCATCCTATTCTTACCCTGATTTTTTATTCGAGCAGTTTATTTGGTTTAAACTGAGGGCTGTGAAAGAAGGGATATCCTATGAAATAGAAACCTCAACGAAATTCTTGGAAACATTTCTGGGAAGTGATCTTGAGGACCAGAATTTGTTGTGTGAGCTTTATTTGCATGAGATGGATTGTCCTTTGGACCGCCATTCGAATCCTCTTCCTTTCTCAGGTGATGTTCAGCTGAGGGATTTTGCCTCCTTTGTGAGCAATCATGTTTAGTGGGAAAGGTATTTCCAAACTTTCTCTCACAATGAGGCCCACTCTAATCTTTGGATCCGAAGCGAACCTCAAAATCCTTGTCTTCTCCTTGCTTGACATTAGAGTCTACTCTCATGTCCCATCCAAACTCGGCATATAATGGAACTTCAGGAAAGGGTTATTTCTACTTGTACCGGCCAGATTTCCATGCATCAATGAATGGATTTAGAAGGTAGTCCGCACACTGTGGTAGGTTGCCTCTCCAACCCTTAGAAATAGGGACCCCTACTATTACAGGAATTTTGAACAAGCACTTTCCAAGATTGAGGGTTATGTTGGATGCATGAGGGAATGTGGGGTTAATTGGCTGGGACTAAAATTTAAATTTCCTCTCATCTGGTAGCCAACAAAACCGTACAGGGAATATTTCTCATTAACAAGGGAAAAAGAGCAGAAGTGTTGGAGATATTAGGTTTTCCATAAGGGATTTGTAGAAAAAGAAGGAACATCTGAATTCCCATACAACTTTTCTTCTCTCCATGAACGAAGCATAATGCCAGATTCAGATTCAGAATAATGGAGGTTGTTTCATGAGGACATGCAACAGGACAGTTGGGGGGAGATGTTGGGCCCAGAAATGGCCCCTTTTTTACCACCCTTATCCACCTCTTTTTGCCTCATCCTACTCTATTATGCATGCTAAACAGATGGTTTTCCCTCACTTGGCCCCTCAAGTCATATAGGTATGGTTAATCATTGTCTTATTTTATTAATGCTTAGGATTGTGGTAATCAGGGCTCTACATCTTAAATTATGCTAACATATGATGGTTTTATAAAGATATTTCAAGATATAGAGAATACAGGTTTAGCGGGCTGAACATTCCAAAGGAGGGATGGACATTCATTGCTAAAGTTGATCACCATCCATTCCATCATTGCCCAAAGAACGCGGTCCCAGTGTATTATTCTGTGCAAGCTATACAAGGGTAGCTGCAATAGATTGCGACAGATTTGGAGGCAACAGTATGTCGCTGCTCAAAAGCATCTATAATCCATGAAATATCTTCTCAATAAATCATGATCATTATTTATGGCTCGAATAATAGCTTTCCTATATCTTTTTCTCTCATCTTGCCACGACTATAACAACTTATTGTAATTAGGGCAGCATGAAGACCAGAGATCTTCATGGCTACCCGATAATAGTAGGAAGAGGTTATTATTGTAATTGCATAAATATGGGGAACCATTCTGAGCCAGGGGTTGAAATTTTAACCAAATTATTGTATCATCTATGAATAAGGTTGCATGTTCATCTGCCATTTTTTTAATACGAGTTTGATTCTTTAGATATCGGTGTCTTAACGTGTGTTACTTCTAACATCTCTATGTGAAGGCTAGGCCCACCTTCCCATAGGGATTGCTGAGTTAATTAGGTATTGTATTTATTATGTTGTGTGATTTTGTGATAATTTCCTTTATTTATAGTAAGCTGCAACAGTTATTGATTTACAGTGTGTCACTTGAATAATCGGTAATTGCATCTCCTATAAAACTATAGTGGTGTGGTGTGTCAGTCGACTGTATAGGTTAACTGTATTTTATGCAACTATGTCATAGCTGTGACAGCCTTGTTCATCCCTGGTTCTTTCAATTAATTTTTTATTTAGATCTTTGTAGTTTGTTCCTTTACATTTATAATTGCAGAATTTCATTCCTGTACTTTTAATTTCTAGAATAGCTGAATTCAATTCTTGTACTTTGAATTTCTAGAGTAGCTAAATTCAATTCATGTACTTTGGATTTCTAG
>LPNX011131542.1:743328-772458 GCA_001517045.1 Pseudotsuga menziesii | reverse complement strand
GGTGACTTCAGTCATCGAGAATGTGGTAGGATTGCATCATCCTTGGACTCAAGTCCTAAAGTGATAGGGAGTGATTATCCTGTAATTGTATTCGGTGACTTCAATCGTCGAGAATGTGGTAGGATTGCATCATCCTTGGACTTAAGTCCTAAAGTGATAGGGAGTGATTATCCCGTAATTGTATCCAGTGACTTCGGTCGTCGAGAATGTGGTAGGATTGCATCATCCTTGGACTCAAGTCCTAAAGTGATAGGGAGTGATTATCCCGTAATTGTATCCAGTGACTTCGGTCGTCGAGAATGTGGTAGGATTGCATCGTCCTTGGACTTAGTCCTAAATTTATAGGGACTGATTCTCCCGTAATCAATCCGGTAACTTAGGTTGTCAAGAATGTGGTGGGATTGTATCATCCCTGGACTTTAAGTCCAAAAGTGATCCAAAGACTTTTTGTCTTTGAGTTGTGGATTGCAGGTTCTTGCTGCTGATGATGATGCCGTACTGAATCGGAAGATCAGAGTATGATGATGATGACGTACTGATCAAAATATCAGAGTATGATGATGATGACATATTGATCTAAAAGATCAGATTATGATGATGACACGCTATGATTATGATATTTCTGATCGAAAGATCAGAGTATGATGATGATGTTTCTGATCGAAAGATCAGAATGTGATGATGATTATGATCAACAGATCAAAATATGATGATGATGATGTTGTTGCTGATCGAAAGGGCAAAGTGTTGATGATGATATTGCTGATCGAGAGATCAAAGTACTGAAGATGTTGCTGCTGATCGAAAGGTCAAGGTGCTGAAGATGTTGTTGCTGATCGAAAAGTCAAAATGTTGAAGATGTTGCTGATCGAAAGGACAAAATGCTGAAGATGTTGTTGCTGATCGAACAGGCAAAGTGCTGAAGATGTTGCTGATCGAACAGGCAAAGTGCTGAGGATGTTGCTGATCGAAAGGTTCAAGTGCTGAAGATGCCGTTGCTAATTGAAAGATCAAAATGCTGAAGATGTTGCTAATCTAAGACTGAAGACGTTGCTGATGGTTGAAGATGAAGACTACATGATGTTGAAAAGCTTCCAATGATTTATAGATGTGTTACCCTGCTGATGTTGATGATGTCCCCTATCTCTACTCTTGTTGTTGTTGATGTTGTTGTAGAATACCCTTCTCATTAAGGGGGAGTGTTGAAATATTGTAACTTCAAAGAATATTCTATATGTATCTTTTTGTGGTCCCCGATGGTCCTACTGGGCGAACCACTTGTATTACATTGTACCCCAATGCTCCTAATCAGAAGATCTAATAAGAGTCATGAGGTAGTCCCCTCTAATTATAAAGGTGGGTCATTAGCACCCCAGTGTGGTTACTTGAGCCTACATGTGTAACTCGAGCTGACATGATTTAACTCGAGCCTACATGTCAAATGAGTTAACTTAAGTGAACGGATGAATATAAATAGAGGTGTAGTGCTCCTCATTTGGGACACACACTCTCTCACTTGTGTAGCACATTAGTGGAGAAGAGAAGTAGCTGGAGAAGGAGGAGGATCAGGCTTTGATCTCCTTGCTGGTTTTATATTTTATCTTTTTGGGCATCTATATTGAGGAAGCTTTTGCTGGGTTTTTCCCTTTAGGGTTTTCCCAGGATAAATATTTGTGTTCCTTTTTTATGGTTGTGCTTGTCTAGCTTTCAGTGATCCTATTTATATGCTTTTGTCATGAAAATGAAATGAAATACTGATGTCTTAGCTAAGCATATGAAAAATTTAACAGCTAGGCTGACTCTCCATTGAAGCGTGCATCTTTTTGTCGAAGAAAAATTTGATTCCAGGCATTTTCAGTTTTTGCTGTGAGAAATTAGGGCTTTTTACAGAAGAGGAATTTTTGAGTGAGCCCAGCATAGGATTACTCTCTTAATCAAAATCAAAGTTTAGAGACCTCGGTTGAGATTTCTGGTTGGGTGAAAGTCCAGGAAATTCAAACCCTAGTTTGACCTCGGGCCCAGAAAACCCTAAAATACTAAAAATGATAGTTTTGGTAGATTCACTATATCTCGAGATTGGAGAACGATAAAGTGCCAAAAATTTCATAAGAAGAATATAAATTCCTGATGTACACTGTTTCCATGTTTTAGAATTAGATTCGCTATATTATAGGAGATATGATTCCTCCAAGTTAGGGTTCCAGCCTCTCCCAGGATTCATCCCTAAACAGAACACCTGGGGAGAATCGCTATATCTAGGGATCTGAAAGTCCAAATGAAATTTATCAAGATGTTCCACAAAGGACACAGACTATAATTTTTGTGGAAAAATTTTCATACCCTGAAGATGAACCAGTGACACATGGTAGTCTGTACAAGATCGCTCTTCTGAATAGTCCTGAAATAGGTCACCTTGGGAAAACGCTCATAAGTCCCAATTGGTGAAACTAATTCTGGTAAAACCTATGGTGTTGGAAAGAGGACAAACTAGGTTACCCCAGTAAAAAAATTTAGACACATAGAAATAGTAATTTAAGAGATACCATAGAAACAGTATCAGGAATTTCTGCAAAAGAAATTGGTAAACTAGGGCTTCCTGTTTCGAGAGCTTCCCTCCATTGTTTTCCGAAAAGGAGTACATTGGATAGCTTACCTTGAAGATTTCTATATTTCTATCCAATCAGGTCTAAAAGATTCCAAGTTTTCAAAATTAGGGTTTCTCTAACAAACCCCAGATCACCTAGATCAGGAACCAAGATGGACACCTCAAATCGGTAAGATCTAATCTTTTTCTATTTACATTTGAGGTTCTCATTTCTAAATGACTAGTCACACTAGCTTGATGAAAATATTGGTGAAACTTACAAATTCCAAGAATGAAAGTATTGGATCTCACTGGTTCTTGAAGAAAATGAATTGGACACCTACATAAGTGGAGAGGTTCCAGTTCCAAAGGGAGATAAGGATAAAATCCTTACATGAGAAGAAATTGGTCAATGCCAAGAAGATCATTGTTGATTCAATCACACATCACCTTATACCACAAGTGTCTTCCCTAAAGACACCGAAAGAGATGTTTGATTCCTTGACCAAACTATTTGAAGGGAAGAACATAAATCAAAAGATGACTTCAAGAAACTAGTTGAAGAATGTGAAGATCCAGAATGCTGAGACCATACAGTCATACTTTACAAGGGTCTCTCAAATCAAAGCACAACTTGAAGCAGTGGATGAAGAAGTATAGACGTTGTGATAACCACCTTGAATGGCCTCATGAGGATCATGGGATTCATTCATTTGAGGAATGTGTGCCTAAAGGAAGTGATTAATTTCAGCAAACTCTAGGAAGAGTGCACACAAGAAGAAGCTCAACTCATAATAAGAGAAAAGAATATGGGAGCCACTAAAGATCAAGCCCTCACCATCCAAAGAAGATCCCTCAAATGATGAGGAATACGAAGGACTCAACTCTTGAAGAACCTCTTATCCATATTAGCATTTGGATAAGAAATGATGTTGTTATGAATGAAGAAGATGATGAAGCTAAAGGCTCAAGAAGGAGTCTACCCACAAAACAAATAAAGATAAGTATTCAATTGTAATTTCATGATATTATTTTGTTATGTATTTGTTTATATTCAGTTGATGTATTATGCATGATAGAATGTTTGCATTAATGATAGTATACTACTAATATGCATGTGATGGGTAAGTATCTCATGGTGCTATATAACTCTCCATTGCTACTTATCTAGAATTAAACCTCTTTGCTGACATATTGGATTAGTGCACAATCTCAATGTTGTCTTGGTAGAGATGGAAGGCATCTAGAAAGTTTCCGTGTGATATGGATGAATGTTGTACTGGATAAAATAGTTGTATGATCATATATTTATGCATAAGAATTTCCCACTATGAATATGCATTATGAAATGTTTCTAATAATACAACTGGTGCATTTGACATGTAGGAAATATCGCGTACAATCACCTACAAGCAAAGAAAAATGAGACTTGTTCCGAAGAACAAGTGATGATAGTTCAAGAAAGAATCCAAGATGAAGAATGATATGACGATACTTTTAAAGAAAGAAAGAGGTCTCAAAAACAGTGCAGTTATGTGACACTGTTGAACGATATTATTGATGCAGAGCCTTCCAGTTATGAATAAGTAGCCAAGAAGAAAGGGACGGAGAGCACCAGTTCAAGAATAATGATGTATAGGATGTAGTATCAAGACCTGAAGGGAAGTCCGTAATGTCTTCCATATCGATCTACAAGATCCAACATGCAGTAGTGTTATCCACCTGAATGGCACCTCTCCGTCCGAGTGCCGACATTCGCTATGTTGGCACACAAAAGGACGTTTATGGATTGAGTGTTGCCCAAAACACTATAGATGGGCTTATTAAGAACTACATTTACAATCCATCCATCTGGTTATTTTTACCTTTTAAATATGTCAAGTCCTGTACACGACTCTTCTTATATGCAACTCGCGTGTTGTATGCGAGTGTTGGTTATTGCATCTCGCGTACAGATTTGTACGCGGGTTACCCTTAGAGCAACTCGTGTGTCATACGCAAGTTGCCAGTATTGATACCCGTGTACACCTTCCTTTGGAATTAAAAATAAAGAGAATCCTTCTTCCATATGTGTCTTGAATGTCACTCATATATTGTGGTTTGATAAATATTTATGATTCAGCACTTTGTATATTATTTATCTAACCTGTTTATATATATGCATCATCTTGTATTTGCAGGATTGACTCTTGATAGGTGAAGGAGAAGCATCCATGAAGGATTTGGAGGAGAAGCAGAGTCGAAGAGGACAAGCTAGGATCAACCATCGTGTATCGGGTGAGTCTTTTCTATCCTCCTATTTCCTTTACTGCACTCTAGAGTCGATTGCCTGCAAGTTTCATGAGTATGTTGGTAACCCCAGACCTTCGGTTATAAGGTGTTTATTCTTGTACAATAGAACTGGCAACTCCACTGGGGAGTCCAGACTGCTGTAGGTTGTTTATGTCACCCCTAACCAGTCTTTGCTTTGAAGTTTGTGTGTGGTCTTTTATCCTGGTTCATACTTATCACAATGTTTGAAATTCTTGTGGATTTTTCTTATTTTTTGAGAAAAATTTTGTACCTGTACGTGGGTTGCTCTTCTACATAGTCTTGTACAGAGGCCTGCATACGTGGGTTGCTCTCTTGGATAGTCGTGTACAGTACACAAGTTTCCTTTCTACACAGTCGCATACAAGCCTAGAAACAGGGATTTTTTAGGATTGGGTTTGCTTGTCCCTCTCTTTGTGTAATTCCTGTTTGTTAGTTGGCTTTCTTTATGAATACTGTGATGTTTGTCTGACAATCTTTGGTGACCACACTTTGTGCTTTTTCGAAATCCCTTGGGTTTATTTTGTTTGGATTGTCTTCTATTTGCATGCTAAAGTAGCTTGGCCTGTTGGGTTATAGGTTGAAGTGTCTCTGTCCGGATCAGTGATCAAGGTCTTGGGCATTGTTTTTTCCAGTCTATCTTTTAATGATGGTTGGTTTGTCACTTACCTTTATGAGTTTACAGTGATCTTTTGTCATTGTGTGCACCCAAGCTAGGGTTCCTAGTCTCCCTTTGCTGGTTGATTCTTGGTTCTTTTAGCCTGTTTTACTTCAGTTTGTTTGTTTATACAGTTGGTTAGATCCAAGTATACTCAAGTTTTGTGCATTTTATGTGCATGGTAGAGTTTGAGCAATTTTAAAAAGTGAAAAGAAAAACATTGTCAAGCTTTTGCATTTGCTTTTGCATAAGTAGTTTTCATTTCAGTTTTAAAATATAATCTCAAAAACTACAAAAAATATAGGCTTAGTTTCTTTTATCGTTTGCATTAGTTCATCAATATATATTTACAAAAAAGAAAAAGAAGTTTGCTTTAATAGTGGTAATTTGCTTTGAAAAATACACCTTTACTTTTATTTATTTCTTATCGAGTCAAAAACACCATAAGTACATGACTCCATTTCCTTCTGAGTAAGAAACAACCCTTTAAAATGAACGCAATAATTAAAATTTACTAGTAATTTTTGTTTTTAGGTGCCTTTCACCTACTAGCTTAGGCTAGACTTCTGGGATAGGAAGTGTAAAATTCCCATAAGTTTTAAAATTCAAACGTAGTGGACCTTTCTTTAGGTAAATCATTGACTTTATCGATTGTATCTGGGAAGCTCCTCTCAAATTGGAGTCAAGCACGAGGCCGCGTGGAGGCATGGACTGAGGAGATAACCCTCTGATTCCTTATCAAAATGTAAATCAAGACTTTTATGCATCTGGGGATTCTATCCTAGATAGAGTTTCGGGCTTAGCTACCCTGCCCATGCGTACGATTCAGGCTTGCAACTGTCCCCCCAGACTGTTGGTATAGTTAAGGTAGCCTTTAGTCTCTTGACATTTAGGGTTCATACCTAGGTAAACCAGAAGTCTATTTCTGGTTCACCTTGAATGGGCTTGGAAGGTAACCCTTGTTGTAAGTGTAGGAGGGCAGTTGGGTGAATCCTCCACTTGTGCCTAAGAACCACTTCAAGGATGCCAAGTAATCATTCATCACCTTTCTTTGGGAAAGTACATCTTTCACCCTTGTTTGATTGTTTGAGGATTTAGGATTTTTATAGTGTATGCTCTGTGGTTTTGCCTGTGTTTAGTTGGCCTTAGGGTGTGATTTGTCAAATTTTCAATTGTGGAGGACCAACCTATTAGAAGGTCAAGAAGGTTGAGAAACCTTCCTCCTCTCGTCACATTGGAGCCTCCACCTCCACCCCAAAGGCGGAGATTGGACACGGACGATTCATTTGAACCAGTAGGGATAAGTGAAATTCTAGGTGAACCAGAACTTATAGCTAACCGTTTTGATCTTGATACAGTTGAGATAGAAGACTTGCAGACTGACAAGTTTGGGAGAAACTTTAACACACCCTTGACTGATTTAAACGATCCTGTAATCGTTTAGGTTAGACCTTTTGATTCACCTATGTTAGGTGTCCCTATGGGTAGAATCATGTCTTATGCAGAAGAAATTTCTTTCGTGTTCACCTCAGCCGTTCCAGTTGAAGGGGTACTACCTCCCCCGGTAAGTGCCCTTAGATCTAGTATACCTTCTACACCTTTGACTCCAGTGAGCTGAGTGGTTCAACCACCGATTCACTCAAACCTAGCAGGTACTTCTGGTGATATGGTTACTGGGATCCCTAGTATACCTACTGTTCCTTCTTCCTTTCCATATACTACCCAGAGTGGTCCAGTAGGATCCTCGGCATTTGTCCAAGGATTTCCTTGGAATGGGGGGCACATTCCCCCATCCACTACATACATAGGGCCATCACCTTCCTATGTAGAAGTGCAGTTTGGGAACAATACCTCTTATGGGAAAAGTTTCCAAACTCCGATTTTGGTCCCGTTTACGAGCTCTCCCTTTTCGTTGTTCAGTAGAGGGATACCGGCTCCTGTCTTTCAGACCCCTGTTTCTATGGGGATGGCCTGAACTTCTTATACTGCACCACATACACACAATCCTGTGGCTTATGGATGGAATCTGTTTCAGATTAATCTACCCACTTCGTAACCGGTGGCAGGGGGCAACCCCACTTTTACCCATGGGCATTCGGGGGCAGGTCCCTCTAATCCCTAGGCTGGCACATTTACTACCCTGGTTTGACCCAAACTTCCGTTCTTGGCAACCTTAAACTTGCCATATTTGTCAAAATTGATGAATGACCCGGTGAGGCATGACCCCTTGTGGCCACCTGTTCCCACCAAATTGCCATCAGATATCCCTAAATTCGAGGGCAAAGTCGGTGAAGATCCTGGGGCTCATGCCACCACATTCCATTTATGGTGTTATTCGAATTCACTGAATGAAGATTCAGTTAGGTTGAGGCTGTTCCAGAGAACCTTAACAGGTACCGCAGCAAAATGGTATATTGAATTGCCTTCTGCTGCTTTCAGTAGTTTCTGGGACTTGGCTAGTGCATTTCTCAGCCACTTTCAGCATCCGGTCCGATATGATTTCGGAACGAACTTGTTGTCTAATTTTAGGTAGAACAAGGCTACCCACATCTCAAATCACATCCAAGAGTGGAGGAGGAGAAAGAGCCTTATAAAAGCCACTATTCATCCTGAGTTCCTTTTAGAGTGGTTCCTTAAATCACTGTTGCCCTACATTTCTAAGGACATATCCACCTCAAGAGTGATGAATGAAGAAGAATACATTCTCAGGGCCCAGCAACTGGATTTGATTTATTCACAATCTAGGATCTTGTATGAGATTATCCTTGAGGCATCGAGGCCTATGCACGATGCGAAGAAGCCTAAGCCTAGACCCCATGCCAATGGTGTGGTTGGGTCTGTTAACTCTCCCACCGTAGAATATTTGGCTAAGCAACTTCATCAGTTGTCCATCAAGTAGTCTACGGTGGAGGAAGCAAAGGCTGCCCCCTCCCCTCCAGAGTGCAAATGTTTTTGCACAAACCTCTCAGAAGGGAAATCAGCAGCCCGACGGGAAGAAAAAGAAGGGAAAGAAGGGAGAGGGAAATCAAAACAAGCAAAAGCCCGCGAATAATGCTGATAGGGGCAAGAAAGAAAAGAAGAAGGTCAAGTTCCCGTGTAAGTTGTGCCATGAGGACAACCTTACTTACCTTTGTCCCCTTATGGATCAAGCCCAGAAGCTGCTTAAAGCTCAACAACTGGCTGTCCTGAAGGATCCTTTTCCCCAAGGACAGAACTCTGCTTCAGCTTCTAATGTAGCAGGGGGCACTCAAAATGCCCCTAACCCAAACTATATCAACATGGTTCGATCTTTGACTTTGTTGTAGACAAGGAATAAAAATTATGAGAAAGAGACTCTTGAGAAGGGTAAAGCTGTAGGTGAAACTTCTAACCCTCTCACAATAGAGAAGCCTGTTGAAACTATGTCGAAGATACCGGAAGGTGTCTTCAAGAAGACCTTGCATAACCCTAATGCTAGGGCTGCTTCAAACTACTCCATGGTTGAATATTTAGCTCAAACCCCGTGTGCAATGTCAGCTTTAGAGGTGTTATAGAGTTGTCCTGCTCAGCAGGATGCCCTCTTAGCAGCTTTAGGCAGCATGGACTCATCGAGTCTCATGGCAAAATTTCATTTATCTGATGTTAAAATTCGCCTGCCTTACCATGTATCCTTATCAATAGATGTCGTCCATGCTGGTAAGACCATTGGAAGGGCAGTTGTTGATGAGGGTTCTTCTACATGTGTTATGTCCTTGACCTGTTGTAAAGCTCTTGGATCCCCAGAGCTGGTCCCATCAAACACTTTTCTTACTGTTTTTCATGGAAGATCCTTCTGTCCGCATGGTATCCTACCGGCTTTTGAAATTAAGTTGGCAGGAAAAGTAGTGTCTATTGAAGTAGAAGTGATTGATGCTCCTTTGGACTATAATTTGCTTCTGGGAAGGAACTGGACTTATGCAATGTCCGCTATTGCGTCGGTCATTTTCGTGTAGTGGTTTTTCCACATGAGGGCAAGCTGGTTACTATTGACCAACTTGATTATACTCAAAAAGGTCGTTTAGATTCTAATGAGTCTGCTGTGCCATTGGTTGTTTGGGTCAAACCTGCTGCACAAAGCTTGGGGGCTGGAATGTACACATCACTGATGGGCATGTTTGATCTTCCAGCCCCAGTTAATTATATCGGTTCTACTAGTGTGGGGAAGTCCATAGCTACAGTTGTCGACAGGACTGATCCTTGGGTTCTCCCAACCCCCCATGAACCAGAAGTGCCCTTATCGGCAGTGGAGGTAGCTTATCAAGCTATCACTCAAGCCACTATTGATCCCATTCCAGATCCTCTAACAGTCTCGGATGATCTGGAAGAAGTCTATTTTCCTGCATGGGCGGAAAACTCTTCACGCTCTATTGATTGTTTAGACATGGTTTTACCTTCTGATGAAGCCATTTTGGAAGCCATGAGCGGACATGGTAAGATTTGTGAGGATATTCATCATCATTCCTATTTTCTTCCAGAACTAAGCAGAATAGAAAATCAAGAGTTTCAGTTGATACTGTCAGAAGATGTTGATATACCTATCAATCCCTTGCCTAAGGAAGGAATGTTTGTTGAGGGGAATATGGAAAATATTTCCGCCACTATACCTATTAACATCTCTGTGAACCCTGATGTCATAGAAAACATATATATAGGTGCAAATTGCTTTCCTGAAGAGATTGCCATCTATAATTCCCTTTTTAAGGAATTACACATTATCTTTTCCTGGTCATATGAGGAGATGCCAAGCATAGATCCATCGATTGTTGAACATGAAATCCGAACATATCCTGATGCCAACTGGTTTGACAAAATTTAAGACATGTTAACCCGTGCAAAGCGGCGGCTGTGAAAGTAGAAGTTGAAAAGTTGTTGAAGGCTGGTTTTGTCCTTGGGGTACCTTCGCGTAAAAGAAAATGCCCTTTGGATTGAAAAATGTTGGGGCAAACTTTCAACGGGCTATGAACTTTGCTTTCCATGACATTAAAGCCATTGTCAAGCCATACCTTGATGATCTACCTGCACATTCTCGTAAGAGGATTCAACATCCAGATCATTTACGGTTGATATTTGAGAGATGCAGACATTATAAAATCCGCTTGAATCCCCACAAGTGTGTATTCTGTGTCGAGTCAAGAAGATTAATCGGGTTCATTGTCTCTAGTAGAGGCATTTAGGTGGATCCTTTGAAAGTTGAGGCCATTGTAAATCTGCCTCCTCCTCGTTCCCTCAGGCAACTTCAAAGCCTGCAAGGAAATTCTAATTTTCTTCAACGTTTTATTAATAACTATGCCAAGATTACTAAGGGTTTCATGCGCCTGCTCAAACAGGAAACCCCATTTGTATGGGATGAAACCGCACAACTTGCTTTCAAGGCATTGAAAAAATATTTGTTTCCGGCACCCTTATTATGTCCACCAGATTATTCTAGGGATTTTATATTATATCTGGCTGCGTCGGAGTCGACCATTGGGGTAGTACTAGTCCAGGAGGACGATAAGCTTGTAGAGCATGTCGTTTATTATCTTAGCTGCGCTTTGGCTGGCCCTGAAATTAGATACTCCCACGTTGAGAAATTAGCCTTAGCAGCTGTTTATGCTGTGCAAAGGTTACATCACTACATTTTACTGAGGACCACCACCATAGTGGCGGATGTGAATCCGTTCCAATATGTTTTATCCCGACGGATTGTTGGGGGGAAATTTAACAAATGGATAGTCATTCTCCAAGAGTTTGACTTTGATTTCCAGTCCGCTAAGTCTAAGAAGTGCTTAGTTTTTGCTAAACTTATAGCAGAATTTCCTACTGAAGAAGATGTAGTGGTTGAAGATGACTCATTCCCAGATGAGCACATCTTCTTGATATCAACCTCTGATCCTTGGTATGGAGATATTCTTATATATCTCCAGACTTTGAAGTACCCTGCAGCTTCCTCAAGGGAGGAATGACGTAAATTATGCCTTCATGCGAAGAACTACCTCATTATAGGAGATACCTTATATCGACGAGGGGTAGATTTCATCTTGCGTCATTGCCTTACCCATGAGGAAGTGGAGATTGTCCTCAATGATTCCCATAGCGGAGCGTGTAGGGGTCATTTATCTGGGTTAGCAACAGCCAAGAAGATATTACGTGCCGGTTATTTCTGGCCCAAGATCTATAAAGATTGTGTGGAAGCAGTGAAGCACTGTCATCCGTGTCAGCTTTACACCAGGAAAATGCGGTCACATCCTACTCCGTTATTTCCCATTGTCTTGGTAGGCCCCTTCATGAAATGGGGGATTGATTACGTGACATGCAACCCTGCCTCAGCTGGGGGTCATAAATACATCATTGTCGTTGTTGACTATTTTATGAAATGGGCAGAGGCAATGCCTACTTTCAAAGCTGATGGGGAAACAACAGCTTTCTTTGTATTCAATCAGATTATCACACGGTTTGGTATACCCAAAGTGATTGTCACTGACCATGGCAATCATTTTCAAAATAACATGATGATGGAACTGACTACTATGCTCGGATTCAGACAAGAACATTCATCTTCATACTATCCGCAAGCAAACGGTCAAGTTGAGGCTGTCAACAAAACTTTAAAAATTATCCTTAAACGTACAATTGATGCATCCCGCTCTAACTGGCACATCATGCTATATCCTGCTCTTTGGGCCTACCGAACCAACGTAAAAACTGCTACGGGTTTCTCCCCTTTCCAACTTGTTCATGGAGTGGAAGTAGTTACTTCGATTGAGTGTGAAATCCCGTCTCTAAAGATAGCCATTCATGTGTTACCTGATACGATTGAGCTTGAGGAACGTATGGTACATTAAGAACACCTTGATGAACATCGTAGAGATGCGCTTACTGCTAATTAAGCTCATAAAAATAGGGTCAAAACTTAGCATGATAAATCGATCAAACCTCGGGTTTTCTCTGAAGGGGAACTTGTCTTGCTTTGGGACCAAGACAAAGAACCCCTAGGGGTAGGAAAATTCAAGGCCATGTGGTTAGGACCTTATGTCGTGTTGAAATTTTTGAAGAAGGGTGCATATGAGTTAGTTGAGTTTGATGGGAATAAGCTACCTGAGCCTAGAAATGGGCTCTACCTGAAGAAGTACTATGCTTAGGCTTAGCTTTTTTTCTTGTATTTTTATTGTATGTATTTTTATGTACATTAGGTTGTCGGTTTTGTTTTTTATATTATCTGCTAGTTGTTGCAGATGTATCTGAAAGGTATATAGGGTTTGCTGATGGTGCTAGCCATCACATTTGTAACCTAGCTTCGGCAGCATGGGTTATTTATTCTCCCTCAGGACAGCTTGTTGCCGCGGGAGGCGCTTGTTTAGGTCCTGCTTCTAATAATGTTGCTGAGTATAGGGCTGTAATTGAGCTCCTATGGGATGCTTTGTCACGTGGTATTACCCAGCTTGAGGTCCGTCTGGACTCTCAGTTGTTGGTTTCCCAGCTCAATCGGGCTTATCAGTTACGAAATCCTATTTTATTACGTCAGTTCATGCAAATTCGTTTATTAGAAAGACATTTTCAGGTTATTACATTCAATCATATTCCACGCAATCAGAATTTGTTGATTGATGCATATGCTAATTACATTTTAGATTGGCATCTCACACACATTTTATAAAGATATACAGGAAATATATAAAAAACATTTGTAAATAAACCGTCAACAATCAACAATATATATATATGTGTGTGTGTGTGTGTGTGTGTGTGTGTGTGTGTGTGTGTGTGTGTAAAATATATGTTCATAGATAGGTCAAGTCTGATCCTTAGATCCCATCATATACAAAATATACAAAAATGTGGATCGTAGTCCATCAAAATGTCCTAGATCTACGCAGGACCACCCTGGTCACTTGGACCACCTTGGTCCCCATGGTCCCTCTGCACTCTGGCTTCCTCAGCCTCCTCAGCTTTGGCAGCCTCCACAACCTCTATATATACAAGCACTTCTTTGACCACTCACCTGAATAGACGTAGCCAGACCGGTGGAACTCCAACTACGAACTCCTGCATGGCAGTCAGGATATGCTATATCCGCAAGGTAGGTACTATTTGGGTCAGCCTGGCCAGCTTCCCCTCTAGAACCCTGATCAGTCCCAAGTCTTCACCTATGATAGGACGAACAAACATGCATGGGTGCCCTTCAAGGCGGACCAGTCCAATATCTGCATTTTGATACATTTATAGGATTAAGACTTGTACATATGTATATATCTATCATTTTAAAATTCATAAAAATTTGAAAAATGATAAAACTTAAAAATTATTTACCTAGCTCGCCCAATGCTCCTCCTGGAGGGAGGACAAGGTCTAGGTCACCTCGAAATTCCATATCGGCATATGGAAACTGCTCCAGTGTCGGTAGCTGTCATTCCCACCAGGTATATAAATCATCATCGTATACACTATGTACTATGTCTCCTCCTCCTTGACGGAGGAAGATGTCCCCCCACCTGCTCAGTCTCGGCTGACGTGGAGATATGACCGGTAGAGGTATAGCAGGGCTCAATGCTGGTACTCTCGAAGAAGAAGAAGGCCACTAATATGCTCGCATAACCAAAGTTTTTCCGCCTTCCTCTCTTGCAATCGGACAATTGTCTCTTCATGATAGGGACAACTCCTGAACACCAATCATCGAGAGCACCATGAAAACAGTCAACTGCCAGCCTCATTTGGTTTCATGTAGCCAAATGTAAAGAAGAGGATCTTGAAATCCTCATGATGGTGCTAGCAAGTACTTGTATAGTAAAGTCACAGATATGTACAACAGGGACGCAGCTCCCTCTCTTTTGAGTACCCGGTGTGCAAAATACATCTATATAGTTCTGGACACTTAAGGGGTCACCGCCCCTTCCAGTGCCCTCTAAGTTAACCGGTGCTCCTCGACATGACAGACCAGTTATGAAATACATGTCTTCAGTGGTAATCTCCAAGGTTTCACCCTGTAGATTGAACATCCCCAAATCATGATCCCAATAATTTACCATGAACTCAAGTATGTGGACATTGGCCCGCATGGGTGATGTGCAAAAGAATTTTAGCAGCCCACTTGTTCACAATGCATGTATAATGGCTGCACTTTGGAGCGCTGCTTGGTCCATTATTTCATGCTCCCTTTCCCTCCATTCCAGAACCATCTTTTCACCTAGCAAAACAAGTATTTTGATTCAGTAATTCCATATAAAAATTCAAAAAAATTTGACTATTTTTAGCCTTTTGTCCTTCACGCAGCACACGCGACTGTCTAGTTAGACATGTCGCGTACTGTACGCGACTGTCTATATAGGCAACTCGCGTACAGAACACGTGTACGCGATTCTTCACACCATCAACCCGCGTATGCGCCATGCCATCTTTAGGATGCTTTTAATAATGGAATTAAGACTCAAAATTCATAATTGCTTGGATCAAAATGAAGAGCTCAAGGTGTAGGCTTACCTGCAACTTGCGGAATTCGATTTTGTCAGTTCAAATGTCCACAATGATCGAACAAAGGTAGAAGGACAAACTTGATTTTTATGGCTCAAAGTTTCAAATGGTGAGTTTTGTTTTGATTTTCAACTATTTATAGAAATTAGATTTCTTTAAGTGGGTCTTTTTCTATAGTTTGAAAATTCATTTAACTAATACCATATTTCTTTATGCTTTGGAACAGGTTTTTCACTATTACAAAGTGTTGTTGCTCCAATAGGGTGGTTTTGTCATTTCCAAAACATGTTGGCATCTTTATTCAATCCACATTAACCTTAGCATTCAACATTTTGCCACGGACTATGGTATTATAAGCCATTAGTTCCCTGTTTTTACCATTGTTCTTCCGTGGATAGGACCCCTTTTTCATGAGTACCTTCCTTTTAAGCCTATGTTGTTCTTTGGTGCTCATGCCGCAATTATTTAGGTATAGGGGTATCCTCTTAGCTATTTTTCATGCCAAATAGAGCTTCTTTTGAATCTCTTTTTACAAGCTATCCCTTTATAGGACTCCCCGCCCTTATGGAGTTTCTTTAGGCCCAGGTTTGACTCCTTCAAAATAGACTTGACTATCGAGTTAACTCATCCGTTCAAGCTCGTTAAGAATATGTGAACGGGCATCTGCATTGGTGGTAGGTTATCTCTTTCTCGGACCATGTGGAATAATACGAGAAAGGATCGCTCTCTTTTCTTTTTTGAATTGAGAAGAGTATTCTCAGGTATAGGTTTATCACTTTTCCGGACCTGAGGGACTAAATTTACGGAAAAGGAACACCTGGTTTGAGCTTATTTTTCTCTTTTTTGTGCTCTAGACCAAAACATGAAAAAGATTCCGAGTGTACTTTGTGTCTTTGTCATGCTCGTTAAACACTTAAGAACAAAGCAATGATTTTATTGTTGTAAGCCCCATTTCTCGTAACCAAATGGATCTTTCCGAGTGATCTTACTTTCCTTCACACTCGTAAAACTCAAGCTATTTTATGTTGTTATGGAAGGAGCATTGGGTAGGTGGTAATTTAACCTTTTTTGGACCTCCCTGACTAAGTACGAAAAAGGTTCACCTTTTCTTCTATGGAAGTTAAGAGAGTTCTTCTGTGGTATGTTTTATACCTTTTGGGCGTCAGGAGACTAAATTGGATGAAAAAGGACCCCCCTGGAGTCTTCTTTGGAGTTTTCAGACTCTCTAAATGTGAAAACACCAGCTGAGCATGTACTAGTTCGGGCTCATTAAATCCACGAATCAGTGACACTATCAAGCATTATTTTCCCGTCTCTTCAAGCTTGTTAAAAAATGAAGAGGGATCCAAGTTAACTTTCTTGGACTCGTTAAAGCTTAACAGGGAAGGTAAGGAAGAAGTTTTCTCTTGTTTTCAGTAGTGGCAGCCTGTCCTCCTTGAACATAGCACTCTTTGTTTTTTCCGATATCCATGTCTCAGTGATTACTTTTTTGTTCAGCTATTACTTTGAGTTTCTTACTCCTCCTCTTGTCCGTTATACCTGGGGAATCTGATCATATCTCCTACATGACAGATAGGTCTAGTTGTTCTATCTATAAGTTATACATTGCCTTAGGTCATCTCTATGTTGTGCTCACTGTTCAAGGACTTTACCCAATGTCTAATCTATAGCCTGATCCCATCATTGTTATATCTGTTATCTATTGTGTCTCCCTTCTTTTGCCCAGTTCCTAGTCATTCTTGTGATCCGTTGGAGGATCTATTGCCTTCCTTATCACAGCATGGTTCTGTTTTAGTACTTCCTGATGACGAAGACCTAGAGTTTTGACGTTTGAACCTCAGGATTCACTTTCATCATTGGTGAATTCCTTTGCTTCAGTTGTCAATTATCACCTATTGATTGACAAATTGTTGAATCCTTTTCATGTTCGACTTCAGCTTACCCTTATTCACATGGTTTGGATTGTACTGGTTCTTTGGGATCCTTTATGAAGACCTTAGTTTCTCACCTATGGACTAAGTTGTGCAAGATTATGTTCTATTTATATACATAGCTTCCAGATCTTTGAAGACTCGTCATTATTTTATATTGTGGCTTCGATCCACCTTTGTAATATACATGGTTTCATACTTGTATCATATGATGTACTCAAATATTGTAAAGGAGCTAGTGTTCCAGTAAATTGAACATAGCCTCCTCGGATATGACTTTGTATATGACATTATTATGTATTTGTTTTAGGTACTCTCTCTACTCCATTGGATTTCTAAGTTCTCCAAAGATAAATATTATAATGTATTTCAGCCATCATTTCCCTCTGACCTCACACATTAGGGGGCATATGTTATCCACCTGAATGGCACCTCTCCGTCCTAGTGCCGACATTCGCTATGTTGGCACACAAGGACATTTATGGATTGAGGGTTTCCCAAAACACTATAGATGGGCTTATTATGAACTACATTTATCATCCATCCATCTGGTTATTTTTAACTTTTAAATATGTCAAGTCCTGTACGCGACTCTTCTTATATGCAACTCACGTGTTGTACGAGAGTGTTGATTATTGCATCTCACGTACAGATTTGTACGCGGGTTACCCTTAGAGCAACTCGCTTGTCATATGTGAGTTTCCAGTATTGATACCCACATACACCTTCCTTTGGCATTAAAAATAAAAACTCACGATTACTTGAGATTAGTTAAGCACTTAACCTTAATCACCTTAACTGTCTCAACCTTCGAAACTGCCTTATTTCACCAAGTATAAATACAGGCCTTGGGGAGGGTGTTAATCACATACACTTGGAGAGAAAAGTTATGCTGGTGGATTTCATTCAGAAGTCTTTGGAGCAGTGGAACTCAGAATCCTTTGGTTGCAGAGGAGTCCTTGTCTCAGGCGTTGGGTTGTAATCTGAACTCTTTCATTATTGTTAATAAAGAGAATCCTTCTTCCATATGTGTCTTGAATGTCTCTCATATATTTTGGTTTGATAAATATTTATGATTCAGCACTCTGTATATGATTTATCTAACCTGTTTATATGTATGTATCATCTTGTATTTGGAGGATTGACTCTTGATAGGTGAAGGAGAAGCATCCCTGAAGGCTTTGGAGGAGAAGCAAAGCGAAAGAGGACAAGCTAGGATCAATCGTCGTGTATCGAGTGAGTCTTTTCTATCCTCCTATTTCCTTTACTACACTCTAGAGTCGATTGCCTGCAAGTTTCATGAGTATGTTGGTAACCCCATACCTTCGGATATAAGGTGTTTATTCCTGTACAACAAGTAGATGGAAACATCGTGGGATACAAGGTAATATTCGTAGCATGAGGCTTCTCACGGAAAGAAGGCATAAACTACAAAGAGACATTTACAGCCATTGGAAGTTAAGACACATGATAGGAAGACTCATGTGTGCAAATTAAAGAAGGCCTTGTACGAGCTCAGCAGACACCCATGGGATAACACATACATGAGGAGCTTGAACATCACCTAGAGTGATGAAGATCTTAACCTTTGCTACAAGGTTGAAGATGAAATCCTATAGAGGATGACAAGCTCATAGATGGGTGCAAGAAGAACTTTTGAAAAGGTTCATGATAGAGGATCTTGGTATCCAATGACCCTAGATGGATACATAGAATAATAGTAGCAGAGGAAGCTACTTGTCACTCCGGTATAGAATGTTTCAATGCATAGAGTATGAAAGAAAGAGGGAGTATGATGCTCCGCTTCAGAGGGAGTGACTCCAAAATATCCCGAGGTTCGAAATGGTATGACATGATAGATAGCTTACTGATGACTATAGGATTTACTAAGAGTAAAGAGGATTCCAACCTTTTCTTCAAGGTTGAAGGCAGAAGACCAGTGATGCTCTTGTTACATGTCGATGACTTGTTCCTAACAGAAAAGAGGAACTCATTAAATTTGCAAGAAGGATACTTGTTGCCGAGTTCAAAATGAAGGACTTGGATATGATGCACTACTTTCTAGGCATGGAGGTGTGGTAGAATGCGAATGGAATCTCCTTGGGACAAGGGAATTATGCAGTGGATATCCTGAAGAGGTTCAGGATGATAGACTGCAAGGCCATGACCACACCTATGGCATTGAACCTGAATCTATTGAGTGTTTATTCATCATATTCGGTTGATTCCATGATGTATCATCATATGATTTGTTCCTTGATGTACCTGACGAATATGAGACCAGATATTTGCTTTGTTGTGAACACATTGAGACATGTTAACCTGATGGTTGAAAAGCATGCAGTGAGGTACCTAAAGGGTACAGTTGATCATGGGATCAAGTATGAAGCAAATCAGAAGATTAACCTAGAGGGCTATGTGGATTTGGATTGGGCAGGTAGTGCCATTGATAGGAAGAGCACTCCTTGGTGTAGCAGGAATCAGTCCTGCATGACACTAAGTACAGCCGAGGAAAAATATGTTGCCACTTGCTATTTGGGAGGTAGTATGTTTATTTTGAAAACTACTATTCGATTTGATTGATCTGACTTGCATTTTTGTATGATGCAGAGAGGAGCAGTGAAGCTCTAGTTTGTGATCCAGATCAAGATCTCTCGAAAGAGGGAGTTCTAGCATAGTTGGTGAGACAGGTTGTATGAGCATAAATCCTGGCGAATCTCATAAGTTTCTCAGATGTAAACGGTCTTGTAGGTTGTCCTCAGATGTAATTGGTCTTGGTGAAGCTCGCAGGTTATCCTTGGACGTAATCATCCCTGATGTGATTCTATGGTAGAAATGGCCAGAGTGAAGTTTGAGTACTTTAGGGAGAAGCTTGGTGTTCTCCATATCAAAATGGAAGTGATGAGTCCGTGAGCCTTTATGACATGGTAGCAGGTTGGGCCTCTCATGGTTAGATGTAAGTGCAGATCCCTTTCCTTGAATGATAGATGTTGTGTCCTATCATAAGTGCTGAAGGCGATTCTCTGGGAGAACGGAGGCACCTGGTCAGTTACCAGGAAATTGATTCAGTCTGGGAATGAAGCTCAGCTTAGTGTTGAGAATCAATTCTCTGGGAGAATGGAGGCACCTGGTCAGTTACCAGGAAATTGATTCAGTATTGGACTGAAGCTTAGCTTAGTGCTGAGAAGCCATTCTCTGGGAGAATGGAGGCACCTAGTTAGTTACCATGAAATTGATTTAGTCTAAGTCTGAAGCTCAGCTTAGTGCAGAGAAGCCATTATTTGAGAGAATGGAGGCACCTGGTCAATTACCAAGAAATTGATTCAGTCTGGGACTGAAGCTCATCTTAGTGCTGAGAAGCCATTCTCTGGGAGAATGGAGGCACCTGGTCAATTACTAGGAAATTGATTCAGTCTGGGACTGAAGATCAGCTTAGTGCTGAGAAGCCATTCTCTGGGAGAATGGAGGCACCTGGTCAGTTACCAGGAAATTGATTCAGTCTAGGATTGAAGATCAGCTTAGTGCTGAGAAGCCATTCTCTGGGAGAATGGAGGCACGTGGTCAGTTACTAGGAAATTTGATTCAGTCCGGGATTGAAGCTCAGTTTAGTGCTGAGAGGTCATTCTCTGGGAGAATGAAGGCACCTGGTCAGTTACCAAGAATTTGTTTCATTCTAGGACTGATACTCAGCCTAGAGCTGAGAGCCATTCTTTGAGAATGAAAGATGTAAGTGTTGGGCAGGCCATTCTGACATGGTTCTTGGATGTGTTCCTCTCATGGTCAGATATAAGTGTTGAATATGATGAAGACCTACATGGAGGCTAGGCCTACAATCAGCATGAAAAAGGGTTGGCTCTGTATAACTTCCTGTGACGAGTAGAATTGAGAGATAGCACCATTTGTTCGAGATAGCGGAATCAGTGATGATGATGATGATCTAGATCAAGTGATGATCCAGACTTGATGATGATCCAGACACGATGATGATCTAGTGATGATCTAGACTTGATGAATATGACTTGACGATGAAGATGAATTGGAGATGAACATGACTTGAATATGAAGATGACTTGATGATGATCCAGATGATACAGAGAAGAAGACTTGTGCTGATAAATTCTGTCAAGAAAATACCTTCCTAGTTAAGGGGGAGTGTTGATGTATTTATAACTTCAAAATGTATTCACTTGTATATCATATGTATTGTACCCCGATGTTTATTCCAGGAAGTATCTATAATGTAATTGAGTCATGTCATACCCTGATGTTCCTATTGGGAGAATCAATAATGTAAACAAGTCATGTAAATTCATTTAGTTAACCCTCGATTGTAATTCGAGGCAATAGTCCCTACAATTGATTCAAGGTTAACCCTCCTTGTTGATCGGAGGGGAAAGTCCCCAAAGTTGTGGGTCACTAGGGTTATTAGACTCTCCTAGAGATGTTGGCCCTAGTAAGTAATTGTTAAGTGAGGCTGACTTGTTGGAGTGGACATTAAGTGAACGAAAGAATATAAATAGAGAGTGAGCCTCTCTATTTATCACACACTCACTCACTCACTGGGGTGCATGAGTGAGAGAGGAGAAGCTCTCTCAAGTGAGAGAGAGAGAGAGAGCAGCTGTTGGAGATCATCTTTTCTATCTTTGGGTTTTACTAATGCCATTGGTGCTCATTCTATCTCTAAGGAAGTTGCAAGGTTTTCTCCTTTACGGTTTCCCTGTGGAAAATCTTTGTGTCTCTTGTCTCTTGTGATTATTTCTATGCATGTTGTTCTCTCAGATAAGATCCTAACATCATATTGCTTAAATGATAAAAATATAACACTAGTTATGGGCTACCATTTAATATAACAAAGATATTTTTTAGCTACCCAAGTATGTAACAACTAAGTAGTACTTAATCGGCCCTGCGTGTTCTGGAAAATAGTATAAATAAGAGGAACCTACTTGGTATAAGGGTTTCTTCAAGTAATTCACTCATTTTTCTAAGTAAGATAGAGTCAGTAGCATAGTAGAAGACTCAGAGAGGAGTCTGGTAGGAGGGAAAGGTTGTTGAGTTGCGGATCTTGCAGCTGTGTGCACAGACCACTAGTAAAGTAGAAGAGTCGATTCAGGATGTGTGTGGATCAGTAGGAGTAGATAGAGAATAAAACTAGAGAGAACGAGACAGAAAGAGATTGATTTACTTAGACATATCTTAAGGAAAATTCTATAGGTCGCATACTGTAAGGTGCTATACACATTTCTCATGCCAGATGAAGAGCACCTTGGTGGTTTTTCCCATATGGGTTTCCACGTTATTTCCTGTGTTGAATGATTGATGATTACTCAATGTGTATGTGAATGTCAAGTAGTTGCTTACTGTATATTGATGACTTACTGTTGAATGTATGTCCCTATATTATTAATCAGTGAATGAATTAGTGTTTAAAGCATTACTATAAACTTATGTATGAGTTCATGGTCAAACTATTAAGTTAAACTATAAATCAAGCGGTGTCTGTCAAGTGTAAGGAATCAATTGTGTCGCACAAGTTGTGTCAGTTGTTTAGAGTAAGGACAAGGTTGTGTCATGCAAAGGTTGCGACACCTCGATGTGTCGTTGTCGCGCAGTAGTAGACTCCATCTTGTCACCTTTGTTGAGAACCTTGACCGTGCGCCAAGGGACTATAATCCCTCGCCAGCTACAGAAACATGGTTCTAGTAGTTACACATTAAGATATCTCGGGTGAGAGTACGCCTTCCTCACGGGCGTTTCCAACTAAGCTTGCTCTACCGGGCCGATGTATTCTGATGTTTTGTTGTTATTGTGTTGTTGTTGAACCATGGCTCTAGACAAGAAGGAGAAAGAGGACAACAGTTTGATTTTCTCTATTTCCCACTTTTTCTTTCCTTAATTGTCCTTCTAATTTTTCCAACACTAATTTCAACTTTGAAATCTCCAGATTTGATTGAAACAAATCATCATAGAGGACTTTACATGTTTGTCTATGGAGTGGTATTTTTTCAACTATATTGATTTTATCTAATTTAACCTCCATCTCTAACACTTCACCATTAGTTACAACTACAATTTTCAAGGTATTCTTCTTAGGATCCTTTGTTGCAACAAATGAGACCTCTTCTTTTACCAATTTCCTAACTTGAGGAAACAATTTATGTGTTTCTTCAAGAAATTGCTTCTTTTTCTTGCATATTGTGAGATTAAATCAATTTTGGACTTATATTGAGAACTTGTTCCAACATTTTAAGCATTTGAAAAATAAGTATTGTTGCACTTGTACTGCTGGTTGTTGAACTAAGGTATTATCTTCTAAACTAATCAAACTATGGTTTTCTGAGTTAATAACATCCTTTTGTTGATCCATTTTCATCTTTTTCCTATTGACTTCCTCAATAATTTGCATATTGCTTGCCTCTAAAAAAGTCCTTTTATTAGCACTATGTAGTTTTGTTGGTGTTTGAACTACTGGAAAAAGAGGATTTGCTTGACTTTCATCAACTTATTTTGTCTCATGTTGGTTCTATTCTATAGTAACCTCTTCCATTTCTTGTTGATTCTGATTAAACCTTAACAAATTAGCAATTTTGTCTGGTCCTTCTATTGCCTGGTGTTCAAATTCCTTACCTCTGTTTTGGATCCTTTTTTGAGATATGATTTGGTGGGGATCATAATTAATCTTCTTAGTAGTATGGAGATTCATAGCTTGCAAAACAAATTCTACAATAGGAAGATTTGCTTTATTTTTTATAACAAATGCCCAATCTTGAAAGGAAACTTGACCTTTGATGATTTTTTGAAACTGATAAAATGTTCCTCCTCTAAATGTAGCCTATGTTTGAAAAATTCACTGCCAAAAATTATTGGAGTTAAAAATGTTGGCAGGAGATGGGGTGCTCCAATGAACTCATAAACCATTATAATGGTATGTTCCTTGTATAAAAAATAGTCCCCAATTCTGCTTTTAGGAGCCAATTACAACATGTTTTTCATGTCTTATAATACCCTTAGTAGCTCAACATTGAAAATGGTTCTATAAACTTCTGACATGATAATTTTAACAAAATCAAACATATTAATTTTCTTTTAAAGATATGAAGAAAAAAAATTGTCTAGAAAATTCAAGTATGATATATTGGAGTATATGAACATGCACATCAAATATGCATGGTATCTTAAATGCCTTTGAGTGTGAAAATTCACCTATTGAGCATGAATTTCCTCAGCTAGGAATTCATCAAGATTAAGAAAAGAGACATGAATTGACTCAGACATATTGAATTTCATAATGAATCCCAACATGACTTCATCAACATACTTATCATTATTATGACCAAGTACTTGACTCAATAAGGACAAAAATAATTGTACAGTTTCTTGAAAAATATTGACATCAAAAGTGAGAGGTAGATTTTCGAAAGACTGACCAGATTTTAAGACATTGGAAAAGAAATCACCTTTATTTTTAGGGCTACATTCTTTGTAAACCCTTATCAATTCCTCTTCCACAAATAACGCAGGGTTCTTGGGATAGGACTCAAGTAACCCTAAAGACTCTCTAATACTTTGTGTATTGATCGGACAAATGATTTTAGAACCATTGGCATTCATAATTACCCTCTCTAACTAAGAATAATTGGTTCCACACCAACCAATGAATTCATGGGAATGGAAGGTTTGTTCCAGGCTAAAATAATACAACAAAGACCCCAAAAAAATAAACACCTTGTGACCTAAGTTCATTAAATTTCTCCTTGGATTGAGACACTGCACTTACTTAAAAAAAATAGGGTAAAAAACATTACCATCTCTATTGACTATAAACTCTTCTATTTCGTCCATATTTTTATAGAGTGGAACAGGTTGTTGAATTTTCTCCAAGGGAAATAAATTGCAAGTTTGTAGAGTTTTTTGGAATACTTGTGGCGAGAAGGAAATAAGGGAGGCTTTTGAACTCAACTAATGGGAGAATTGGTGCATTGTCATTGTCATGTTTGCTCCTTTTTTAAACAATATAATAACCCTTTAATTGTTACAAAGTACACTTTTAATCAGGACAAAAGCGGTTTCAGAACTAGAGAAAAGTGGTTTATATTTTAGAAGTAACCTCAACTTAAACCACAGTTTAAATTTCACTCTGGTTCAAAAAAATTAAAATTCATGCAAGTTGGATCAACATAATGCATGATCACTATTGATTAGCCCTGAATTCCATCTGCATAGTTTATCTAATACTTCACTTTATAACCCTTTGACTTTGAAAACTTTTAACACTCCATTTCTTTATCTCCGGTCATGGCTCTTAGTCACATGCGCTTCCTTAGTGCAAGCCTGGACTTACCTTCGCTCCTTTTCAAATTTTCAGCATAAGAACCTCTTTTCCATACCCTTTGGTCACAACCATTGGTCACGCCACACAATTTTTAAATTAGGCCCCTTTTCATTCAAGCTCCTATTTTTCAAATACAATAGTGCCAAAATATTTAAAACCTCCCAAATTTTGTATGTGCCAACACTCCTCAAGTGCATCCTCTATTATATATGAGACGTCCTCATCATAAGTGGGCACCCAACAAAGGGACACATCATTCAGGAATCCCTAATAAATCTAAGCACTCTATCGATGGTCATCCTAGAGGAAAGTTGGTAGCTCTACCGACCCAATTTCTAGCACTTGGGCGCTCTTATCAACATCGTTGTTAGGTGCATTTACTTTAGGTTCTCTACTCTACCGACTATTTTATTAATTATCTAGCATGTTCTTGGGCCCCTATGTCGATGATCCTGAGTGTTGTGACGATGGTGTACACATGTTCCCAACATTATGTACAACCTTTTTTCCTCTCATCAAGGTGCCTTGCCATCATGCCTTAGTAAAATGGACCAGATGGCATCTTTTCCACTTCCCTACTTGCCAAATCCTTCTTCGATGAATTATTATGCTGATTGACAAAGCCTCTTGTTGAATCCTTTTCTAAATCCACTCGGTTCCATTCCTTATTGCTGAAAGATCCATAAACATGCCCAATCCATCACTACCCATGATTTCCTTTCCTACTTCCAACAGTTCTGAAATTCACCAATCCACCTCGTATTCGTGTTGGGAACTATGATTTCCCATGCACCCAAGTTATCGATGGGTATGATAATGAGGATTTGTTGCTTTCTATAAGGCATGGACATTACATCCAATACCGCTCAACTTCATTTTCATCCTTAACAATGACACGAGAACTCATGTTGTCCTCACATGCATGTTTTCCAAACTCTTGTACCCATCCATGGTCGCATCCGACCACCCCACATTGTCTTCAGTCCAACACTTAAGTGATTGATTCTTCCCTTAATGAAGCAACTTTCCCAATATTACCCTCAATGTTTCTAGGATGCAAAAAGTTATGGTTTCTTCCTTATGTTATGATCACAACCCACTACTATTGCCACTAGCTTGGATTGTTGTGGAAACTCAACCTTCATAAGAATATTGTTAAGATGCCCAAGTGTTGTTTCATTTTAGGTTACTATTTCTTTGGTAATTAGCAATTTTGGCATGCATATGTACATTATCAACCCCCATGTGTTGAACTAGTTGAGTAGCTAATCCAACCATCACATCCACCTCATGAGAATGCACTCCTCATGCCAAATAGGTCTCTTCCCCTCTATGTTTTGATCAACCTACAAAACTCCTTTTTATCTAAGGAAATTTTACCTAGTTATCTCTACCCATTGTTGTACTTGAGTAAACTTTCAATAGGAACCTTACCAAGGCACCTAGAGCTCCACTTCACTTTTTGGTACACTTCTGGTCTCCAAACTTGCTATGATACCACCTATCACAACTGGGATAGTGGTGAAGAGCCCTATTGAAACTTCACTTTTTGCTACACTTCTACTATTCAAACTTTCTCTAACACCACTTGTCATAGCCCCAAATCTCCAAAGCTTCAATGTTATAGGATTTCCCAAACTTAGAGATCATGTGGTGCCACCCAAATTTCATCTTGAGGACTTAGTCACTTGAGGTTACTCTTCGATGGATTACGCCTCTTCACTCATGGCATGACCATACCTTTTTTGAATGAGCTACTTGTTTCTTAATCCAACCAGACTCAATAATCTTGCTAAACTGCACTTGGAATTAGATTCTTATGTGTGTTATCTTACTTATCCAATTCAACAGTTAAACAAGAAACCAAACTACAACAAAGATATTGGGTGGGTTCCCAAACTAGGCACTTGAAATTCCTTTATTAAGTGAACAAGTTATAATGAGAGTTCCAAGAAATGAATATAAGCTCATATACATATGGTGTATAACCTTCATCCATCTACCAAAAATACAACAAACAACACTCCTTGGGCACTCCATCTCAAAAAATCTTGTTTTGGTTGTTTCCACCTCTATATCTCTTGAATTCTACTATTTTAACATATCTTCCACTTGGGTTCTTTACCTCATCACCTCTTTGTTGCTTAGATGATCCCTTCCTTAGATCCCTTATTGGATCATTTGATTGTGATGCCTTCTCCTCAAGTGCATCCTCTAATATATATGAGACATACTCATAATCAGTGGGTGTCCAACAAATGGGCACGTCATTTGGGAAGCCCTAAGGGGTATAGGGCTCTCTTGACAGAAAACATGAAGGCTTGTCAGTAGCTTTTTTGACCCAGTTTCTAGCACTTGGGTGCTTCTCCCAACACCCTTCTTGGGTACTGGACCTGTGTCGGGTGCTCCACTATACCAAATATTTTCTCAATTATTTGACATGATCTTAAGCCCCTTTGTCCACAAGCCTGAGTTTCATGTCTATGGAATTTACATGTGCCTAGTGTGGTATAAAACCATTTTTCCCTCATCGAGGTGTCTTACCACCATGCCTTAGGAAAATGGAGCTGATGGCATCTTTTACACTTTGTTTTTTTCCAAAGCCTTATGTTTTTGTTGGTAAGATGTACTACTACCTAAATCTCCATGCTCATGCCCAATTCATTACTGCTCTTAGTTTCCTTGCATGCTTCTATAAATTCCCAAATGTGTTGATCCACCTCTTGGTTGTGTCGGGCATGTTGGTTTCCCATGCACTCGGTATGTCGATGGATATGCTACTATGGGGTTGTCACCTACTGCAAGGCAGGGAAATTGCATGCTCCCCCACTCAGGTTCATTACCACCCTAAAAAATGTCATAGGAACTTACATTGTCCTTGCATGCTTGTTGTCAAAACTCATGCATGCATCCATGGTCACCTCCGATCACCCCATATTGTCTTTTGTCCAACACTATAATTTTTTGCATAAAATCCAACAAGTATCATTTTGAATTTATGAAATTATATATTTTAAATTCTAAAATTTCACAATCTAGGTGTAGTGTGGGTATTTGGGGGTGCTAAATCCATTTCTGCATTAAAAACAACATTTTCATCAAATCCAAAATTGCAATTTCAACAAGGATCTCCTAGTGGAATTCGAATGATCGAAAACCAAAAAAAGGATGAAAATTTATAATGTTTATCTATGACTACAACCAAGAATAAAATTGCAATTGCTAAGCTACAAACTAACTTGCATGAGTTGCATGGAAAAATCAACATACGGGTTTTTCCAAAAACTCACTAGGAAAAAAAAATATATAATTTGTGCAACTTAGAATAGATTGAAGATGAAGTTTATTTCCTTATAAGATGTCCTATATACAATAATATTAGATATATTGATCATGTTATCCACAATCACAATTTGGTTCATGAAAACCCAAATCACGACTATCAAACTAAGCATAGAGACCTTATTGTGAATCTAAACTCAACTTTAAGCAAATGTTTAAATTGTAAGATTTTGAATTAGTGGATCTAGGTGTTGATTGAAGTGGTAATACATAAAGAAAATCATTGAAGAAGAGACAAAAGAATCAGATTAACATAATCTTCATTTCCCTATAATAAAATGCTCATCACATATGAGATTTACAATACAAAATGCATTACAATGCAAGAGAGAATGCTAAACCAAATCAAATTTGACTTAGATGGGCTTAACTTAGTGCAAGACTTGAGGGAATGTGCCTTTGCATGCATGTAGGCCCTCATGAAGGAGTTAACTAAGCTTATACTAATGCATCCCCTTAAATTGGGACCAGTGAATGTTGATAGGACACAAGTTAAGTGTCACAAATT
>LPNX011131542.1:660472-742851 GCA_001517045.1 Pseudotsuga menziesii | reverse complement strand
TCTCTCTCTCTCTCTCTCTCTCACACACACACACACACACACATATTATAATTGTTTTTTTCAAATTTGGATCGACACCCACAAAACAAATATTGGTAGTACACTTGTATCATCTTCATAGTAACCTTCCTCGTCCACCCCAAATTGTAAAATATAAATTCCGATCAGCGTAACTATCCAAGTGGTGTCAACTAGTCAAAACTACTAAGTGAGGCTAGTTAGCTTGATATACATGATATAGGTGGTGTTAATTTACTTAAAACTATTAAGTGGGGCTTAGTTAACTTATCTTTCATGATCCAAGTTAGTTAATGATCCATAACATGCATGAGGTGTACTTCTGGATTCAACTGGATGTCCATGTCCAAGGAAGGCCCACTAATCCCTAGAAAGGAGGAGGAGGGTGCCTTCATTCCTAAACCAATGGAGGAGGGTGCATTTACTCCTAAAATCAATGAAAATAGTCTTAAGTGAGCCCATAAAAGCGCATGTACATCAACATAAAAAGTAACTTCATGATTTTGATTTCCTAGTTTCTTTGTTCACTCTCTATTTTTCTCAGTACTAAAAACCTGTAATATCCTCGATAAAACATTAGGAATATTAGCTCCAATTGTTCAATGTAAATTATGTTGATTTTTAACTTTATCCCAACAATGGCTTATGCATATAAACTTGGATTTGAATTAACATATGAAACCCATAAAATTTAATTTGAAACCACTATATGGTGCCAAATCAGGTCTGATATATCACCACTATAATGCTCCCAATCCAAGATCAGAACTATCAACCCCAATGCAACCCCATAGAATCACCGAATTCAAAACTAGGAGCACTAGTTCAAATTTGCCCACACAAAACACTAGGTTTCAAACTCTTTCCAAACACCTCCTAACATAATCAAATCTTTCCCAAACAGATCCATATTGAACTTAACACTCTCAAACTCACCCAATATGACCACTAACAAACTCCATAGAACCTTAATGGAAGCTTTGAACACTTTACATATACATTTATAACTGAGAGTGTGTTAGCATAATTGTACAGATTGACCCACTAGTAAAATTATCATATATAGGGCATACAAAAACCTTTTTTGATGAAACAAAAAGTGTTGCCTACTGAAATAATTTCTTTGAACACAATGGAATCTGTATAATAACCTGAGAAAAATCATAAATAGTTGAACTAGAAGATGAATTCTGCCCCACTTAACACCAACACAAGATTAAGAACACCCATAACTATAGAGCTTCCAAACCAAACCAAAATTATTACAAACACACTTGAATGAATCCTAATGGATTACTAACATAGAAAATGGAATCATATGAATGTTTCATATCAAAATAATAAGTTTACATAACCACTCTCAAACATATATGCTCATAGACAACTATTTATTCATAGATAAACCTCGTGCTTGAATATGGAACAACATAAGAGGAAAAACACTATGATTTTATTATAAAGGGGATATTTTAAAATATTAAATCAATGGATAATATATAATTTCTAAATACATTATGTATATTCTACAAAATGGAGAGAAATGGATGCCATAGAACCATAGAGAAAAATTAGGGGACAATATTGCTCCAATGAGAAATCTACTTCACTGTTGTGCCCTCAACAAGAAATATTTTGACCCCAAATCAGAGATATAAATTCTCCAGTGTTCCCTCCATCAAATATTAGTGATAAGAATCCATTCAAACATCCTTCATGAAGTGTTTATATCCACAGGTGCAACCTCCTCAAGCATAATCCACCATAAACTTTGCACTCCCATATACACCACAAATCACACTTCTACTAATTGGAACTCATACACACCAACATGAATTAAACCCCATTACTGTAGATGAACATAAACACCTATAATAAATCTATGTAGAGAAATATAAAAGTGATTTCTACTCTCAAATCAATTTCCATGAAGCACAGTGAAGAGATAAGGATGATCTCCTCCTCTCTACGAGTTAGGGTGGAATTTTTCACCACCAAAACTAGTTTACAATTGCAAGGGGAACATATCCCAATATTTAAAATCCATAATATCTATCCTATTCAAAAATCAAATTTCCAAAATCCCTCTCCCAATAGGCTTGCATCCTTTTTATAAACTTCATTGAGCCCTTTCCCCCTCTATCTATAATTCTCTCACAAAATATTTATAAAACATTACTAATCGTTATTTTCATGAGAGAATAACACCTTGTAATTCATTTACTTCCTCTCTAATGTTATTTTATCAAATAATACCTTCATCTAACTTGGAAATTCGAATTAGAGAGGCTTAGCTTGATTTTGGGGAAGTTACACTATCATGTGGACCCACTCTCTCCTTGAGCTCCCTCCTTGGCTAAATTTAGGATTTGCAACATGTAATAGGTTGTCATAAGTTGTCATAAGTTTTCATAGGACCTGATTCTTGTCACAAGTTGTCATAATATTCCTTTTGGGAGTTACACTTCCACAAGTGCTCCCTTACTAGCTATATTTATCTTGGGTCAACATTCATGAGATCCTTGGGAGTTACTCTTCCTTACAATTCGAATTTGGGGATGCCCTCCTTTATTTGGGGGTGTTACAACTACGTTTTGGACCCACCTTATCCTCATATGCTCCCTCCTTGTCCAGTTTTATCTAATGTTGCACTATTTGCACATTTTGGACATCATACTTTACAAATTCATGACCCAATTTACCATCTTAATAATTTCTCATAAAAAATACCAAATGACTTAGGCCATGTATCCCCCTAGTCCAATAGAGTGGTCCATATTAAAAATTTTAGGGACATGACAATCCTCCCCGCCCAAGATTTCTTGTCCTCAAGCAATTTAAATCTAGGTGTGGTAGCTCCTATGCTTCTTGCCCAGCTTATGCACCTCATTAATTTTTAAACCTCCTTCCTTAGTGATGAATGTTCCCAAGGATACAATTTCAAGTGGACCATTTAATTAACTATATATTCCACATTTTGAATCACTTTAAGGTTGAAAATGATATCATGAATCCAACTCAATTGGAAGGAGATGGAGTACACTCTACATGGCCTTGCAAGGTACCGCCATAGGAATCCTTCTGACCAATTCCAAAAAGAAGATAAACTATATGATACAACCACTCAATCAACCCCCCACACAATAAAATCTACTAAGTATCTCATCTTGTGAAATCCAAGTCTTACTCCCACCTCCAGGCATGCTACTAAAAATCTTCCTTGCAATGTATTTCCAAGATCCCCAACTAATATCATAAAGAGGCCACCGTGCTTCCACTGTGCCACTTTGATAATAACTATCCTACTATCATACTTTGTCTGCTTCCTCCTCTCCTAGATCTACAAATTGAAAAATCCATGAAAACTGACCCTACCACCATGGATAGTAGCTTGCATAGGAATCCAAGTGAAATTTACCATCCTACTACCATACTCTATGCTAAATACATGAAAAGGGATTTTTTCCTAATAACAAGTCATGAATCTTGGCTTCTCATGAAATCCCATCATTTCCTCAAGATATAGCTCAATCTCCCCAACTATCAACTAAAACAACTAAGTCAAAGAATGATACCAGGGTCCCAAATGAACTTGAGAAATGTAGATTGTCTACTACATCCACCTCTACATTGCATAGTATCCACACAAAGAGCCTTGTGTAGTCTCCCAAGCTACCTAGTAAGAAAACATTGTATCCCTCCATCATAAGGTCTCCCACCTATGAAACTAATCCACTGCTCCACATGGATAGGCTCCTAAAAGAGTCAGTTGGATCTACCTCCTATGTCAGTTTCTAAACTAATGAACCAAGTAATACCAGCATCCCAATTTATGTGTTTCACCCCTCCGATCATCACTTTCATCCGAAACAATCCACCACTATGAAGGATGCCAAATCCCACCACTAAATTGGAAGTTCATCCCTCTTAATGTTAACTCAAAAATCTATGTGTCTCTCTAATATAACATGAATCTCCTCTTGTGCAAATTGAACATTGGAACTATGGCTCACATCAATGTCACCAGTCCCATCCAACTGACTTAGGTGAAACTCCCATGTCCTAATTGTTGATTTTCTGAGCAACATTGAGAGCCCTTCTCTTCGGAGAATGGGACCACCTGGTCCGGGACCACGGTGAAGACTTAACCCAGTGTTGAGTGACCATTATGTTGAATGGTAGATATCTGGTCTGGGACCATGATATAAACTCAGATCTACCCTGGGTAGACTCAACCTTGTGTTGAGTAGACATCTGGTCTGGGACCACGATGTAGACCAGTCTAGGACTGGTAGACTCAGCTTAGTTCTGAGTAGCCATTCTCTGGGAGAATGAAGACACTGTAAGCCCTAGACTGGGTTCGGGCATGTGTGTGGCACTTTGACTCTTGATCTATGGGCTTGGTGTGCTTCTCCAAGGATTAGCTACCCTTGGTTAAGTTACCCTAGTACCAGATCTAGGTGTCACACAGTGTGTGAGATAAAAGCATTAATAACTCTCTTGGTTTATGATGATGTACTTTTGAAATAAAATGAAAAAAGGTACCACAGGGGCACTTGGTAAAAGGCCAAAGTCAAAAGTCAAAGGAAAAAAATAAAAGTACCTTTTTGGTAATAGTGAAAGTGAAATTAGGAAAAGAATAAAAATATTATTATTTTTATCTTTCCTAATTTTGTCCACCTAAAATGACTTCTTATAAAAGTCAAAGAAAAAAAATAAAAGTACCTTTTTGGTAAAAGTGAAAGTGAAATTAGGAAAATAACAAAAATATTATTATTTTTATTTTTTTTAATTAAAGAAGGACTTCTTATAAAAGTTTAAGGAAAAATAAAAGTACATTTTTTGGTAAAAGTGAAAGTGAAATTAGGGAAAGAATAAAAATATTATTATTTTTATTTTTCTTAATCTTGTCCACTTAGAGGTGAACAAAGGCTATAAAATAAGATCAAGCCTTCTCATTTGTTATACACACTTTTGCTCTCACAGGAGAAGAAGACTATCTTATGTTCAAACCCTCACCTAGGGTTTTATCAGCAAAGTCCATCTTCAGCATTTTTGCACAGCTATCTTCAGCATTCCATTTTTTTGGGTAGATTTCAGCAGTCTGATATTTTCGGGCAGTTTTCAGCACGCTGATATTTTCGGGCACTTTTCAACACGCTGATATTTTTGGGCAATTTTCAGCAGTCTGATATTTTCGGGCAGTTTTCAGCACGTTGATATTTTCGGGCAGTTTTCAACACGCTGATATTTTTGGCCAATTTTCAACACGCTGATATTTTGGGGCAGTTTTCAGTGGTCTGATATTTTTAGGCAGTTTTCAGCAGTCTGATATTTTCAAACAGTCTGATATTTTTGGGTAGTTTTCAGCAATCTGATATTTTCAGGCAGTTTTCAGACAGTCTGATATTTTCGGGCAGTTTTCAGCACGCTGATATTTTTGGTCAGTTTTCAGACAGGCTGATATTTTCAGGCAGTTTTCAGCAGTCTGATATTTTTAGGCAATTTTCAGCAGTCTGATATTTTCAGGCAGGAGAGAGAAAATCTTAGTTTTTCTGAGAAAGCCCTAAATTGGTAATTTTCTGTAATTCTGGAAATTGTGGGTAAAATTATCAATTTAATTTTTACTAATGAATTTTACAGTTACTGTGGTCAAAATCCAGATCTGGATTTGAGGAACTTTTTGAAGAATTTCTTAAACCATCTCATTTACGAGATGAGCTATTAATGCTTTTGGGGTTTTTGTCCTTTGAAGGTTTCCCCGATGAAAAATATTGTGTCCATGTGTGCTAATGTGATGAATGTGTTTATACTACACTGTTGATATATTTATGTTTATCTGCAAATTTTTAAAGTTTATGCTAATGCTGAAAATTCAACACTAATATGTATGATAAAGGCACTAGATAACAACCATATATGCCTTTGTTGCTCATAAGAAATGACAATGACAAGTGTGACAAAAAAAAACCTCTATTGATGCAAGCTAAACTCAACCTCCCTTGTGTCTCCATATTTGTTATGGACCTATCAACCCAATCCATGTATGCATGTACTCCTTTGTTGGTCGGTCCATAAAAAGTGTACACATCTACCTCCTCCATGACTAAGTCTCTCTCCCATAGAGGCAACTCATGATCCTCCTGACGCAAAACAAATACTTGGTCAACATTATCCATGTCAAATCTCTCCTCAAGTACCTACAAATATAAATGATCTTGTGAAACCGTGACAAAAGGTACCTATTCAATTCATAAGAGCCACCATTCTTCTCCCTCTTTAAGGCTTCCATGTATGACTCATTGTTTTCTGTGTAGGATGAAGGTTGTGACCAATTCAACTACCCATGTAGATGCTCAATCTGCACCTCTAATTTTTTAAGTGTCTTTTGAGTGCTCTTCAAGGAATCATGGGTTCTATCAAGCTTAAAGGTGATCCTATCCACTTCCTCTTGTTCTTATTCTTTTATTTCCCTATGGTACATCTTATCAATCTTGAGAAGATAATCTCTATCGAAAAGCAGGTGCAGATAGTTAGCCATAATGGCTGCCACTTCCTTTTGAATTGATTCAAAATATGCAAGGTAATATTATACTTTCAAACCATCATCTGCACCTAAATCTCTCCAACAAAAATATCTCACCAAGGATTGTATATCATCAAAATGCTTCAAGGATTCCATAAATATTTTGCTTACTTTCCTTCAGTTGTCTTGTCAAATGAATGCACTCATTGGAAAAATCCTCCACTAAAGTTGTTGATTTGTTTCCATTGTCATTTTCCCCCAAAATCAAAATCCTTGTGGCATGAATCCACATCGCATAACTCATCTTTAACAGACAAATCAACATCAAAAAAATCTACAATACAATTATCTTCATGTGAAATGGATGTTATATCATGACAAAGAAAGGAATTATGACTGCTGCAAATTAAGAATTATGATCATACCTTAGTGTTACGTTTCCATCCTTTTTGTGGTTGACATCAACTTCATAGTGAAGCTATGATGGGGAATGAAACGCTAATTTTTTTCTTCACATTAATCTCCCACGCATCTTTCTTCCATTTTTCATCCATTAGGTAGTGACTTGTGCTCCTCATGGAGTGATTCTCCTTGCAGATCACCACTTGTAGGGATAGGTGTCTCACTATTTGGACAAATGGAACCTCTCCTCGTTTCCATTTGAAGAATGAACAAAGATAGTGGATTTATTTCCCTCTAAACCAATCTTATGATAGGAACCTTTGAATGCTCCTTTCCTAGAAAAACCAAACATCTTCTCCCCAAGTTTTGATGTAGATAATTATGGTAATAAGGCTTGACACTATTGAAAATTATGATCTCACTCCTGTTCTTCCTTATCTAATTTCTTCAATGACTTTTGATGGCCCTTCATTACCCTTTCCCACTCAATCTTTTCCTCTTTGATGGGTGAGGTGGGAAGGAAAATGGGTAACATTCTACCATCTAAAGTTTTTTCCATTGAAGAAACTTCATCTTCAACTTTGTATGCGTTTTCATGAAAGGAATCATCCAACTCATATGGATTATGAAAGACTCCATCCATTATTTCATCTCTTTCATCATCATCAACCAAAGAAATAAAACCATCTTCAGAAAATGTCTCTTTTCATAATAAGCTCTCCTCAAATTCCCATGCATCCAGTTCCAATATGTCATCAACAAGTAAATCCATGTCTGCAAACCTTCTTCAAATTTTATTTAGTTCCCATAGTTGTTAAGGAACATGAACTGATAACACTATAATATCCTAGATCAAATGTTAGGAATATTATCTCCAATTGTTCAATGGAAATGATGCTGATTTTTTAACTTTATCACAACAATGGCTTATGCATATTAATTTGGATTTGAATTAACATGTGCAACCCATAATATTTACTTTTAAAACATTGTATGGTGCCCAATAAGTTCTTATATATCACCATTGTAATGATCCCAATCTAAAATCAGAACTATCAACCCCAATGCAACCCCAAAGAATCACTGGATTTGAAACTAGGAGCACTAGTTCAAATTTTCCCCCACAAAAAATTGGGTTTCAAATTTGTTGGCCTCCATTTACTTCTGTCTAGACCCATGGTTCAATCACTCAACACAATACCAACATGACACACCAAGACATCGACCCGACATAAAAAGCTCAGTCGGCAACACCCGCGAAGCAGGCATAGTTTCACCCGAGACATCTTAATCGGTAACTTCCAAAACCATGTTTCTGCAGTTGGTGAGGGATTATAGTCCCTTGGCACACGGCCAAGGTGCTCAACAAATATGATGGGATGGAGTCTTTCACTCTATGAAAGTGGCGCAACTATGCGCCCTAGTTCACCTGCACGACACAACGGTGTCTTTAGGCCTTAATGACTAGCGCAAGGATGGGACGCAGCCAACCCCTTACACTCTACAGACAGAGTGCGACCTATGTTTATACTTAGTAGATTACCCATGAACTTATAGACAACAGTTCAATAATACTTTGATCAGTCATATATTCATACTGCAACATTCATATAACACAACTATAACTGTAATAATGCAAGATAAGCAAACATCCACATAAACATTCACCATTCAACAACATTCATCCATACAAAATAGGAAACAACTTAGAAACCCATCTAGGAAAAAACACCAAGGTGCTCTTCATCTGGCATGAGAAATGGATATTGCACCTTGCAGCCTGCAACTTGCAAATTGTTCTTAAGATATGTCTTTCGGACTCAATATTCTTGCTCTCATGCTCTCTAGTTTATTCTTCTATCTACTCCTACTGATACACGCACAGCCTGGATCGACTCTTCTACTCTACTAGCGGTCTGCACACACAACTACAAGATCCATGGCTCAATAGCCTTCTACTCCTACTGTCTAACTAACTCTCTGAACTTACATAACTTTCTGAACCCAAACACACTGAATAACCACCGAACCCTTATACAGAGCGGGTTCCTTCTACTTATAGCATCTACGAGACCACATAGGGTCGACTGAGTACAACTCAGTTATTATAGACTCAACAAATTACAAAATATCTATGTTACATAAATTTCAGCCCATACCTAGCCGTGAAAGTCCTGGAAGACATTAACCACAGCTTTAACTAGTCGCGAAAACGCCTTTCAACTTGCCTATACTGGTCTTAACTAGCCGCAAAGGTTGTCCTTCCATCTTCCTCTAATTCTTCCTTCCATCGTCTTCCTTGATTTCCTCCTATCCAACTTTAACTCTTCTATCTTCCAGTTCCATTAACTCAGATATTCCTTCCTTTTCGTAGGTATCCTCGTCGTCGCTTTCCTTTTTCTCTTCCTCTGTCTCGCGCATGTTTTATCTTCCTGCGTCAGTTCCTTCTTCCCTTCTTGATATGTTTTTACCCTGTTGCACGCTCACTTTTCCTCTTTTGCTTGTGTGTGTATGATTTATCCTTGTATACATTTCCCTCTTTTACTCTTTCTTCTCCTAGCCTAACAGGACCCCAACACTCACATGTGGCTCGTCCCGAGCCACTAAGAAAAAAGGGATCTCTCGACAAAATTTTGTGCTGCAAAACTTCATGTTTCTCCCAAAAACTTATGTTTCTAGCACCGACTGCGCCAAAATAGGAACCTTGTCCTATAATTCCTTCAAAAATTGCTGCACCCAAGAAACATCCGTGCTAACTTCCTCAGCTTGTTTCTCTAATTGCTCCACTCGGTTGGAACTGATGTGTTTTGAGGGTCCTACTTCTAGCGATTGTGCAATATGCTAAAGCTTCTGCTGCACAGGCTGAATAAGCCTTATCACCCAAATTGCTTCCAACTAATATGTTTCCACCTCCTCATTTCTAGTGCGCTCTCAATCATGAAGAGCTTGAGCTTCCTGCTGAAGTTGTTTGATGTCAGCCATCTTAGTAACCTTTTCCTGCAACAATATGTTCTTCATCTTTGCCTTTACAGTGGTGATTTTCTGATCACCTTGTTGCGCATCTGCCTTGATCTTCTCCCTCGTCTCATCTTCCAGAAGCACCTCCCATATAGTGGAAATGGATTCAACTACCTTAGCACAGAGATTTTCTCTGTCGCATATCTTCACAACAACCTCAGACGCTACTTTATTGCGTTCCTCAAGCACCTCAGGAGGTGTGCTTGGTACCTGCCTAGCTTGAAGCTCCTCAACCTACTTCTTTAACTCTAGTGCAATCTATGAAAACTAGGAAACCTTAGCTGTTGAATCTTCTTATTCCTGGCCCACTCCCGGTGGGAACCTGACGACTGCACCCTTAATGGTCTCATCTAGCATAACATGTATTTGCTCGTGTGTCTAAATTTATTAATCTTTTTCCTTAAGGAGGGCCTTCCGCCACTCAATTTCTTGCTCTTTTTCCTTAAGGAGGGCCTTGCGCCTCTCAATTTCCTGCTCTTTTTCCTTAAGAAGGGCCTTGCACACCTTTTCCTTCCTTTGTTTTTTTATGGCTTGATAGGCAACAAAATTCTCCCTCAGTCATATTTCTGATGCAGCTACCTATTGTAAGCCATAGACTTCACTCAAGGGAAGCTTGGAGAATTCGATCTATAGTGTGCCAAACTCCTTGACAACATCATCAAATGCACTTGTCTCCATCCCTGTTTCCAGTGCGCGCCCCTGGATCTGTACTTTGATCGACGGCACTAGCTTTGGCATGACTAATGGGACACTGGGATCCACGCCATATGTCTCAGCCTCAACAGTGGATTTGACCTCGTTAATGGTGTCTTCCAACTTAGTAAGGTGGTTCCCAACTTGATCATTTATGCTTACCTGCTACGTCTTTAGAACGATGAGGTTGTCCTTGGTGACCTTAGCTAAAACATCTTCTAGTATGCGAATATCCTCTTCAGTGAAGGTATTCATGTTAGCTATTTTTCTAGCTTTCCTTTTCTTGTGCGCTGGCTCCCATCCTTGTTGTTTTTTTTTCCCTTGGGTCTGGACATTCTCCTGAATAGGTGTGCACTTTAAATCACCATGATCAAAGCCACCATTGCCACCATCATTATCTTCTTCTTCATCTTCTTTTGACAGATTATCTTGACCGTCGCCTTCATCGTTTCCTTGGCCAGTTTCCTGACCATTTCCTTGGTTTACCGGTGGGTGTTCTTGGTGTTGTTCTTCAAAAAGTGGCTCTGCCAGTGGGCTGTGCCATTCATCTGGACACTCTTGGACAATTGCATCCACATCAACATCAGTGATCATGAACCTTGCATTGTGCGCTTGTTTTTCTAGGTCATTCTTCAGCTCCAAAATCATATTATGCACGCCATCCTAGAAACTTATGAAGGCCGCATACCTGTGTACTATCACTTCCTATATTCTGTGGGTTCTCCTGATAATGCCATGTAATGCCTTGGCATGCAGAAAAAACTCAACGTTATTATCCATGTGGCGGGCCTTGTTCTTCTTCCTCTCCCATAATTTTTGATACTTTGCGCTAAGGAAAAGTAGTGGGACATCCATTTGCTGGTAGTTTGGCAGGTTAGACCACACAATAAACGATATCAGGATGAGCATCCAGGAGTAGTGGAATTTGTGATTAAGCTCCTCATGTGCCTACTATGCATCATCTATCAGTTCATTGAGCAGATACTGGGACCAATTGAAAATCACTCCTTGTCCGCATAGTTCTGCAAGCTCTACTGCTCTAGCAGTACATTGAGTTGGTCTCATCTTGCGCAACAGTTTACAAGAGAGGAGTTTTGCAGTGAATTGCACTATGTTATCCTCAATAGGGGCAATCTGAAATCCCCTCCTTGCACACTGAAGGCTATACTTCTACTTCATCTTGGTGGTGTCCTTGTGGTTCAAATACTGCGTGGGGTCTTTTCCTATCTTTGGCAGACCTGTGATTGAAGAAATAAGATCGAGTGACCGAGTATGGTTGATTGAGCCATAGGAATCCTCTATGGAAACAAACCATAAGCTGCTTCATGTATGTATTAACCTATAGACTGTGGTTGAAATGCAGCATGAAAAGCAAGTCCAACAGTCCTATGTTGGCGACACTAGTATCCCACTACATCGATACTAAGACTTGCGCATGAGTTGGTCCAGCTTGATTTGTAGTCATGCAGTTGCTTATTTCCAATCCAAACTGCAGGCATGTGTCGACATCTTCAAATGCCAACCTTGAGATCTTTGGCATTAAATTCATTAACAGGGGTACATTGTTGGGGATTTGGGGTATGTCTAAAAATGTGGACATTTTCTTTGGGAGCATCACCTCCTCTGCATTATCTCTCTTGGGCCGAATATAGTGTGGGAAGTCTTCTTCTTCCCTCCCAGCATCTGCGTCTCTACGAGGTGGTGAGTATTCGTCCATGAGGGCCTCCTCCTCTGGATCTTCCTCCATTAGTTATTTCCCAAGGTTTTCCACAATGACCTCAGCCTTTTGTTTCCTTGACAGTGGTGGTACAGATGGATCTCCTGTTGCTCGCTCGCTGGTCTGTCTCAGCTCCATGACTGGTGGTGCAGCTATAACTGGCAATCTCTGAACTGGGTTTTAAATAGGGCACGAAATAGGGGTTGAAATATTAGCAGGGGCGATCATAGGACCAGCCGTAAGAGTAGGTTTCTTCCTCGTTCATGCCATGGGGTCTATTTCTAGTTGCTGGTCTGGTTGCTGTATCTTGGGCGATTCTATTTCTTCCTCAATTGGGAAACCTAAGACAATAGTTACATTGAATGGCTCGCTCTCACTGGGGATCTCTATTGACATGGGTGTTGGCCTACTCTTGTGACAGGCTTCGGCTCTGTAAAATCTCGGATCTAGTTCTCTCTGCTCTGTGTGTGTGTGTAATACACTGTTAAATGGTGAAGCCTTGTAATTATACATGCCTCTACTTCCTTCAGTCATCATGCAATGGGATATTGATGTCTAATCAATCACATGGTCTTCTCGGTCGACATATTCCTTCATTAACTCGACAGCCCGATCTGTGGGTTGTACCTTTCAACACAGTTATGGCAGTTATGCCGAGGACAGCTGATGAGACCAAAAAGCATGTCGTATTTCTCCTCGTATCTTGTTGAATTTATGACTCTTAGCTGTCATAACCACCTCGATCTCTACCGGATATTCACATTGTATTGTCAGACAGCCTATCATTTCTACTTTTCTTTATGCTTTCCACTTTTTCCTATGTTTTCAGCTGGTTCCGTCGCAGACGTGGGACATAAAAATTTACATCTTCTGGCCTTTTCTTTTTAATCCGTGCAGTGCGGTCCTAACTAGGCATGTTCCAACCATTTTAGTAAGGCTTCAGGAGAATCCATTCACCATTCCCGTAACATATGTTCCATCCAATTTCTGTAGTTTTACTGCACCTGCATTAGTGATGTGCGCAATCACATATGGTCTAAGCCAATGTGTCTTTAGCTTACCTGGGTGTTTGACAAACTTGTTGTAATACAACAACTCAACTCCTCTGACTTTCAATAGCTTAACTAGAATATGTCGATCATGCCATGCTTTCTATAGCTGCTTCTCAACTGTCTAATGGAATCCTGCAACGAAGCGTCCTTCTTCCATCTGAACAAGTTGCATCAACCTCTACTCAACAGCATCCCTGTCGGTCATATATGTCAGCGCAACAATCCGTAAGCTGGGAACGATGTATTCCATTGGCACAACAGCTTCCTTCCCATATAAAAGCTTGAATGGAGTGTGGGATGTTAGTCGCTTGCAAGTTGTGCGATAGGCCCATAGCATAGCTGAGAATTTTTTATCCCAGTCATCTCGACGCACATTGCACACCTTGGTCAATGCATTCTCTTGAATCTTGTTGAAAGATTCAACTATTCCATTCACCTGAGGATGATAGGGTGTTGTCTTCTTATGATGGATCTGAAACTCTGTAGTAAGCTTAGCAATCATTTCGTTAAAAAAATGTGTACCTTGGTCACTTAGTAGTATCTTTGGACAGGAAAATATGGTGACTATGTATTCAAACAAAAACTTTACCACAGTTGCAACGGTACAATCTTTAACATGCATAGATTCATCCCATCTGGTTAAATAATCTGTCGCAGTGATAATGTAGCGCATGCCAGTTCTCTTCCCTGGTGGACTGATCGGTCCAACAAAATCAACTGCCCACTTGTCGAATGCTTGAAGGGTTATCTACGGTGCAAGTGGCATCTCATTGTGGTGCGATGGTTTTCCTATTCTATGGTAGATATCGTAGCGCCTACAGAAGCTTTTAGTGTCCATGTGTATGGTTGGCCACCATAATCCTGCCTGCAATATCTTGCGCACATTTTCTTTTCCCGCGTAGTGTCCTCCTGCGACACTAACATGTGCTTCGCTCATTACCGAAGGTCGTTCATAATAAAAAACACAGCGACACAGTACTTCATCCATGCCCAGATTGTACATATGTCCCATCATTAATGTATAATAGATAGCTTTGACAACCAAATGTTTCTTCTGATTAGTTGACATTCCTTCAGGTGCATATCCTGTGCTCAAAAAGTGAATGATTGCATTAAAATCATGGTTCTGATCGTCCATCATGTGGATTGAAAATAGTTGGGCGTTAGGAAAATTATCTTCCAGGCTAGTTAGCTCTTCACCACTTTCTATCTGTGACAGGTGGTCTATCCTGACATTCAGTCGACCAGGTTTGAGACCTCAAATCAAATTCCTAAAAGAGGAGAAGCCATCTGTAGATATTCCCCCCCAACACTGGATTTTTGACTAAGTATTTTAGCGTTGAATGGTCAATGTACATCTAAAAATTCCCATCCAACAAATAGTGTCTAAACTTTTGAAGTGCATGTACCATAGTGAGGCCTTTTCTTTATGTCGTCGTGTAGTTCTTTTCTGCTGTCAATAGTTCTGTGCTAGCAAAAGCAATAGGGTGGTCAAGTGCACCTTCTCCTGGTTGTGTCAAGACTACGCTGAGCGTGACAGAGGACATGTCGACATGCACATGGAATTCCTTTTTCTAGTCAGGAAATACAAGTATTGGTGCAGTGTCCATTGCATTCTTCAATTTATCCAAGCTTTCTTGGCAAGTTGTTGTCCACTGAAACTTTGCGTCTTTCTTCAGCAGTTTCTCCATAGGTACAGTGATCGTTGTGTATACTCTGATGAAATTCCTGTAGTAGCATGTATGTCCCAGCACTGATCTGAGTTGCGTGAATGATGTGGATGGTGGTAATTCAAGAATAATCACAATCTTTTCTGGGTCGACCAAAATACCATCGCGACACACGACGTGACCCAAAAACACACCAAAGAGTGCACAGAATATACATTTCTTGGAATTGAGAACAATTTGATACTGGGGGCAACAGGCCAGCATCATATGCAGACTCTCAATATGGTCTCTTACTAGACCAAACACAGTCCAATCATCAAAGTAGACCTCAAGAAATTTATGAATAAAATCTTTATAAGTAGAGACTACTATTCTAGAAAAAATAGTAGGTGCATTCTTGAGTGCAAAGGGCATTACCGTATACTGGTAGCATCCCCATTCGGTGATGAAGGTTGTTTTGTTGCGATCCTCCTTCACGATTCTAACTTGATGATAGCCAGAGAAGCCATCAGTAAATGAATACATTTCTTATCCTCCGACACTTTCAAGCACTTCATCTGTAAATGGTGTTGGGAATGGATCGTGTAAGCATGCATCGTTCAACTTCCTCGGGTCGACACATATTCTAAATTCACCGGTTGTTTTCTTATCCTAGATCACTATAGGGCTGATCCACTTTGATTCCTCAACAGGTTCAATGATTCCTGCGTCGATCATGTGATCCAATTCTACTTTTACCTTCTCTTTATACCTTAGCTTCAATCTATAGGGTCACTGCTTACTAGGTTTAGCATCTTGTCGCATGGGTACTTTCATCTCCCCTAGATCTCCTACTGTCCCCTTCATCTTCGAAAATTTGGTAGGGAATAGGTCTCGGTTCTTGTGCAACAAGTCTGTGATCTTCACGACTATCTCTTCATCCCATTAATCTCCCATATTGGTGAACTTTGGGTTCTCTAGTGACCCAATTTTTAGTTTCTTGATTTTTAAAGGCTTCAGGAACTGGTCACTTGAAATACCACTCCCTTCTACTGCATGGGTGCCCTCTGATTCTGGTAGTCGGATCATCATCTGGGTCTCTGGCCAGATTGTAGTAAGCCATCCATTTTTGAATGGTCGCACTGCACTGGTGAGAATTGGCCTCTTCAACATGGATTTCAACGAATATCTTCTCCTTTATTGTTTGAAGTGCTACATCAATTCTAGGTTGCTCATCAGCAAATTCAAATATGTGCATGAACTAATTAGCAAGCCTTTCCCAATCCTGGGTTCCTTGCTGCAATTCCATAGATGCATACCAGGTTCTAGGTGTCATTTCCAATGTATGTATGAAATGATGGACCCATTCCTATCACAGGTATTCAGAAAATACCGAGCGATAGTGGTAAAGATGTTCAATAGGGTTCGCCAGTCCTGAATACTTGTGATTTATGAGGTTTAATTTGTTGCCAAATCTGACTTGCATCAATCTTCTGCACTATGGCCAATGTGTTATGGATTGCTTGTGTGCACCCCACCATCTAGCGGGTATAGCTTTTAGCACATGATTTAGCATAGACAAGAAATGTGATTCTATTAGAAGTTCTTTAAACTCAGTTAAGAAGGTTGCAAGGTTAGGTAGACCCTCATAGGTGGGTAGCTCTCTTAACTCATTCTCCATTCGTTGCACATACCATGTAACTCTTGCGCACCTCCTCATAGGGACCTGATGTAGTTTGTTTTTCCAAATCTCCAAGGTCTTCCTTAAGTCAGTTGTGCAGGAAATAACACTCTTCCAGCTCAAGTTTCCATCCATTTTTGGATTGATGTAGTCTTATTGCAAGGTAGTGATATTATAGATCTGGTCGAGATAGTCAACCTGTCCATCATTGTAGACATGCTCAATGTATCTTTGCCCCTCTAATAGATCAATGGGAAACACCTCTCATCTCATTATCCTCAAATGAGAGAATCCTTTTCTTGAAGTTTATAATGGTATGGTTGTCTATGGCCCAATCTATCCCCAGTAATGCGGTATATGGATTTGTGTCATCAACAATGTTAATGACTTCAAAGTCCGCAAATATGCGCAACCCTTCAATGTCGACAGGGACTTGACTCAATATTCCAATTGGGAGGACCTTCGCCTGATTGGAAAGTCGCAAGTGGACAGGAGACTAGTCCAAGTGAGGCTTTCCCATACTTTCCCAAGTTTGTCGCTTCAAAATATTGACATCAGAGCCCAGGTCTAAGATGATGTAATCCATGTCATAATCCCCTATCTACGCAGTCATTATTAACTTGTGCCCAACTTTGAATTTCTTTCCAACCTGGTTAACTCTCTTTTCAGGTTGTGGCTCTATTGGTGTTTCTTCTATCATTGCATGTAGTTCTATGATAGCATCTGTATCTTGTATTAGAGCTAAGAAACTTGACAAGAAGGACTTGAGCTTACTAACCTTTTGTGGAGTCCTCTTCTGAAATATTTGTTGAAATCATTTGGGCATATCCCTGAGTTCTTCTAATGTCAACAGTTCTTTTGGGCCCACAAACTCACGTCGTGCGTCCATGAATACTTCCTTCTATTTCTGGGCGTTGAATGGCACCTTCTTTTGTGCTATGGGTCATACCTATGGCTGCAGTTGTTCTTGCTTATCCTGATCAGCTCCAGTCACAACACCTCCTCATGTTAGGATAGCAATGTTTGGATCTCTTGGCTCAGCAGTAATCATCTAAACGTTTAAGTTCAGATTCGGTTTTGGGTTTGGATTCTGCGCAGGGTTAGGACCTGTGATGGTTCTAGCCTTCCACTTTGTGATCAACTAGGGACATTGCTCCACATTATGGTCTTGTCCCTTACAGTAGGAACATGTCTTCGTAGGTTCCAGGTAGTCTCTGGCATAGTGACTGGGTTGTCCACAGTTATAGCATGTAACCTAACCTCTTCCTCTACCAAATCCTCCTCCTCCTCTGCCTCTGAAGTTTCCACCACCCCTTCCTTGTGGGTGCGGTTATTGTGGTGCATACTGGTTATGTTGATAGTGTGGCTGGTAGTGATTCTACTATGCATATGGTTGATGTGGTGCATTCCAAGGCTGATACTGGTTCTGATACTGATTGGGTGGGAACTGCATAGGCTGATACAATGGTTGCACTGGTTCAGTCTAAGCCTGTCCCTCATTCTTCATCAAGTAAGTGTCAACCATCTTTTCCTTTAGGAGCTAGTATGCTTTGCAATCCTTCTCTTCATGCCCTACTGACTTGTAAAATTTACAAAACAAGTTTTTTGGGGTACTTACAACTTTTTGTAAGTATAAACACTCCTCGTCGTGATGTCCTCTAGACTGGAATATGTGACACCAGGGTAGTCCATGGCCATTTAATGGGTTTGGTGCACTAGATGAGATATAATTCATGAAGGTCAGACAATTATCCTTAGTGTTTTCATCCATTCTGCATTTCATGCACCATAAGTCTTTGTGTGCTTCCTTTCCCTTTTTGATATCCTGTAGTTGTATCGTTAGATTAACCAACTGCGACTGAATTTGCACCATCCCTACAACACCATCGTCGATTGGTGAGGCCTCTAACTTCATTTCCAACTCCAGCTCTTTTGTCTGCGACTCGATCTTTTGTTGCATTAATGGACCTCAGATGTGTGGTAACAGGGCAGCAATAAACCACTCTTTATGCTATACATATAACATCTAGAAGCTTACCTTGGCCATCAGAGTCTTGAATCCTTGGTCAAAGTCCCATACTGACTTTGATAATGCTTGTTTGATTTCCTTGATCTCAGTGATGCACTGTGACTCGGACTTAGGTTTTCTAAACTCAGAGATCATTGCGTCTCGTATCTCATCAAGGGTCTTCTATGGTGTTCTTGGAGGTAATATACATAATTTCATAAACCAGTTAAGCGCACGACCCCTTAAAGTCATGATCATTTGTGCTTTCTTCAAGTTTGCATTCTGAACTAAACGAACCATCCAAACAGCTTCACAGATGAACCAATGTTGCTCTGTATCTTCTGCTCCATTACCATGGAATGTAGGTAACCAAATATCCGCCCCAGCCATTGTGTTGGCATCAGGGTTGTCTGATAGCTGATCCAATGAAGGTATACTCTATTGTGTGCTAGTCACAGTACTAGCACTATCAGTATTAATAACTCTTTCAGGAGATGGGGCTCTAGACCTTACCTCTGGCGATACTTTCGGTGTGATGTAGTGGTGTCCAAACCTTGGTGACTCGACAGTCTCTTCAAAGTCTTTTGCTCCTTCCAATATCGTGCTATAGTCCTCCTCTTCATCGCAATACCCTTTGTCTACCTGCGACTAAAGTTCGTGCTCACTTTCTTCGAACAAACTAGGAGCTTGTAAACCTTCCTATGTGTTCCTTCTTTTCCCTGATCTCAATCTCCTTCCACTCGTTAAGAATCCAATTTCTAGTTCAGGTTCTGTACTTCCTGGGAACATCTCAACTCACCATTTCCCATTTTCTTAATAGGTCATATGCGACATAGCCTTCCTCTGTTGTGTGTGCGACTCAACTACTCAACTGTAAGATACCTTTCTCATAAACGAGCATCTTGATCCATGTACTGATAGATAACAGATACCTTCTTCACGGTCCTTGGAAAAATTTTCTTCTAGCCTCACTATATGAGGTTATAACCTCTACTGCAAACTCAATAATATACCCTTGCAAAATACTGTCAATCCAAAAATCAACAGCTCTAGATGTGGTGTTACTTACATTGGTTTCTTCACGAACCAACTGATCATTCCACTTAATGACTTCTCCTCTCTAGGAATTTGTCTGTCGCCTTACCAATCTTGACAGCCACTCATGTAGTACAATGGGAAATTCTACAAAGAATATCTCATGAATATCAGTGTATATGTACTGGTCTACCTAGTTTTCTGTGCTCAATTGAGATCCTGCGCTCTCCTCCTGCGCAAATGTTAGCGTCTTAGAATCCATCCAGTCCTCTACCTCGTTCTTTGTCGGATGACACAACATTTCCCTAAACTCAAATGGTTTACGGTCTCGGCAATGGAACCATTTGTTGGCCTCTATCTACTTCTGTCTAGACCCGCGGTTCTATCACTCAACAGAATACCATGACATGACACCCCAAGACATCGGCCCAACAAAGCAAGCTCAGTTAAAAACACCCACGAAGCAGGCGTAGTCTCACCTGAGATATCTTAAGTCTCACCTGAGATATCTTAATGGGTAATTTCCAGAACCATGTTTCCGCAATTGGCGAGGGATTATAGTACCTTGGCGCACGACCAAGGCGCTCGACAAAGACGATGGGATGGAGTCTTTTACTCTGCGACAATGGCCCAACTATCTGCCCCAGTTCACCTGCGCGACACAACAGTGTCTTTAGGCCTTAATTACTAGCGCAAGGATGTGACACAGCCAACCCCTTACACTCTACAGACAACATGCAACCTATGCTTATACTTAGTAGATTACCTATGAACTTATACATAGCAGTTCAACAATACTTTGATCAGTCATGCATTCATACTACAACATTCATATAACACAATTGTAATTGTAATAATGCAAGATAAGAAAACATCCACATAAACATTCACCATTCAACAACATTCATTCATACAACACAGGAAATAACGTGGAAACCCATCTGGGAAAAACCACCAAGGTGCTCTTCATCTAGCATGAGAAATGGATATAGCACCTTGCAGCCTGCAACTTGTAGACTGTTCTTAAGATATGTCTTTCAGACTCAATCTTCTTGCTCTCGTGATCTCTGTTTTATTCTTCTATCTACTCCTACTGATCCGTACACATCCTGGATCGACTCTTCTACTCTACTAGCGGCCTGCGCACACAGCTGCAAGATCCACGGCTCAACAGCCTTCTACTCCTACCGTCTAACTAACTCTCTGAACTTACATAAACTTCTGAACCCAAACACACTGAATAACCACCGAACCCTTATACAGAGTGGGTTCCTTCTACTTATAGCATCTACGAGACCACACAGGGTCGACTGAGTATAACTCAGTTATTACAAACTCAACAACTTACAAAATATATTTGTTACATTAATGTCGGCCCATACCTAGCCGTGAAAGTCTTGGAAGACATTAAACACAACTTTAACTAGTGCAGAAACATCTTTCAGCTTGCTTGTACTGGTCTTAACTAGCCGCAAAGGCTGTCCTTCCATCTTCCGCTGGTTCATCTTTTTGCCATCTTCCTTAATTTCTTCCTGTCCAGCTTTAACTCTTCTACCTGCCTCTTCCATCGACTCGGATCTGCCTTCCTTATCGCAGGTATCCTCATTGTCGATTTCCTTTTTCTCTTCCTCTATCACGCACATGTTTTATCTTCCTGCGTCGGTTCCTTCTTCCCTTCTTGACCTGTTTTTACCTTGTCACGTGCGCACTTTTGCTCTTTTGCTTACGCATGTGATTTATCCTTCTATACTTTTCCTTCTTTTCCTCTTTCTTCTCCTAGCCCAACACAATTCTTTCCAGTCACCTCCTAACATACTCAAATCTTTCCAAAATAGCTTCAACATGACCCTAACACTCCAAAACACACCTAATTTGAACACTAACAAACTTAAGAGAACCTTAATGGAAGCTTTGGACATTTTACACATACATTTATAACTGAGGGTGCATTAGCATAACTGTATAAATTGACCCACTGGTAGATGATCATATATCGAGCATATGAAAACCTTTTTTGATTAAAATACAAATGTTACCAACTGAAAAAGGTGGTATTGACTCAATGGAATAGGTCTAAGAACTCAAAAACACTTAGAAATGGTTGAACCATAATATGACTTTCACCCCAGTTAACATCGTCACAAGATTAATAACACCAACAACTATAGATCTTCCAAATGAAACCCAGATGCTTCCAAGCACACTCTAATAAAGCCTAATGGCTTACTAACAAACACAATGGAACCATATGAAGAATTCATATCAGAACAATAAGTTTGCACAAGCACTCTCAAACATATATGCTCATAGATAACTATTTATTCGTAGATCAACCCCATGTTTGAAAATGGAACAACATAAAAGGAAAAACACTATGATTTTATTATAAATGGGATATTTTCAAAGAGTAAATAAATGGATACTACATAATGGAGAGAAATAATTACTTAAGAACCATAGAGGAAAGAGAGGGGAAAATACTACTCCAATGAGAAATCTGCTTCACTGTTGCGCCCTCCACAAGCAATATTTCAACCCCAAATTAGATATATAACTTATCGAGTGTGCCCTCCATCAAATATCAGTGATACTAATCCATTCAAACAACCTTCATGAAATTTGGACAACCACAGGTGCAACCTCTTCAACCATAATCCACCACAAACTTTGCACTCCTGGATACACCACAAATCACAGTTCTACTAACTGGAACTCAAACACACCAACATGAATTCGACCTCAATACTATAGATGAAAATAAACATCTAAAATAAATCTCTGTAGAGAAATATGAAATTGATTTCTCCTCTCAATCAATTTCCATGAAGCACAGTGAAGAGATCAAGATGATCTCCTCCTCTCTACTAGCTATGGCAGAATCTTTCACCACCAAAACTAGTTTACAATTGCAAGGGGCACATCTCCCAAGATTTAAAATCCATAATATCTCTCCTATTCAATAATCAAATGTCCAAAATCGATCTCCCAAGAGACTTGCATCCCTTTTATAAACTTCATTGAGCCCTTTCCCCCTCATTCTAGAATTCTTTCACAAAATATTAATAAAATATTACTAATTCTTATTTTCATGAAAGAATGATACCTTGGAAGTCATTTACTTTCTCTCTAATGTTATTTGATCAAATAATATATTCATCTACCTTGGAAATTTGAATTAGAGAGGCTTAGCTTGATTTTGGGGGATTTATACTATCATGTGGGCCCACTCTCCCCTCAAGCGTTTTCCTTAGCTAAATTTAGGAACTACAACATGTCACAAGTTGTTATAAGTTGTCATAAGCTATTGTAGGACATTATTCTTGTCATAAGTTGTTATAAGATTCCTTTGGGAGTTACACTTCCAGAAGTGCGCCCTTACTAGATATTTTTTAGCCTGGGTCAACATTGATGAGACCCTTGGGAGTTAATATTCCTTAGAATTTGAATTTGTGGATGCTCTCCTTGATTTCAGGGTGTTACAACTTCCTTGTGGATCCACCTTATCCTCCTATGCGCCCTTCTTATCCAATTTTATTTGATGTTGCACTATTTGCACATTTTGGACATCACACTTTACAAATTCATGACCCAAATTACCATCTTAATATTTTCTCATAAACTTTACCAAATGACTCGGGCCATATATCCCCCTAGTCCAATAGAGTGGTCCATAGTAAAATTTGTGGGGAAATGACAAAACCAAGCTAATCTAAAGGACATTAAAATAAATTATCATCATAGATCCATCTTATCCTAATATATATTAAGCACCCAAATGAGTATATATATATTTCATTTTTCAATTTCACAGACACAAAAATATAATTGTTACGATAGCTTTATTTTCACTTCTAAATTATGGACTTCAACATTTTCTTCATTTTAATTAGTAGCATGACATTAAGTTGCACATCCCATCCATAGTAGATTGTAAATTGCATGATCTTCTTTTCACACCAAAATTGGAATCTAGTTGTAGTTCCTGAAATATAAAGGAAGATTTATGCAAAACGATATTGAAATGAGTAACATTGTTTTGATTCATCGATAATAGATTACTTACAGATGAGGGGGACAAATTTTCCACTTAGTGATGTGTCATTAAAATGCATTAGCTCTTTAATAGCTTAGTGTTTATTCATTAATGTAAGCAAATAACAATGCTTAATTAACCAATAACAAGTCATTCATATAGGGAACACAAGAATATTTTATTTGTTAAAAATTTTATTTCGATGTTCGAAAAGCTTAGAAAGATACATTCCTAGATTACCATAGTTTTTAGATGTTAGAAGGTTAGGGAGGTATGTTTTGTAACAAAGATAATGAAATTGTGATCTAATGAGGGTGTACTCAGGGCACTCTAATAGAAAGTGTCTTTCATTCTCAATGCTCATAGTCTCATAGAGATGACAAATCCTTTCCACCCATGGTGTTTTAAGAATTTCCTAGCATCCTGTTTCACTATGAAGCTCATGAGAGTTCATTCTTTTCTTGGCTATATTAGTTTTCTTCTTTGAGCTAGTTAAAATAGAGAGATACATTTAATCTTTTGGATTAGGGTTAATGACCTCTTAATAGTATCTTAATTTTCTTTGAGAATCTAATTCTTTCTCGTCCCACAACTTCTCTTTAAACTTGGACGTAATAATATTTTTTATGTTATTGATGTTTTGCAGAGTGATATTTTTTTCAATCTCCCAATGGTTTAACCAAGCCATGTGTTGCAGCTACAAATGTTTTTCCCAAATTTTTGAAATTTTGGACCCTCCTATTAATTTCTATCTTGCCTAGGATCGTCTGGATCCATGAACTCTGTTTTTGTTTTCCTTTTACTACAAGTCTGGACTATTTTTTAGGTTAACTCTCTTCATGCTTTTCGGAAAATTGCTTATGTCTGAAACTGTTTTGGGTGTTGGAATTTAGAGTTTGGTTTTTTGCCCTTTGATCTGCGATTCCTTTCCTTGTTCTCGAAAGCCTTTTCTCATTTTCACCACTGTTTCGGACTTTCATCGCCACCCAACCAAAAGTAAGTTTTTCAGTTTGATTGGTCGGAGGCCATGTAAACAACGCGTCAAAGCCATATTTCCTTGTGGAGCCTCCGTTGCGGAAGCTGAGCGATGAGTGTTCCACCGGATAATTTTGACTTCTCTGATGTCGTGTTATGATTGTTTTGACTTGTTATTGCATTATTGGAGGTTGGTCGAAGTTGAGTCGAGGTTGCATAATCTTTGTGAAGCCACCGTTTTGGAAATGAGACAGGATTTTTTGGCCGATGCCCGACTTTAGGTTTTCCGAACACTTAACGTTTTCATGATGTCTCTACGCTGTATCAGAAGGTTTATGGTTTTGATCGAAGGTTGTAGTCTGTTTGTTTTCCGCCATTGCGGATCCCGAGCGAACTAAATGTCCGCCATATTACTGCTCTGCTCGCCGATGCTTTGTTACAATTTTTGTCGATATGTTTATTTGCTACAAAGCCCGTAGTCTTTTTATCTTCCACCATTGCATTTGCTGCAGAGCCCGTAGTCTTTTTATCTTCCGCCATTGCGGCTGCATAATGCCCAAACCACCCGACGTTTTTGTCTTTTCGTTCGTCGACAGGGAGCTTTTCCGCCCGATGTTCTGGCATTTACTCTTTCGATGCCGATGGACTTAATGATCCCGCGGAACTCTTTGTCCATTTGAAACCCGTCGTTGTGGCCTTGAATAAGACTATCCTGTCGATTTTTTTTTTGGTTCTAGCTAACGACAAGGTTTTTTCCTGCCATTCTGTGAATTTTTTAACCCCTTTTTGGGTGGCGGTGGTTTCTGATTCTTGTTAGGATTTTCGCGACGAGAGCGCAGTGCAGGGCTTCATCTTGATGATCAATTTTATTATTATTGTGGTTTAAGTTTTGAAAATATGCGGTCCGAATTAATGATTAATTTTTTTTTTTGGCTGCAGGTGGACTCAAAAGATTCTTCAGATCGTTGCTGCAAGAAGACATAGCTGAACAAGAAAGCTGAGGAAAGTTGGTCAAAAATGATAGGTAGATACATCCTGAGATCAACGGGATCTAGAAGGGGACAAATGAAAGACAAGGCAGAATCGATGGCAACGAAAAACCCAGGCTTGGAAAGGGTCCGTCAGTTACCGAGTTGATCTCGTTTTTCTTTGAAATATAACGCATTATATGAATCATGAGTAATCACAGGAAAGACAAAATTATGAGATTAAACAGTTTTTGGGAAGCCCAAAGGACAGACGGTTGGGGAAACCCAAAGGTTTTGGTTGTTTTTGTATAAAGAGTAGAAAGGGAGAGAGAGGAAGGGGCTTTTTCCCTGGAAAAACTTGTGAACCATTGTTTGTAAGAGGAACTACTTCGTTTTACAATAACAAGATTGCAAATTTTGCCTATTGGAGAAGGTGTTGTGTGGAATGTTCAAATGTGATAAAATGAACAATGTTGAAGGGGAACTATTTCGTTTTCAACTGTGTTTCATTAACTGTGAGAGCGTTCTAACTTTCTGAACCTATGTTCTTATCTGAATGTTCTCTGGTATATTCTGTGATAATTTCCACTATGAGTAATGGAGGTTTTAACTGTTGATGAGCTATCTTGTCGTGTATATCTTCATTCATGTTTATGTGTTTTGATTCTAATAACAACTATCTGTGATTGACCTTAACATGTGAACAGTATTACATTACTCATGAATTAATTTTTTGCTCTCTAGAGACAACTTAGTTAGTATGTATTTTCTAGTTGTGTATGATTTAGATACGAGAGAGTCTAAGACGAGAGGTAAGAACCTGTGCATCACATTGTGACGCTCCTTGCATTCTTTATTAGCCTGCATTTTAGATAGGCACTTGCATATCATACTTTAAGTCAAAATACAAAAATATATACGGTGGAACGGGACGCAACCGGTAAAACCTTTTATTTTTTGTTACTTGACCTACAGTAGCCGGACCGCAAACCGGACGGATTCCCTACACCAAACAGTCACGAGCTAGTTGGGAACGTTGAATGGGGAGAATCCCTTGCTGTTGTTGCCTGCGAATTTCCAAGCCTCAATAGTTTTTGGCGCTAGAAGGAGGGCAGCCAATGCATGGCTGGCCGAGGAAACCCATTTTCCCAAGATTATTCCACCAGTGACAGTCCAGAAGGTAGTTTGGTTCCCAATCCTATTCCTGAAGAGAAGGGTAGAGAACATTTGTATTCTATGGACAACAAAGTTGTTAATGACCTGAGAAGACACACTAGGGCATACGTGAAGAAGATTGGAGTCTTACCAATTATCCCTAAATTGCCCAAAAGAGAATATAAAAGGAAAGACCGTCCTATATTGGAAGTCTTAGTGTTGGTTGGAGATTTGGAAGAACTTGTAGAAACAACCTTACAAGAAGTTGTACAGCCTTTGAATCAAGTAGGCCCAGATACTCCTTATGGTTCTCCTGTTCATACTCCCATTCATTCACCACCTCACTCTCCACCCAGACTCATGGCAGGCGTAAACACAAATTTTCCACCCAACCCACCCAATCCACCACCTGCTTGGAAAGCCAGATCACCTTTAAACCTAACACCTCCTTTGCATGATTTACCTCAATCTTTTGAAAAGATGCTGCCCAAGTTTGATCCAAATGAGAAGATGTTAGTAGATGATCACTTACAAAGTTTCTATTTGGCAATAGAAGGATTAAGGGCTGGGGAGTATGAGGATGTGGTTTGCAGACTTTTTCCACACACCCTTAAAAGAGGAGCAGCATTGTGGTACTTCGGTTTGCCTGCTAACTGTATCCCTGATTGGGATACCTTTGAAAGGATTTTTAGAAGTAAATATGCAGCCCAAAAAACTCATGCAGCTCTCATGAAAGGACTATGCGCCTTAAAGAAAGAAAGAAAAGAGAAGGTGCATAGTTTTACCCAAATATTCGCAGCCTATCTTAAGAATTTTTCTGAAGCTGACAAACCCTCGGATAAAGTACTGATTGAATATTATACCTCAACTCTAGGACCCGAGTTGGCCATGTTTGCCAAAATGAAGGCCAAACCCACGCTAGCAGAGACTTATGAGGAAGCGGAGAGAGTAGAGGCTGAAAGGGAAAGTCTTGAAGACTACCCTGAACGGTCAGGGGGAAAAAATGTCGGGAGGAGATCTTTGTTGTTTGCTAAGCCTAAAGAGGAGCAATCACCAGATTTCGAAGGAATGGAAAAAATGATGCAGAAGCTTTCCAACAGAATCATAGACTTGGAAAAGGAAAAGGAAGCCCAAAAGTTCTACAAGCCTTATTACAAGAAAAGGGAAGATAACAACCAATCCCAACCCCCTCCTCACAACCTTGCGTCAATGAACTTAACAGAGGTAGGAATGGATAACTTTTTCACTTTCCATCAACAACCCCATTCTGAAAAGAATTGTCCTCAATGGATAAATTCAATGACGTTGGTCATGAATAAGCTTCTGGATTCCAAATTAACTGAAGACAATGATGAAGAAGGGAAAGATAATAATAAATCAACAGAAAAATAGGAGGATGAAGCTATGGTTTCATGGGATTGTGTGTCGTTGTTTGATGTCGAGGAAGAAAAGGACCTGAGACACGAGGGCATCCTAGAAACAAATGTAACTACAAGAAGCCAAGGATTGATCAAAGAAAACAGTCTCATGCTCCCGAAGATCAAAAGACTCCAAAAGAATGTTAAGAAATTTCAAAATAGCTCCTTAGCTAATAAAATTCCGGACTTTACCATCACCAGTCAAAATCCTAGACAGATCAGCATGCCTACTAAGCCCAATGAAGAAAAAAATAATAATGTTAGATCGAATCTCACAGAACATAAGATGGATTATGACATTGTGGAGGATATCAAGAAGGTAAGGGCAAACATCTCATTATTTGAAATGTGCAATGTGCCATAGCAGAAAGAAAAGCTATTGAAGGCACTTGAAGTATCAGAGGAGAGGGTACCCACTGACAATCAGCCTCAAGAAGAAGAAATTGGTGAAGCAAGTATGGGAGGTAAGCCTAAAAGCAAGAATCCACCTTTTCTCCTCACTTTTGAAATTTTCAACCATAATGTGCATAACTGCCTAGTAGACTCGGGGGCATCAGTCAATGTCATGCCGTTGTTGGTCTGCAAAAAGATAAATGGACAACCTAAACCATCTACCTGGAGGGTCATTCAGTTGGATAGAATGAATGTGAAGGTAATTGGAGAAATGGAAGATGTTCTTGTTCACTTATCTTCAAATGATAAGGTGTGTCAAGTCATCGATATTGTGGTGGCAGACATACCAGAAGCTTATGGACTTGTTTTGAGCAGAGATTGGTCGGCAAAGCTGAACAGATATTTTGCCTTGGACTGGTCGCATTTGTGGCTACCATATAACGGAATCCCAAATCAAATTAAAGTTTTGAGGGAGCCTCATATGAAACACACTGTTACTCAGTTCGAAGAAAAAAATGAGCCAGTGGATTCTGTTTTGGGAAACTACTTTATTGAGCTGGAACCAGGAAACTGTCAAGCGAAAGAAGGCAGTAGTACATCAGACGCTCAACCTGATCTCCTTCGGTTTTCACAGGCTGATGAAATCGATTGTAAAATAGTAGAATTAGCTGTAGATGTAGGTGTTAATTCTTGCACAGTAGCGGTTAGCGATTTTTGGACGCTTTTCTTCGATGGTTCTAAAACTTTAGAGGGGTCAGGAGCTGACTCTGTCTTGATTGACCTTATGAAAAACAAATATTTTCTTTCATGTAGGTTAGAGTTTGAATGTACCAATAACACAGCTGAATATGAAGCGTTGGTTCAGGGATTAAGAAAAGCAATTGAATTAAAGGCAAATAATCTAAAAGTGTTTGGATATTTTGAAATAATTGTAAAACAAATTTGGAATCAAATACATTGCATTTCTCCTCATTTAAAAGCTTATCAAAATGAAGTATGGGATTTACTTAAATGTTTTAATGCATTTAACATTGTATCTATTCCAAGATTTAAGAATGCAGTAGCTGACTTGTTGGCCACATCAGCTGCGAGGCTTGTGCCCTCTAATAATCGATGCTCTGTTGAATTACTTTTCAGGCCCTCGGTTCCAGATATGATTACCAATCTACGAGTGTTCGATGATGATCAGCAAAATATAGAATGCTTGACCAATGACGAGGCCTTCAAAGGGGCGATTATTGATGATGAAGAACATCAGGCCAAGCTGAAATTTGATAATTTTATTCCTAAGGGAGTCAGGACTTTAGAACGGATGTTTGATTTAAATGAGAAATTTAGAAGACCAGTGAATGTGAAGACTCATAGCTCGTCTCTACAGTTCGAGTTGATTAATTTAGGGACTGACATGGAGCCTAAATATGTGAATCTGGGAAAATGTTGCTCCCCAGCTGAAAGGGATAAGTTCATCGCTCTTTTTAAGCAATACAAAGATGTTTTTTCCTGGATGTATGAATATCTGAATACATATGACATCAATATTATCCAGCATGTCATCCCCATCAAATCTGGAATAAAACCTTATCAGCAGCCTTTAAGGAAAATGCATCCAAAATTAGAACCTTTAATCTAGAGTGAGGTTAAGAAACTATTGGATGCTAGAATTATCTTCAAGGTTAGACACTCGGAATGGGTTTCAAATCTGGTACCAGTAAGGAAGATATCTGGAGAAATCAGGCCATGTGTGGATTTTAGGAATTTAAATCGTGCTTCAGATAAAGACAATTATCATGTTCCACCCATGGAGCAGATATTGCAAATGGTTTCAAGATCTGAACTATTCTCTTTATTAGACGGATTCTTGGGCTACAATCAAGTATTAGTAGCCGAAGAAGACAGACTGAAAATGATGTTCAGGACCAGGTGGGGAACTTTTGCTTACAGAAGAATGCCCTTTGGACTCATAAACGCTAGAGCTACCTTCCAGAGGGATATGGACATAGCTTTTCACGGTCTGATTGGCCGCAGTGCTGTAGTATACCTCGATGACATCACGATATTCTCCAAGAAAAGACAGGAACATGCATTTCATCTAAAACAAATTTTTGAACGCTACCGAAAATATGGTATCTCACTAAACCCCAAGAAGTGCGTGTTTGCTGTTACAGAAGGTAGGTTGTTGGGTCACGTGGTTCCTAAGAAGAGGATCTCCATAGACCCAGAAAGAATTAAAGCCATCAAACAGATTCCCTTACCCCATAATAAAAAGGGCATGCAATCATTTATGGGGACAATAAACTTCGTGCGAAGGTTTGTGCCAGATTTCGCTCAAATTGTTAAACCTTTGCAGCAAATGATAAACCAAAGTGTACAATTCAAGTGGACTGATGTAGAGAAGAATGCATTTAGTAAGATTAAAACAGTTGTTGCGCACGCACCCTCTCTCAAAAGTCTGGATTTCGATAAAGATTTTATTTTGTACACTTTCGCATCTGATGATTCACTAGCAGCTGTGCTTACCCAAAAGGAAGATGGGGGAGATGAGTTCCCCATATCATTTATGAGCACTAGTCTACAGGGGGTCGAATTGAATTATCCAGCTATGGATAAGCAAGCTTACGTAGTGTTCAAAGCGGTTAAACAATTCAGACCATATATACTGAAGAACCGGACAAAGGTAATAGTCCCACACCCAGCTGTGAGGTCTCTTTTCATACAAAAGGAACTCGGAGAGAGAAGAGGAAACTGGGTAATAGCTCTACAGGAGTATGACCTCGAATTCAAGCCAACTTCCATAGTCAAAGGGCAAGGATTGTGCAAACTGATGGCTGAAAGTAAAGACAATCAAGAACATGACTGGGAAGGTGAAGCTGAGTTACATTTGATGGATGTATGTCCTCTTTTCACAGCTCCGGACTCTTGGTATCGAGACCTTGTGCATTACCTTCAGGCGGGATTGTTAGCGAAACATTGAAACCTCTAAGAAGAGAAGAGCACTGCGTCTTAAATCAGCCTCATATCAAATTGTTGAAGGAATATTATTCAGAAAGAATTATGATGGAGTCCTTCTTAGATGCTTAGAGAAAGAATATACGAAGAAGGTAATGATAGAATTACATGATGGGCCTGCCGGAGGACATTTATTTGGAGATACTACTGCTCATAAAATTCTCAGAGTCAGATACTATTGGCCCACACTGTTTAAAGATGCACATGCCCATGTCAAGAAATGCGACATTTGTTAAAGGTGTGATGGAAGACAAGTTAAAGCAGCAGGACCATTGAAACCTATGATGATAACAGAACCTTGGGGAAATAAAGCCGAATTCTTCCCTGCAACATAAGTATATTCTGAAAGCAACCGACTACTTCACTCGTTGGGTCGAAGCCATTCCGTTGCATAAATTAAATGAAGATGTGGTCATGGACTTCTTGCAAGACCAGATTATAACCAGGTTTGGAGTTCCAATTTCTTTAGTTTTTGATAATGCTACTTACTTTTCCTCGATTAGATTAACTACATTTTCTCATGAGAAAGGAATTAAGTTGCCTTACTCTGCTAATTATTATCCACAGGGAAATGGTTTAGCTGAATCTACAAACAAGAATCTGATTAGGATTTTGAAAAAGACGGTGATAGAAAATCAGAGGAGTTGGCACTCAGCGTTACCGAATGCTCTTTGGGCTAATAGGGTCACCCCCAAGAATTCGTTAGGCATGTCCCCGTATGCCCTTGTTTATGTAAAAGAGGCCATTCTACCCCCCAATATCATGTTACCCTCTTCCATAATCGCTCAAGAATCCAGAGGATCAGATAATGAAGTCTTACAGACAAGGATATATAATCTTCTTAAGGCAGAAGAGTCTAGATCCAAGGCCAGAGAACGTATTAAACTACAAAAGGAGGTAGTTAAGAGATGGTTTGATAAGCACAAGGCTGGAACAAAAGAATTCGAGGCAGGAGATTTGGTTCTCAAATGGGACCACCCCCATGATGAGAGAGGAAAACACAAAAATTTCAACAGTTGTGGGTAGGCCCTTTCCAGATTGTGGCAAAGCTTGTCCCCTCAACCTATAAATCGCAAGATTTACAGGGGTGGGAAGAGAACTTACTAGTAAATGGTTTAGTTATCAAACCTTATTTTTCCTGAGTTTTGTTTTGTTCTTTTTGTACATAAATAAATTGACTTGCCTGTTTATTTTGATTTGATTTTGTTTTAGATTAAGATTTTACTGATTTCAATAAAAGGAGGCAAACTCTTGGTTGCATGGGGAGCATCAGAATTCTGGAATGATTAAAGTTCTTGAGTGTAAAACTGTGTATTATTGTTTATATGAAAGAATTTCTTCTAGTTTAGCAGTTTTCCGAATGGCTATGAACACATTGAAGTCCTACTTAATCCTTGTAAAATAAACCAGGATCAAAAGGTCTGGAATACTATTTTAAGGCTCCATCCATCTCACATTTTAAGATGTCCTAGGGAGTGATAGTGAAGGGCCCATGGAAAGGAAGCAGGGTAAACAGTATATTACATATAAATGATCCCATGCCAAGAATTGAATGCCAAAAGGCAGATAAGAGTCAAAAGCTCCTATGGAAGCAATATGTATCTAAACAAAGTACTGAACCATATAAGTACTAAATTGCCAAAAGTTCCTCTCCGTCCGTGAGTTGAAAGTTAAATATATCTCTCACACAAAAGGACACTATGGATAGAGGAGCCTGAATCAAAAAAATTCAGAAAGAAAGGCATACAGGAAGACTCATATGAAAAGGACAAAAGTCCAAAAGCACAAAAAGTGCAAAATGGCATGGGAATTAGGAACAAAGGAATATTGCTATCTACCATATGTTACTATCCTGTGGCGTCTAAGCTGGAAGCTACCCGAAGACAAAGGTAATAAATGAAACTCATCTTCCTGGCCTCAAAAGAGTTATCTTGACTTGGAGATCTTGGTTTCCATTCTCCTAAATTGGACTATCATTAATGATTAAAAGTACATATATTTGCCATTTGAGAAATTCAGACATCTGGAAGAATTCAACATGTTCATTTGTTTTTAAACAGTCTGTTACTCAAGAAATAAATTGTCCAGAGATCTAGGTTCACCAGGTAGTTGCCAATTGTTGCAGCTGCAACTATTTTTCCCAAATTTTTGAAATTTTGGACCCTCCTGTTAATTTCTATCTTGCCTAGGATCGTCTGGATCCATGAACTCTGTTTTTGTTTTCCTTTTACTACAAGTCTGGACTATTTTTGAGGTTAACTCTCTTCATGCTTTTTGGAAAATTGCTTATGTCTGAAACTGTTTTGGGTGTTGGGATTTAGAGTTTGGTTTTTTGCCCTTTGATCTGCGATTCCTTTCCTTGTTCTTGGAAGCCTTTTCTCATTTTCGCCACTATTTCGGACTTTCATCGCCACCCAACCGAAAGTAAGTTTTTCAGTTTGATTGGTTGGAGGCCATGTAAACAACACGTCGGAGCCATATTTCCTTATGGAGCCTCTGTTGCGGAAGCTGAGCGATGAGTGTTCCGCTGGATAATTTTGACTTCTCTAATGCTGTGTTATGATTGTTTTGACTTGTTATTGCATTATCAAAGGTTGGTCGAAATTGAGTCGGGGTTGCTTAATCTTTGTGAAGCCGCTGTTTTGGAAGTGAGATAGGCTTTTTTGGCCGATGCCCAACTTTAGATTTTTCGAACGCTTAACATTTTCATGATGTCTCTACGCCGTATCGGAAGGTTTATGGTTTTGATCGAAGGTTGTAGTCTGTTTGTTTTCTACCATTGCGGCTCTCGAGCGAACTAAATGTCCGCCATATTACTGCTCTACCCGCCGATGCTTTGTTACGATTTTTGCCGATATGTTTATTTGCCACGGAGCCTGTAGTCTTTTTATCTTCCTCCATTGCGGCTGTGTAATGCCCAAACCACCCGACGTTTCTATCTTTCTGTTCGTCGACAGGGAGCTTTTCCGCCCGATGTTCTGGCATTTACTCTTTCAATGCCGATGGACTTAATGATCCCGTGGAACTCGTTGTCCGTCTGAAACTCGTCCTTGTGGCCTTTAATAAGACTATCCTGCCGATTTTTTTTTGGTTCTAGCCGACGAAAAGGTTTTTTCCCGTTGTTCTGTGAATTTTTGAACCCCTTTTTGGGTGGCGGTGGTTTCTGATTCTTGTTAGGATTTTCGCAACGAAAGCGTAGTGCAGGGCTTCATCTTGATGATCAATTTTATAATTAGTGTGGTTTATTTTTTGAAAAGATGCGGTCTAAATTAATGATTAATTTTTTGTTTTGTCTGCAGATGGACTCAAAAGATTCTTCAGATCGTTGCTGCAAGAAGACATAGCTGAACACGAAAGCTGAGGAAAGTTGGCTGAAAATGATAGGCAGATACATCCTGAGATCAACGGGATCTAGAAGGGGACAAATGAAAGACAAGGCATAATCGATGGCAAGGAAAAACCCAGGCTTGGAAAGGGTCCGTCAGTTACCGAGCTGATCCCGTTTTTCTTTGAAATATAACGCATTATATGAATCATGAGTACTCACGGAAAAGACAAAATTATGAGATTAAACAGTTTTTGGGAAGCCCAAAGGACAGACGGTTGGGGAAACCCAAAGGTTTTGGTTGTTTTTGTATAAAGAGTAGAAAGGGAGAGAGAGGAAGGGGATTTTTCCCTGGAAAAACTTGTGAACCATTGTTTGTAAGAGGAACTACTTCGTTTTACAATAACAAGATTGCAAATTTTGCCTGTTGGAGAAGGTGCCGTGTGGAATGTTCAAATGTGATGAAATGAACAATGTTGAAGGGGAACTATTTTGTTTTCAACTGTGTTTCATTAACTATGAGAGCATTCTAACTTTCTGAACCTATGTTCTTATCTGAATGTTCTCTGGTATATTCTGTGATAATTTCCACTATGAGTAATGGAGGTTTTAACTGTTGATGAGCTATCTTGTTGTGTATATCTTCATTCATGTTTATGTGTTTTGATTCTAAGAACAACTATCTGTGATTGACCTTAACATGTGAACAGTATTACATTACTCATGAATTAATTTTTTGCTCTCTAGAGACAGCTTAGTTAGTATGTATTTTCTAGTTGTGTATGATTTAGATGCGAGAGAGTCTAAGACAAGAGGTAAGAACATGCACATCACATTATGACGCTCCTTGCATTCTTTATCAGCCTGCATTTTAGATAGGCACTTGCATATCATACTTTAAGTCAAAATACAAAAATATATACGGTGGATCGGGCCGCAACCGGTAAAACCTTTTATTTTTTGTTACTTGACCTACGGTAGCCGTACCGCAAGCCGGATGGATTCCCTACACCAAAAGGTCACGGGCTAGTTGGGAACGTTGACTGGGGAGAATCCCTTGCTGTTGTTGCCTGCGAATTTCCAGGCCTCAACACCATGACATCTTTATACCATCCTCTCTTGAGCCGTAGGTGGTCTTGACTTGATTTTAAAGCAATTTTAGGAAATATTCATTCTCCCATGTTATTTATATGTACTTGTACATTAGGTACCTAGTCATAGAAATGCTCTCGACTAGGGGCATACCCACTTCTATTAGGAGAATAGGATAGGGCGTCTTGCTTTTAATTTTGAGGTTGTAAGTTATAAAACGCTTATGGATTTGTTCAATATTTCTCCAGGATTCTCGAGAAATGTTGCAACCCCAAACTTCGTAGCTATACAAGATAACGAGAATGATGAGAGTTTCAATAATGAACCTCTTTTTATCCCACATCACAAGGTTTGTTGTTTTACAATTGTTTTCAACACCAAAATAAGTTTTCCACCCTCAGTGGATCCTTTTCTCAATGTTATAGTTCTAGTTAAGCTTGTGATGGATATCAATTCCGATGTATTTGTAAGAAGTCACTTCCTTTAAGTGATTATTATCATATATAGAATTATGGTAAGCGACCTTCTTAAACTTGATAATCATAACCTTTGTTTTGTTGGTGTTAACAATCATACCCATATTATAATATAAATCCTTGAGAGTTCTTAATTGTTTATAAAGATCAAAGTGACACCTTGCCATAAGAACAATATTATCAGCATAAAAAAATAAAAAATTAAAATATACCTAAACTAATTAAATGAAGCATATTATTTAACCAAATTTATTACAATTAACCAAACTCTTAACCTTTACAATTTTAATATTCATTTCTTATTTAAAAAAATAATATCTCTTACCACACATAAATTGACCATTTAACCTCTAAAATGGTTATTTTGCTCCCATATTTCAACTTTGCTCCCTTTCACCCAAAAATAAAATATTGGGAAGACAAAATTATAGAACTCAATTTAGTTGAGTAAGACTTTTTATTTGAAATTATAATATTAAAAATTTAATTTGATATAAGTAAATGATTATTTATTGTGGATTTAAATTTGTTTTTGAAAGATTGTTATTATTTTCATCTTTTTAAATTTTACTTTGTTATACTTGCATTTTGAGAGTGGATTTTGACTATGATGTATGGGTTATGTAATGTTGGCTATACTTTGATTATTTGAAATAGTAGGTATTGGCATTTCTCCTTGTAAATGTAGTCCTTGATAATTCTTCCAATTAAAAAAATTTACAAATTTATTTTCTTCCAACATAGTATATTAAAGGTCCAATATTTAATACCATATGGCAAAAATGGAAATTTCCCTTAACAAATGGTGATGAGTCAGCATGGAATTACAAATTCCAACATAATATATTAAAGATCCAAGATTTAGAAGCATGTGGTAAGAGTGGAAGTTTTCCTTACATAATGGTGATGAGTCAACACTGATTTCCAAATTCCAACATAGTATATTAAAGATCCAAGATTTAGAAGCATGTGGTAAAAATAGAAGTTTTCCTTACATAATGGTGATGAGTTCCAAATTTAGTATAATAAAGGTCCAAAATTTAGAAGAGTATAGTAAAAATAGAAATTTTCCTTAATAATGAAGAATCAACACTCTTCACAACTCTCAATTAACCAGTAAATTATGATAGTTTTACCACCTTTAAACCTATAAGAAAATATTTATAATTAAAAGATTAATTTACCCTCCTCTATCCCAGAAATATTAATTGAAATTCCACAAATTCCCCAAAATATGGGGATATTAACCTAATTAGAAATCTTAATTTGAAAAATAATAGCGACATTAATGGCGGGAAAACCATAAGTTACAGGAAGGGAACATCAAGATCTTAAACAAGGGTTTTGCAGAAGCAATTTTGTGCCTTATACAAACTTTGTGTATAACGATTTTGCCATATTCAAGCTTACACCTGGAAGTACTTACCAAGAACGCCAATTTTAGGTAATTTGACTTGCATTTAAACTTTTTCCGGTGATTGCGGTTCATTGAATCATTATTTTGTTTTTGGAAAAACCGTTTAATTAGACTTTTACATGTTAAACAGCTGAAAAAATGGTGTTTAATTAGTTTTTAGGCGTTAAACAGGCGTAATATAGCGGTAACTACTCATTTTATGGAGGTCGGGGTTACACATTTTTGTTTAGAGAGGGGTCTGTGTTTAACTGAAGAAGTTATGGATGAGCACCCTTTAATTGACTTTAATCAAATAAGTTGAAATTTTTTCTACAAGATGTCATTATGATTGATCCGGTGGGCACACGTCTCGAGCAAATCTGACCATTTTTGCGAGTTTGACTTGCATTTCACGTTTCACCCGCATTTTAAGGTTTTGCCCAGATCTGGACTGTGGAAGGTGAAAACTTATAAATAATAGAGGTTAATTCTTATTTTGCAAGGTGTGACAGTTGTGAGTAGGTTGGTTCGACCGTTCGAGTGTTACTTTTTACCTAGAAGGAACCGTGTGAACTAATATTTTGAATATTCTTTCATTATTAAAGGCAGGGTCGTGCCGGTGGTGTGGGGAGTCAGATCTTCAACGGGTTTGGACGCGCTAAAGATATTTAAGCAGTGCGGGGCTCGTCTTGTAAACGCGCTTCTAGCTTCTGTTCTCGTCTTCCTTTACAGGTCTTTGAATCTCCGAGACCGAGTAAGGTAAGTGCTTAAATCACATTCTGTTTATCTTGATATCGTCTAAATAAAGCCTTTTTAGGGTTTTTTTAAAGTAGATCGGTTGAATTTGAGTTGTTTGTGGCTATTTTGACAGGTTTCTTTGCTGAAATCCCTTCTCATTTGCACTGTTGAACTCAATTTCACATCAGGTATTTTGAGTTTTTGTTCTTTAAGTAAGTTTGCACTATTCAGCTCAATTTCATATCCAGGTATTTTGAGTTTTAGTTCACAATTATGCCAGTTGTCCAGATCTGGTTGCATTTGCCTTGATATCTTTGATTAGGAAGAATCAGAGAAATTTGGCGATAAGTTTGGTCAATTCTCAGGGATTTGTTTTCTTTGCTATAAAACATTTGCAATTTTTCAGATCTTTGACTCTGCATGATTAAATCGTCTTGATCTGAATGCATTTGCATTTTCAAGATGAAATTCTCTGCATTTGCATTTTCAAGATGAAATTCTCTGCATTTGGTTGATATCCTCTAGAGATCTGTCTCAATAATTTTTTCAGCAACCAATAGGTCTCTATCTGTTTTTGGTTTGTAAACTTTAGCAGGGTTCAGAGATTCTGCTTTGTTGCATACGAATTTAGATGAGTTAGTCTTGAATTTTGTTGAATCTATCTATTATGTGAAGGGTTGTTGCTGTTTGTATTTCTTGGTTGGGAACTCCATACAATGCGTCTTGTTGACCACATATCCTTAAGCCAAATCAAGCTTTATTTTACAATTCAATGTCTTGTTATATTTCTTCCCCGAAAAGTTATTAGATTGGCTTAATTAAGCTGTATTTTAGCTGACATTTGCTATGAATTCTTAGATTGAGGTCTTTTGTTTCTTCTGCAGGTAAAGATGGTGAAGATCTGCTGCCTTGGGGCTGGATATGTTGGGGGGCCAACAATGGCCATTATTGCGCTGAAATGTCCTGCCATTGAAGTCGTGGTAGTAGATATTTCGTCTGCCAGGATTGCAGCATGGAATAGTGACCAGCTGCCAATCTATGAGCCTGGTCTTGATGAAGTCGTAAAAAGTTGCAGAGGGAAAAACTTGTTTTTCAGCTCTGATGTGGAGAAACATGTTTTGGAAGCAGACATTATCTTTGTGTCTGTGAACACACCTACTAAAACCCGCGGGCTTGGTGCTGGAAAGGCTGCGGATCTAACATATTGGGAAAGCGCAGCTCGAATGATTGCGGATGTTTCAAAATCTGACAAAATTGTTGTGGAGAAGTCTACAGTTCCAGTTAAAACGGCAGAGGCAATTGAGAAAATCCTCACCCATAATACCAAGGGAATTAATTTCCAAATTCTCTCGAATCCAGAGTTTCTTGCTGAAGGAACTGCAATTCAAGACCTTCTGAACCCTGATCGTGTTCTTATTGGAGGCCGGCAGAGTCCGGAAGGACAGAAAGCAGTGGAAGCTTTGAAGGCAGTTTATGCTAACTGGGTTCCAGAAGAAAGGATTATTGCTACAAATCTGTGGTCTGCAGAGCTCTCAAAGCTTGCTGCCAATGCAGTTTTGGCCCAGAGAATCTCATCGGTGAATGCAATGTCAGCCCTGTGTGAAGCAACTGGGGCAGATGTTACAGAAGTTGCTTATGCTGTTGGTAAGGATTCAAGAATTGGTCCAAAATTCCTGAATGCTAGTGTTGGTTTTGGTGGGTCTTGTTTTCAGAAGGATATTTTGAACCTGATTTACATTTGTGAGTGCAATGGACTTATGGAAGTGGCAAACTACTGGAAAGGAGTCATTAAGATCAATGACTATCAGAAGTCAAGGTTTGTAAACCGTGTGGTTTCCTCAATGTTCAACACAGTCTCAGGAAAGAAAATTGCAGTTCTTGGTTTTGCATTCAAGAAGGATACTGGTGATACTCGAGAAACTCCTGCCATTGATGTATGCAAGGGGCTTCTTGGAGACAAAGCAAATATCAGTATTTATGACCCACAAGTAACGGAGGATCAAATTCAGAGGGACCTCTCCATGAACAAATTTGATTGGGACCATCCTCCTCATTTGCAACCTATGAGCCCTTCGGCTATAAAGCAAGTCAGTGTGGTTTGGGATGCTTACGAAGCAACCAAGGATGCTCATGGAGTGTGCATTTTAACAGAGTGGGATGAGTTCAAGACTCTGGACTATCAGAAAATCTATGACAATATGCAGAAACCTGCATTCATTTTTGATGGCAGGAACATTGTTGACATGGAGAAGCTTAGGAAGATTGGTTTCATTGTTTACTCCATTGGTAAACCTCTAGATCCGTGGGTGAAAGACCTCCCTGCGTCAGCATAGAAGATTGACTTCTTTTGCCTCTCCTCACAAGTCAGTGGTTGCCGCAAACGTTAATGTTGGAGTAGAGGCTTTCAGAAGATGGTGATTGTACCTGATTCTTAGAAACGATGGGAATGGGTTTCACTTTTCACATTGCTCTGATTAGGTGGATAGTATTAGCTATCATTATTTGTAGGGGGTCTATTGTTTTTTAGCATAGATTGAGTCTCAATAACTTGAATCTTTTTGTTTTAGTAGCATATATTTTTGCAGAATCCTGCCATTGATAATCTGGAGTTCTATGTAGTAGATCATTCAGATGGTGTTGTTTTCTGGTCTGGCAAAACCCTATAGGGTTATAGGGTTTTATGAGATTACGGAGATTCAAGCTCCTGATATTTTTTCTGGTCTTTTGATACTTAACTGCCTATGCCTGTATTTTCGAAATTATATGGTCACCTGTGGTTCGCTTCATTCTAACAATTGAAGGTTTGTCTTGGAAGTTTGAAATTATATGGTAATCTGTGATATTTTGAATATATACAATGAAGGCTCTTCTTGGAAATTTGATGAATTGGTAGTTTTATAAATTTCACTGTTTTTATTTTACTGATTCATAGTAAAAATGTTGAGATTTGATATATGCATTTGTGGACATACCAGTGTTTTAGTGTACAAGCCTCTGCAAGAAGCATTGACAATGAAATGGATTGCTTAGGAAATTTGTCTTGGCAGCTACCTCAGTTTCATTTAGTAGAACATTGCAGTTATGGTTCTCAAATGACAAATACCCAACTTTTGGATAGATATTCATTTTAAATAGATCTATGTCTAGTGAGGCTAATATTTGGACAGGTCATTCTGTTCCTGTGGAATTTTTATTCTGCCTGGAAAAGTTTTGCTGCAAGATTGTGGGCAGGTGATAAATATGGAAATCCTACTTATCTTACAATGGAAATTTGACAAAGTTTGTCACATATGCTTTAGATATTTGTTCCTTTCTTCCAACTGCAGTTACTTTTTGCCCTTGTGGTTTTAATCAGGCTAGAAACTGATCTGTTGGAAGCAAGAAACAATTCTTTGTCTGTAGTTTAAGGGCTAACGTTTTTCTAAATCTTTATCTTCAGTAGCGGACTTCTGCAGAAATTTGCATTGTTCAACTATGATTCTAGTACAGGTTTAATATCCATGCTATTCATTTCTTTACAGCTACAAGATTCTGCTATGAGATGAGTTGCACTGTTGTACTTGTTATAGATTAGAACTTATAGTGTGTGCATTAAGCTTTTCTGTTTCTAGTAAAACAAATGTGCTCATTAAGTGGGTAAATATATCTATGGCTTACCTGACATTCAGCAATACTTAGAATGCATTTAGGAGGTTCCTCATTCATTTCTAAGTATTGCTACAAGATTCTGCTATGAGATAGCTGTATTGTTGTACTGTTGTAACTTGTTATAGATTAGAACTTATAGTGGGTGCATTAAGATTTTCTGTTTCCTATGGCTTAGTTGACATTCAGCAATACTTATTAGGCATTTAGAAGGTTACTCATTCATTTCCGTACAGCTACAAGATTCTGCTATGAGATGAGTTGTACTGTTGTAACTTGTTATAGATTATAACTTATACTGGGTGCATTAATTTTTTCTGTTTCTAGTAAAACAAATGTGCTCATTAAATGGGTAAATATATGTATGGCTTACTTGACATTCAGCAATACTTAGAATGCATTTAGGAGGTTACTCATTCATTTCTGTACAGCTACAAGAATCTGCTATGAGATGAGTTGTATTGTTGCAATTTGTTACAGATTAGAACTTATAGTGAGTGCATTAAGTTTTTCTGTTTCTAGTAAAACAAATGTGCTCATTAAATGGGTAAATATAGCTAAGGCTTACTTGACATTCAACAATACTTAGAATGCATTTATGAGGTTACTCATTCATTTCTGTACAGCTACAAGATTCTGCTATGAGATGAGTTGTACTGTTGTAACTTGTTATAGATTATAAGTTATAACTTATGGTGGGTGCATTTAAGTTTTTCTGTTTAAATGGGTAAATATATCTATGGCTTTTTTGACATTCAGCAACACATAGAATGCATTTAGAAGGTTACTCATTCATTTCTGTACAGCTACAAGATTCTGTATTGAGATGAGTTATACTGTTATGGATTATAGCTTATTGTGGGTGCATTAAGTTTTTCTGTTCCTTGTAAAACAAATGGGCTCATTAAATGGGTAAATATATCTATGGCTTACTTGACATTCAGCAATACTTAGAATGCATTTAGGAGGTTACAAGAATTTTTGTATGGTCTTTTTTCTGTTTATATACATCTTGAAGTGCTTTCAAGAGAGATTCTGTACATTCATGTGGGCAGAGTGCATCCTTCCTTGTATACAGATTCCAGAAGTTCAAAAATCCAAAAGGATACATATTGAGAATAGATAAACTAAATGATACCCCCAAACAACCATATCAAACTACAAAAAACAACTTTAGTTTGTTCTAGACATATCTAGACGAAGACTGAACATTCAAAGCAGTACTGCCCTTTAGGGAATTCTGTGCTTGTGCTGCTGGTGGAGGTTGGCTCCAAACGTCCTGAATTATGGTTTCCGTATCATTAATTATGCAAAGAATGGTTGTTATCTAGGCACCTGATTGTTATCAGTAGGTGGTTCAGAGTGCTAAGAACCTTTTGTTAGAAGCTCACATCTGTGCCTGGAGCTCATCCCTTTCTTGGATGAGACTTTCAAGTTGATGCACAGATTCAAGAATCCGCTCATTTGAGATTCTTCTACAGGCTCTTCTCGCTGGAATGCTGATTTTTTAGTCCTGACTGTGCTGCTCCATGGACATTAAAAGGATCAGTTAGGTGGCCTTCTGCTGTGGCATGAATTGCCACAGCTACCTATACCCTGATGCATTGATGGTCCCTTCCATTGTAGCCAGATGCTTCCAACATCTTTGATTGCCAGGCAGCAATGAAGCAGCAAGGACGGAGTAGAAATGAAAGGTAGTGAGTTGAATCTGCTCTCACGAATTTGAAGTGGCTGTTGCATTCAACTTTGCATCGTTGTTGGGAGGGAATTCCAATTTTGCTGTACTGTCAAGCCTTAAATTTACACACATGCTGGGGTAGATTTGGGGCGGAAGCCAAATTTAAGGATAGGAAGAGTCATAAAGATCATTGGTCTATGTGACCTTAGGCATTGAGAAGGTCCATCTCATGTCATTCAAACTAGTCTCCCAATTCAGCTGTTCCATGAGGTCATGGTCCCCAAACCTTATGGTCTTGTTTGGCAGAGATCACCTTGTTCTCTAACTAGACTGCTAGTTTGTTAGCAGATATTTAAGGAACTTGTAATCTTCGAGGCTTTCAGGGGCCAGCTTGATCCGATACTTTTGTAGCTGCTCCACATGATGTATTTTGGTTTTGCCCATTGATGTGATTAATGACTAATCCAGAACCCCTTTGAAGGAATCATCAATACCCCAGATCAGAGCATCCAAGTCTCTGAAGTTACATGAGTGATCAATACTGTGGATTTTCTGCTTGATTATTAGTTTTGAGTCTGAGGAATTTGAAGGTGATTCCTATAATAACCCCTAAGTGATTTCTGAAAGCACCGTCTCCACCTGCTAACCCAGGTTCCCTTTGGAGGTCTCATAAAAATTAAACTCTACCCATTCTTCAGGAAAAGGGGGAAGGGGGTCCATGGTTGGGTCACTCGGAGTTAATATTCTGAGATTTTTCTTTAGTTTCATTGATGAATGGGGTTTACTTTCTTTCACATATCAAACTGTCAGAAACAACTTCCATTTACCATTTTTGTCTCAAGTCTTAGATTGTCAGTTGGTAGCTGTCACATTATTTTGAGGCTCATGTGAAGGGAGGCATAATTTTTTCTTCTGCTGTTGTGTATATAAGAACCACAATCAAAATCATGATATACACCAAAAGTATTAAACCTTCTATATTTCAGACAACACATAGAGCGAGCAAGAGAGACAAACAAAAAGACAGAATCTTTTACTGTTTGTTTGCTCTGAGATTCTCTTACATTGTCTAAGTTTATTTTATTCTTTTCTACTTGTGGCATACATGATTTGTTTTACATCTTACAGAAGATGTACCTGATGTCAGAAATGAACAGTGGAGGAAAGACTTAACTGTAAAACCAATTGTTACATCAATAATGCTACGTTCTGAAAGAACAAAATTTATGTCCAAAAAATATGCAGAGTACCATCGTCCAGAAATTCAGGAACTGACCACAGAAATGGAAAGCTTAGGAAAATAAGAGAGATGTTTAACAGATTTTGACGATGATTTTTTACTTTGTTTCTAACAATTCTCGACATACTAGTGAAATGTGTATTATTTTTCGGTGGTGTTACATTAAAATGTGCAATAAGAGATTTACATGCTGGGAGAACTAAAACCTAGGAAGTAATTCTCTCCCCTGGAGACAAAAATGACTGGCTTTTGGGGTCACAGCTAAGTCTAGGTTTATCTAGGTTCACAACCCAACTGTGAGTATTTTGCTCCAATGCCACCCAGAGTTGGTGCTCTGACATAACAAGGATTGTGGCTTTTTGCAAACTCATTTATTGAATTCTCACCCAAAGGCTAATGACCGGCTTTTTGGGTCACAGCTAAGTCCAGGTTTATCTAGGTTCACCACCCAAATGTAAGTATTTTGCTCCAATGCCACCCAGAGTTGGTGCTCATAACAAGGATTGTGGCTTTTTGCAAACTCATTTATTGAATTCTAACCCAAAGGCTATACACAGTTTTTGAGAGAACTAGGGAGTAGAGCAAAACAAGTAAATTGAACCCTTCCTACTTGTACTAATTAAACAGTTTTTTTGTTTCAAACTGAAAAAAAGGTAACTTGTTATTCAAGAATAGAATCAAAGTTACATTGTTCCTGAACAGAGAGTTCATGCACTTCCCAAAATTTGTGTGCCATAATACCTCAGACAGACTCTTCAAAAGACATACTAGAAACATTACAGTCGATACAAAATTGCAGCCTAAGAACAAAAAAGACTCATCAACAATACTTGTTGGATCAGTCAGTATGGATCATTTACTACTCCATAAGATAGGAAGAACTAGCATAAATTAAATGAGAGAGACCATTCTTGAGATAAGTAGGGAATAGAGCAAAAACACAGTTCTTGAGATAAGTAGGGAATAGAGCAAAACAAGCAAATTGAACCCTTCCTACTTGTACTAATTAAACAGTTTTTTTTGTTTCAAGCTGAAAAAAAAGTAACTTGTTATTCAAAAATAGAATCAAAGTTACATTGTTCCTGAACAGAGAGTTCATACACTTTCCAAAATTAGTCTGCATAATACCTCAGACAGACTCTTCAAAAGACATACTCAAAACATTACAGTTGATACTGTTATCCACTTATTTGTACCATAGTTGGATTAGCCAAGGAGCCGCCAGTTGACAAACATGATAAATGTTTGATTCCAGTGTATCAGATGATCTGCTTTTGTGTCTAGCCAGTTTTGGCTAGTCAGTTTTTGTTTTGAATAATTTTGACTATGGCCCCAAGGAGTTTGTAATAAAATGTGCTCGTAGGGTATTTTGAGTGGTTCAGTCTCCTAAGACATAGAATCTCAACTAAGGTATTCCAGGGAGTTTTTTGCCCTTGACAATTATGCCTTGCCTATAGCCGAGTATAATTGACGAGGTTTTCTCCCACTTCCTTTAAAGATGGAATGCCCGATTTTGAATTCTGTGCCTTGGGGGGTTATTAGAGCTCAACTGAGTATATATAAACCTACTAGACATTGTTAGAATAGAGCATGGTCATGTCCTAAGTTATTATGACCCTTAGAAAAATTTGAATTTTTTTTAACTGGACGCGTCAAATTTTAATTTTTTAATTTTTCTAAAGTTTTTAATTAAAATTTTCCATAATTTAAATGGAAAAATTCAATTTGTAATAAGTCAGCCATCCGGGGTCCGTTTGCAGTAATTGAAGGCTTTAACCTTAAGCCAAAAATCATTCATGATCAGCCAGCCAGCTAGCACCAAGTTTCAGAAGTTCATTCAGCCTCATAATTAATAATTTCTCAAAAAAGTCATTTACGAAGAAATTATTAATTAAAATATTAAAAATGAATATTTTGGAGAAAATAAAAACTACCCAAAATAAACCAAATTGAATAAAATAAAAGGTTAAATGACATGACACGAAGCATTTATGATGATTCCAATCAATATTGGTTAGTTTTAGATAAAGTATCGGAGTGTAGCAGTTGAACTATCAGTCAAAAATTTGCCCTCTTTGGTCAAATCCGTTTTTGGTTGAGGTGTGGGTTATCTATTGGTTGGGTGATTATTACGAGGGAGGATGATCCACCTCACCCCCCCTCATTACTCCAGCACTCAATTGCAGCTCAGTTCAACTCCAAATCATCATGCCGAGCTCATTCAATTACTCCGGTGTTACTCTTTGTTTGGTTTTAGGGTTTTAGCCTTCTTTCTTTGTATAAATAGAGGCTCTTTGAGCTCTATTAGGATAGGCTTTTGTAGCAGAGTTACTTTGAGAAAATTGTATTAAGCATTTGCTTTAAATTGTGAATAAAGATTCGACTTTGGAGGTCTATGAGGTCTTGGATGTGGTAGCTTTCTAAATGGTTGAAGTGATATTGTCTCTAACCCCTATTTCTTTAATACTTATATGGGATCAATTGTTTTGTTAGCTCAAGAAAGCCATTGTTGGCACGGTAGAATAATCATTTGTCGTTTCAATTTGATTATTTATGCGAAGTAGATTAGTATTTTGATGGACATGAGTAATCAATACATACGTAATGTTAATCATAATTAAATTTTCTTAGCATACTAGCATGTTATTTTGATCTCACGTTTGTATTGAGTTGTGGTGTGTTATCAGGTTTCACAGGTTGAAGAAGGGTGTGAGCTCAGCTGCTTCTATCCTAGGTTTCAAGCAACCATTTGAATCTAACATTTTAGTTATAGGACCTACAGGGATCGTCTTCTTTAAAATACAAAAAGAAAGCTGGGAGTCTAACTCTTTCTCTTTGGTTCCATCTTTATAAATTAATGTTCTTTGGTTACTGGTCACTTAGGAAGCCTTAGTTTACTTTTTTCAACCTTTAGGCTTCCTCTCCATTGCCTTGTTTGGCTTGCCTTTACTTCTTCTTTGCTACCCTCTTTTTACTTTAGTTTGTAGCCCATTTTCCTTTTTTTGGACAACCATCTTTTGTGCTAGTTTTGGACCCCTTTTGCCCTAGTTTTTTGACCCTAGCTTTCTCCTTTTTGGGTAGCCCTCTTTTGTTTGTTTGCTGCCCTCTTTTTTACTGTTTTGCACCCTTCTTTTTGCTTTTTGGACAGCCCATTTCCTTCATTTATGACAGCCCTCTTTCCCAACTTTTCTCTCTCCTCTTCTTTGGTTTTTCTTCTCTTTTTCCTCGTTTTTCATTGTTGGTTTTTGCCATTTTTTTTAGTTTTTAGTGTGTAATTTGTCTTTAAAGTTTTAACTAATGCATAACGTTTAAATTGTTCAAAGCTCTTATTTGTAGGAAGATTCAAGAAAAGCCCAAGGGCTTAAAGCAAGCAAGAGAGCAAGCGAGAAGTGCAAAAAGAACAAAACGACTTTCTCCCTCTTCTTTCATCCCTTTCTTTCCCTGTTCTTCCAAGAAAGACAAAGAACAAGTCATCATGATCATTGTAAAAACTTAATAAAAAGGGGTAAGTGGGAGCAAGTCTCCCATCTTTTTTACTTCCCCTATTTGGGGGAAGTGTGTCTTGTTTCTTAGCATAGTTTTAACTTAAGAGTACTTAGTTTTCATTTCTACTAATTGCTAGTTGTTCTTTAGTATAATCACTAATTGCTAGATTGGATTGTTGCATTTTGGTATCTTTCTATATAATTGTCAATCTTAAAAAGAACCAAAATCTCTTGAATCTCACCATAAGGTGGATCAAGAGTGCTCTCTATCGAAGAGTTTAATAACTCATCTTTGCTTCTTGTTCACATTTGTTTAATCAATTAACTCTTAAATAAGACTCTTGAACTTGCAAAAACACAAGTCAAGAGCACTCTCTATCGGAGAGCATCTTTAGCGTTTGCATCACCCTTGCATTAGTCTCATCTAGATTAGATAGGACTTTTGAACCTTCATCATAAGACAATGTCAAGAGCGCTCTCTGTCGGAGAGTCTAATTAATTAACTTAATAAGACCTTCAACACACACACCCCTTTAATTAATTAACTCATTTTCCTCCTTGCCGGAGTATGCTCCGACCGATCCCAGACCGGAATACCCAGAAACGACACTGGATCTTTAAACCTTATAAGAGTAACTTAAATAATACTTAAACACCCATAACCAACACACTGACGTTGTAGGGATTCTTCCAAAGTACTTCCTAGTAGAGGCGCCAAAACCTCCTGCTGTCTTAGATTCTCGGCTAGCTGGTCAATCTTTGTGATACCAGCCTGGGATATTGGGTGGGCCCGACATGTCTTCAACGGAGGGAACTTAGAAGAGTCTCCCAGCTTTGACAAACCTTCGTTGACACCCTAATCAAGAGCATTTAAAATTCTTAAAATCTACCAAGAGCACTTGCAAAACCTAATACTCACTAGCTTAATTCCTAGACTTTATTTCACGTGTTTATTTGACTCCATAAGGCATTGGTCCTTTGTTATATTTGATTAATTTTCTATCTTGATCAACTGTCTATGGTTCGTTTCAATTGATTATATTTGAATGCTTAATTAAAAGTCTGAAATCTTTGCTTATTTGTGTGATCTCTTGTTAGCAACGTGGATTGCTTTGATTAATCATCATCCCCTTAATATTAAATCATTTTAAATCACAATAACTCCTAAACAACACCCATTCGCATCCAAAACATCTAAAACTCAACTTAAACATTGAGCCATAGAAAACTCTTTGTTAGGGACTACCCCCCTTGGCTTCGTTAGGAGTTAGCCTAAACGGAGGAGCTAGGAGTAGGTGACAGTACCCGGCTCTATGCTTGCCCCCAAGGTCACACCTCTCCCACTTTCTTAAGTGAGGAGACAACTTTCGGAAGATTTCTGTTGCTGGTGTGCAATCGGCGGACAACAGATATAAAACTGCAGCCTAAGAACAAAAAAGACTAATCAACAATACTTGTTGGATCAGTCAGTATGGATCATTTGCTACTCCATAAGATAGGAAGAACTAGCATAAATTAAATGAGAGAGACCATTCCTTTTTCGATGACAATATCATCAACAAATTCCTCAAAATGCAAAACATCATCCATATATCCCACTGCCTTTTTGGCTAAATTATCAACATCACAGTTGAATTACCGATATATATGAGAAAATGATAGCATAGAGACTTTGTCAGCTCCATAATCTTGCTCATCCATTGTGAAAGATAAAGAACATAAAGATTGGAATTACCAGTGGCCCAATCAATAATTGTCTTTGAATCACGAGTTATTTGAAGATACTGAACTTCCCTTTTCTTAGCATACCATAAAAGATCTCTTAATGATAACAACTCAGCCTTTGTATTAGTACCTTCACCAGCACCAAGTTTGAGTCTAATATAATGATCTTTTTTAATTTTAAGGATCATTTCAACCCCATAAACCATTTTTTTAGCACCATCAAAGAACCCCATCAATAAAGTTGATCCAGATGGAGATCGATGGCCACCCACCTATTCCATTGGCTCAAAACAATTGTCAATTGTGGCAGTTTCTTAGTTATTTTTCTACGGTTTTTTGGGTCCCAAACTTCCAAGGCCATTTTGAGGCCCTAATCAAGAGTTGTAAATCTCGGATAGAATTTTCCAATGGACTATTGAGCACCCAAATTGGAGATCGTATGGAAACGTTATGGCCTTGGGAAGTTGTTTGTTCAACTTACCACCTTGGGGCTGCAAACTTTATGACGGTTCATCTTCTAGGGTTATGTTTTGGACTTTTGGGGTTCTCGTCCTCATTCTCATTATAAATAGGCTTCTTTGACCTCATTTTGTATTTAGCTTGGCACAAATGAGCGTAGCAGTCACATCTCTTCTCAGAGATAGCTACCACCATTCTAGTAGTTGTATTATAGTCTGTTCTATTTCTACCATTTAATATAATATGTGTTTATTGTATCTCTGTTATTTTTGTAACATGGTTGTGTTTATAATGCTATCTCTGTTATTTCATTTCATTCACACATAAATCCGGATCAAAAGTATCATAAAACCGTGATTGAATTAGAATCATGATATTTAACTTCTTGGAATTATAGAACTAAAAAGAAAGACGAATGCCTTTGTAGTAGATTTGAGATATTGGAGACATTTTACCTTCAAATATATATCTATTTCTTGATTTCCAAACTTCCTGTTAAGTCTGAATTTTGTTTCTTCAATTTTGGTTGTGTTTCCTTAAGTTTTGGTTTGATTTCCTTTTTTCTTTTAAGTTATTCATTTACTTTATTTTGATTTTTCCTCCTTTAGGAAATTTTGTTTAGTGTTTACATGAAATTTTGAGCCTACTTTGAAATTTTTAGTTTTAAGCCATAGGTTTGTATTTGTTGAAGGAGTTTTAAAGTCATTTTATCAAATCATAGATTCACAAATGATTATTTTGAGCTTAATAATGCATAATCATTACCCTAACAGCTTTTAAACTACATGCAAAATGATCAAAAGATGAAAAACAACGATAAAATAGCACTTAAAATATTCTTGTAGCGCTGGGGTTAAAAAACAATGAAGCCGCGCTACAAGAATATCGTGGCCTTTATTTTTCCCGGTTTTCTAGCAAAATTTTGTCACGATTTCAAATGCTGAGTGACTAATCCCCTGTTGTGAGCTGTTTGCTACGTGTGAACTCTAGATTTATCATGATTCCAAGCGTTTCCAAGTCGTGAGGCAAAACGTGGTGATCATTACTCATAATGCGTTTGAGCTTGACAGGTAGCAGCGAAATTTGGTCTAATGCGAAGTGAATTTTTGCATGCATGCATGTTTTATGATAGAGAACTTAATAGAATGACGGTTCCGGCCTAAAAACGTGGAGATTGCAGTTACAAAGCCGAGTGGAGGTTTTTACAGTTGCTCCGAAAACTAGGGCTTTTTATTCTGACATCTGTAATCAAATCAAACACATCAAGACACCTGTTCAGCCATTAAACAGCTCGGAGACTGGCTTAAAGCAACTTTAGTGGAGCATTTAACAGGTATTTCATGATAAACCCATATATCTGCAAATTTGGGGTTTTTCTGGCAGGCTTCGTTTTATCAAAATTGATCGATGTAAATGTTAAAATGTGCTATGAAATGAAAATCCATCCAAGGAAGTAGCTACCTGGGACATGTTGAGATGCTCTGTTAAGAGGAAGACTGAAAATTAGCTTATTATTGGATTATGCACTTGTTGAAGTTTCAAAGAGGCAGGGTCGAGAACTGTGAATGTCATGAGGATTTAAATATCAATAATGCTGCTGGTGCAACATCAATATGAAGCCCTAGACAGCCTAAACACTTAGTTTTCACTGCATGATTAAACGCTGAGCAGTTGGTCTTGAGGTCAAGATTGAAATAAGAAATGAACAGAGTATAAGACTATAACCCTCATCTTTTCAACACAAGGTTCCTGTTTGCAGTTTAAGGAGAGTTTCTGGTCTGAATGAATAATGTACATGATGTCTAGTTTCATTAACAATGTAAAAGGAGCTGACTACTTAAAGTTGCAGGGAGACCTAAGTTGTTAGGTGTGGAAGTTTATTGTTTTTGAAAGCAGATGAAGGCAGCGAAGAGTTAAAAGTCTGAAGACAGATGAAAACCAAGTATCATTTTGATTCAAACTGTTGAAAGATGAAAGTGATAAGTTTGAGCTTATTTTTGCCTTATATTCCTCTCATCTAACCTCTGAACAGTCTACAATTAATCTAAGAGGTTGACAGTCGATATTTTTCTTGTAAACTTTTATTGTGCAGGGATTGTCTATACAGGTTTCTGGCAGGTTATGATACTAAATACACAGGTTTTATGTTTCATACTGGAGATGGACTATCATTTAGAGTGATTGAAATGGAATGATAGTTATCAGAGGCAGTGAGGAGTTTAGAATACTCCATTGATCTAAATTTCTTATGACTATAAATAAGCCCAGCCTGTGTTAAGAAAACAAAAGGAACTGTCAGAGAAGAGTAAAGAAAGTTGTTTGTGAAACCTGAAGGTTTTGGAAAGGAAACATCACCTGGCTGGTCATTAATTGAATCCTAAAAACTTATACAGTTTCATCCTCTGAAGGAAAATGGGCAAGAGTGGTAAAATTAACATAGCAGAACCTACTAATGTAGGGTGGTTTGAAAAGTTCCCTGGATGTGTCGAATTGTTTCAGCAAGCAGGTTGGATGGACTTTTTTAAGAAAATAGATGGGCATAATACAGAGGTGTCCTGTAAGTTTGCTCAAAGTTTAAAAAATGACATAGTGACCTTTAATACTCTCAAATTCAAGCTGACAGTAGAGTTGATCTCAGAAGCCACAGGGATTAAAATGAAGGTGAACCATGGTTCAAGAAGCTGCCTTTTGACTTTGATCCACAAAGATATCTTTTACCAAATGTCATCCCTGATTGGAATAAAGGCATCTCTATTCAAAATTTCAGAAAGGAGTGGGTTGAGCCAATCAGGATACTACAGAGCTATGTTACTTGTGAGGGCAGGTACGCTTATGTATACAAATACCACTTCAGGTTTTTGCAACACATGGTGGGGGTGTCAAAGATGAGCTTGCCATTTTTCTTTTTGAAAAGCTTGCAGAAAATGTCTAGTAGGGTTAAGCAGCATGAAGATCATACATCTCAATCAATCTTCCATCATGGGCTGATTAAACTGATTATTAAAACTATTTTGCAACATGAAGGGAAGACCTGGGACTTCTTTATCTTTTGGTCTGGTTTTCAAACCAAAGAAGAAGATCAAAAACCTAAAAGGCAAGCTGACAAGGGTAAGGTTTTAATGAGAAAATTAGGACAGAAGCCTAAGCTGGAGGTTAAAGAAGAGGTCAAAACTGAGAAAATATCAGAGCAAGTGGAAGAGGATAAGCCCAAAGTATTTTTAGCTAGTAGCAAAGGCAAGTACTCACTGTTTGAAGACCAAAAGCAGCTACTACAGCCCATGGCACCAACAGAGGTCCCTCATGAAATGAAAACTGCTGATACAAAAAAGGTGGCTGTGCATGAAGAAGAATTGCAAGTCAAACAGAGAATCCCCATTACTATATTGTCTGATGATGAAGGTTACCTTTTAGAAGAGGAGCAGGTGGGAAAAACTACAGTTGAAGCTGAAGCCTACAGAGAAATTCCTACTTCAGGCAGCAAAGTAACAAAACCTAACAGAAAGAGGAGTAAACTTGAGGTAGTAGAGTTGTCTACTATCCAACATCAAGGAAAGGAGCTGAAAATGACGAGGGAAAGAGCATCATGTTGGAGACCTAAGACTAGGTCAAAGAACAAGCTAAGACTGAACATGAAAAAATTGCTCAATCCCAGGTTAAACATAAATGAAGTTACTGTGTTAGATGATGTATCTCCTGATGAAAATCCAGAAATTAAGAAAGCTAGCAGAAAAGGGAAGTAGCCAGCGGCTATAAAAGCTTCTCATGTGCATCCTACAAAAGTCAAGAGTTCATCAAAATCATTAGAAGATTCAAGCAAGCCTGCATCTAAATTATCTGCAATAATTCTTGAGATAAACAATAAACTCTTAAAACAGCAGCAAGAAGAGAAAGCTAAAAGATGTCCTGTTGAAAATCAAGAGTGAGAAGAAGAGGATGAGCTTATACTTAGGGAAGCAGGAATTCTAAAAGATCCTAGTATTCCTACTGATTTCTCAGACTGGTTAATAAAGGATGCAGACATATCTGAGATCCCTAGTTTTGATAAAGAAAACTTGCAGGAAAGTATTCAGCAGTATAAGCAACAGATGAAACACTTGCAGGATGTTAATGATGGGTTAATGAAGGTTAACAGGGGGCTTATAGAAGAACTGGAGGATGTCTATAATCATTTTCAGGAGCTGTCAGAAGTATCCAAAGAGGTTCTCAAAAGGAAGAGAGCTACTGACATGCATTCCACAAAGTTGGAGAAGACAGTCCAGGACCTACAACAGAGAAACAAGGAGCTCATAAAGAAGATTAATGACATGGAGCAGAAGCAAAAGAAAGTTAAAAGGAAGGAGCAAGCACTAGATGGCATTGCCCTCTTAGCTGAGGCAGCGAAAAAGCTATAAAACAGTTGTTTATTTAGTTAGTTGTTATCTTTTGATAAACACATATGTTAATGATTTACTATTTTTAACATATTTTGTAATTTTGTAAGTTTGTACTTTTTACTTTACCTCAGCAAGTTGATGGAGGCAGTTAGGGTTTTAGACCCAACTGATTTTGTAAAGAAACACTATTTAGAGAGATAGGAGAATCATTAGGGGGGTTCTGATTTTTGGGAGCTATAGGAGGTCTGCAGACTGTTTGTATCTTCAGACTTGTTCAAAGATAACTATTGTGACTCTTATAAGCATTTGCTGATGAAATTATGAGATATATATGACTTTTCTCCTTCAGTTTTTTCTGTGTTGGCTTCATTATTAAACTTGTTTAGTTTCTTAATAGATATATTCATTGCTGGTTAATGTGTATTTGCTGGTAATGCTTGTCTGTTATGTATGAACCTCAACATTGTTTTTCTGTTGGATCTTGTGTGATATATCATGCATCTTTATCATCTTTTGTTTATGATTTAGTTGTTATTTTGTTTCTGAATGTATTCCCTGATAGTTCCTAAAGCTTACAACCATTAAAACATTACAGAAATCCTAAACCTTATCTGTTTTATTGAATTTTATCTTGAGTGTGTGTTGGCTTGTTTCTCTGGCCTTAGAAACAATTTCTGTCACAAACATCTTTGGCACCGTTGCCAGGGACGAAGCTGAAGCATATCTTCCCTGGGATACTTATCAGATTTCCTGGTTTAAGAGGTGGACTTGAACCAGCATTTTTAAGGCTATTTTTCACCAAAGTTGTCACAGTGGCTTCTAAAGGAGTGGGAACCAGGAGCAGACCTACTTCACCGTTACATTCAGGGGTTTCAGACCTTGAACAGATCTTGAAAACAACAATAAAACTCCGAAGGTCTCAATCTTTATCAGCTCTTTGTGACCCTGACTAGTTGGGTGCTTCATTACATCCAGCTGAAACCTCACCTTGGATAAAACCTACCATCCCTGAGAGCACTTTTCAAGTTTTTACTAATCCTCAAACCTTTTTGAAAGCCAAGACTACTTCTCTTGCTAAAATACCTCTCTTTCAGCTGAAAGTAGGAAAAATCCCTTTTCAAAGAAGTTCCAGTCAAGCTTCATCATCTTCAAAACCTATCAGTACAAAAATGGCAACTCAAAACCCTCCCATGGATATGATGGACTGCATGGTTGCATCCAGGTATGCACCCTTAGTCTTACCTCAGCCTTTACATGCTCTGCCTGGAGATGATTACCAGAAATATATGCCTAGGTTCAATGGCCAGGGGGAGACCACTGCTGAAGAACATTGGGAGGATTTCCTAAGTTATGCTGACAATCAAAACATTGAGATCAAAGATGTATGGATGAGGGTATTTGTTCAAAGCCTTGATGGAGATGTAAGGAAGTGGTTCAGAGTGTTTCCTGCCAACTCAATCACTATAATTGAGGAGCTTCGTGATCTTTTCATGAGGCAATGGGGAGACACAAAAGACCACACCTATTATATAACTGAGTTTGGAGCTCTCAGAAGGAAAAAAGAAGAGACTGTTGCTGATTTTTCCAAAAGATTTAACAAAATGTATAGTAGGATTCCAGCAGAAATTAAGCCTATTGAAACATTAGCTAAGCTCACCTATGCCAATGCCTTTGATCATGGATTTTCTCTATTGCTGAGAGAAAGAAGACCTATCACCCTGTTGAACATGAAAGATGCAGCATTGGAGGTAGAGTCTAATTTGCTGGCTTCAAACAGACTTAAGAAAGAAACAGCCCAACAACTTTATGAAAGAAAAGGAAAGAAGAAAGCTGTTTCAACAAGTACTGCTCCTCAGCGTGCTGAAGCTAAGATAGATGAGATGGAAAAGCTGGTAAAGATTCTCACTGCCAAACTGAATAAACTAGAGCTTGAAAAGAATTCTGCCAAACCTGCTCCAGAAGCTGAAAGAAATCCAAATAACCAGAATCAGTTCAGAAGGCAATTTGCTCCCAGATTTATACCAAGAGAGCGCAGGAACAATGATATCCAGCGAGAGAGGAGAGAGAATGAAGATTAAAGAGTGCCCCCACCTCTTCAAAATAATGTAGCTGATGAAGAAGAAGTTGATGAACAGCTGCTCTTTGAAGAGACTGAGACTGATCAGGATATGAACCACTTTGGAGATGGATTGTCTACAGGTTTTGTTACTGAAGAAGATTTTCTGAATTCAGAATATTATGATGCTGATATGTTTGAAACTGAAGATGATTTAGGCTTGGAAAATACTGTTGTAACTGCTACTGTCCATCAGAATGGACCTAAGAAGACAATAAATCTCAGATCAGGCCCGAAACAAGTGGTCCAAGCCCCCAAGAAGAAGGCTGCTGTTCCTGCTGCAGATGTTCCTGCTAAACAAGTACCTGATCCTGTCATAGAAAAGAAGCAATCTGCAGAAAAATCAAAGAAGAATGTTGAAATTGAAGAGGTAAACAAATCTGTCCAGAATTTCAGTTTGGAGAATGAACTAGCGAAGTTAAAGATTCTTGTACCTTTGACTGAGTTAATAAAGAACCCATCATATAAAGAAACAGTTCTGAAAGTGATGAATGTACCCAGTAATCAGCCTGTTTCAGATACAGTTAATTTGCAGGAAGAAAGCCCAAGAATTTTTATTGGATCAGCTCTGGCTGAAAAGACTGAAAATGAGGCTGGTGCTTCTCCTCCCTTTTATGTCACCTTGACTGTCCATGACCAAATGATTCACAATTGTCTTTTAGATTCAGGAGCCTCCCACAATTTGATGCCAAAAGCTGTAATGGAAGCCCTGGGCCTCAGTATCACCAAACCTTACCATGATCTATATGCCTTTGACTCCCGAGCTGTGAAATGTTTAGGAGTAATTAAAGATATGGTTGTCAGTTTAGCTTAGTTGCCTATGAAAAGTGTGATAATGGATGTTGTAGTAGCTGACATTACACCAAAGTTTGGCTTACTTCTGTCTAGGTCATGGGCTAAGAAGGTTGGGGGAACCTTACAGATGGACCTTTCTTATGCCACTATTCCTGTATTTGGCGGTGAAAATAGAAGACTGTATAGAGAACTGCAGTTTGCTTACATAGTCACATATGATAAAAACCCCACTAATCATCCCCTATATTCTGTTGACAAAGACCTGGGAACTTGCATGTTAAATTTCAGTGATGAGGATAATTTTGTTGGTCTGTTACAAGTGGAAAAAGATCAGCCAATCAAACACAGCAGAGAGGAAGAAGATGTACTATGGCAGTTGTACTTTGATGGATCCTCATGCAAAGAGGGTGCCGGAGCTAGAGTCCTACTCATTTCTCCTGGAGGTGAAACAATGAAACTCATGTATAAGCTGGAGTTTGTTACCACTAACAATACTGCTGAGTATGAAGCTCTGTTACTGGGACTGAAAGCTGCTAAAGACTTAGGCATTCAGCAAATTGCTGCATTTGGCGATTCCGAGTTGGTTGTTCAACAGGTGAAGAACAACTATCAAGTAAAGCAGGGTTTGCTGAAAGTATACCGGAATGAGATATGGGATATGCTTGAAAATTATTTTATAGCATTTAATATCACTCGTATTCCAAGGAATCATAATGATACTGCAGATTCGTTAGCTTTGGCTGCCACACACTTCAGAATTCCTAAAACCACTAAGCTAAGGTATCCCATAGAGGTGAGGTATAGACCATGTGTACCGGATAATGTGAGGCACTGGAGGGTATTTGAAGATGACATTGAAATCAAAAAAATTCTTGAGCTTACAGATGAGTTCACTAATGCCCAAATTGATCAAGAAGAAGATGAAGGGGATGAACAGTTAGATGAGTCTGCTGAAAATGATTCTGCTGAAAATGATTCTGCTGAAAATAAGTTTGTTGAACATGAGATAGCAGGTCATAAAATTATTGAGTTGAAGAGTAATTTCATCCCAAAAGGTTTAGTACCTTTAGAAAGAATATTTACCAAAGATGATACTCCTTCAAAGCCAGTGGTTCAATCTTCAGAAGACAATGTAGTGGACTGCAACATTGGTTCTGCTAAACATCCAAAAATGGTAAAAATTTCCAAATCTCTGTCAGCTGAACAAAGAAATAGATACATCAAACTTCTGAAAGAACATGTAGATGTGTTTTCCTGGTCTTATGAAGAGCTGAGAACCTATGATATAGCAATCATTCAACATAAGGTCCCTTTGAAGCCTAATGTTAAACCTTTCCGACAGAAACTAAGAAGGATTAATCCAGCTTTATTTCCTGTGATTGAGAAAGAAGTAAAGAAGCTGCTGGATGCAAAGATAATAGTGCCTCTCAGGTACTCTTCCTGGGTTGCTAATCTGGTTCCTGTCAGAAAAAAGAATGGGGAAATTAGATTATGTGTTGACTTCAGAAATCTGAATAGATCATCATTAAAAGACAACTATCCTCTTCCTAAGATTGAACAGGTATTGCAGCAATTAGTTGGAGCTCAGAGAATCTCTATGGTGGATGGTTTTTCAGGGTACAATCAGATTGCAATGCACCCTGATGACAAGGAGAAGACAACCTTTACAACTCCCTAGGGGACATTCATGTATGACAAGAAGCCTTTTGGCCTGATGAATGCTGGGGCAACATTTCAGAGAGTAATGGATATTGCCTTTGTTGGAGAAAAAGATAAGTTTGTGGTCATTTATTTGGATGATATTACTGTTTTTTCACAGTCAGATGATGAGCATCTGAAGCATTTAAGGCAGACCTTCCAAAAATGCAGAAAATTTGGCCTATCCCTAAATCCCAAAAAGTCACATTTTGCTGTGCAAGAAGGTAAATTACTTGGTCACCTTGTGTCTGCTGATGGCATTTGAATAGATCCTGAAAGAGTGAAAGCTATACTGAAGATCAGTTTAACTAGGAGCAAAAAAGATGTTCAATCATTCATTGGCAAAATTAATTTTCTGCGGTGGTTCATTCCCAATTTTGCTGAGACTATTAAATAGATTACAGCCATGTTGAAGAAGGACCAGGAAGTCAGGTGGACTGTTGAAGCAAAGGCTGCATTTGAAAAAATCAAGGTGGATCTTACTGAAGCACCTGTGTTGGTAAGCCACGATTTCACCAAAGAATTTCTTACTTTTTCATTTGCATCAGAAGACACAATTGCAGCAGTTTTACTTCAGAAAAATAAAGAAGGATTGGAACAGCCTATTGCCTTTTTCAGTAAAACTCTTAGGGATTCTGAGCTGAAGTACAGTATATTAGAAAAGCAAGCTTATGCTTTGGTGAAGGCTTTAAAATTTTTCAGAATTTATGTCCTGCACTCAAAAGTTATTTCATTTGTTCCAAATGCTGCTGTGAAAGATGTTTTAACACAGCCTGATAGTGAAGGGAAGAGAGGCAGATGGATTGCAAAGATCATGGAGTATGATGTGGAGATCAGACCCACCAAGCTTGTTAAAGGACAAGGTTTATCCAAGTTGTTGGCTGATTCAAATTGTCAAGCTCTGGGACTGCATGTTATGGCTGAAGAAATAGCTCAAGAGGAAGAGCAAACAACACTGAAGAAAGACAAGATCATGGATTTCTATTCAGCATCTACTTGGTATGCAGACATAGTCTATTTTCTGTTATTTCTTCAATGTCCTGAGCATTTAGACAAGAAGGCTGCTAGATATTTGAAACTCAAAGCTACTAAGTATTGTTTGGTAGAGGATCAATTGTTCTGGAAGGATCCAGGGGGTATCTTGCTTAGATGTTTGGACCAATCTGAAATAGGAGAAGTGATCTCAGAATCCCATGAAGGTGCCTGTGGAGGGCATAAATATTGGAAAGAAACAGCTTACAAAATTTTACAATCTGGATATTATTGGCCATCCTTGTTTACAGATGTTTACCAACAGGTAAGAGCTTGCATTCCCTGTCAGAAATTTGCTGGTAAGCAGAAATTATTGTCTTTGCCTTTGAAACCTATTGCAGTCAATGCCCCTTTTCAGCAATGGGGTCTGGACTTTATTGGAGAAATCAATCCAGCATCTTCAGGACAGCATCATTGGATCTTGACTGCAACAGATTTTTTCACAAAATGGGTGGAAGCTATTCCCACAAGGAATGCTATAGACAAAGTAATCATGGACTTTATTGAAGAAAACATCCTGAGTCGGTTTGGTTGTCCACAGAGATTAGTAACAGACAATGCCAAGGCATTCAAGTCTAAGGCAATGGTGGCCTTTTGTGAAAAAAATGGCATCATTCTAAAGCACTCAACTCCCTATTATCCTCAGGGCAATGGTCAAGCTAAATCCTCCAATAAGAACATTATTCAAAGCATCAAGAAACTACTGAAGCATAACAAAAGGTCTTGGGATTCAATGCTGAAGTATACATTGTGGACAGATAGGATTACAGTGAAACAGGTAATTGGTACTTCTCCATTTCAGCTAGTTTATGGGACAGAGGCAGTATTCCCTGTTCAATTGGGGATTCCAGTGATGAAATTCCTCCAGAACTCTCAAGAGGAACCGGATGATATACAAAGGAGAATCTTTGAAATGATAGAGTTACAGCAAAATAGAGAGAAGGTAGATGAAAAAGCTCAGCTGTACAGAGCCAAGATTAAAAACAGGTTTGACAAGAATATTAAAGAGCATACTTTCTTAGAAGGTGAGGTGGTTTTAGGGTGGGATGCAAGAAAGGAGCAAAAGGGTAAGCATGGTAAGTTTGACAATCTTTGGTTTGGCCCTTTTCTGGTATCAAAAGTGTTAGAGAACAATACTTTTATCTTGCAGTCCTTGGAAGGTGAGGAATTGTCCAGCCCTGTTAATGGGTGATTCCTCAAGCATTTCTACAGTTTATAAGAGCATGTTCACTGATCATTGTACATACCGGTGTGAGTGAAGTAGAATAAAGACTCCATAGCCCAATGGAAGTTTGCAGACAGGTAGATAGAAGACAGAAGGCACTGGTCTACAGGTTCTTGAAGTCTCGCAGGGAGGTCTTCATCCTGCAGCTGGAGACAGATGTTAAGTCTGAATTTTGTTTCTTCAATTTTGGTTGTGTTTCCTTAAGTTTTGGTTTGATTTCCTTTTTTCTTTTAAGTTATTCATTTACTTTATTTTGATTTTTCCTCCTTTAGGAAATTTTGTTTAGTGTTTACATGAAATTTGAGCCTACTTTGAAATTTTTAGTTTTAAGCCATAGGTTTGTTTTTGTTGAAGGAGTTTTAAAGTCATTTTATCAAATCATAGATTCACAAATGATTATTTTGAGCTTAATAATGCATAATCATTACCCTAGCATCAACAGCTGAAAAACAGCGATAAAATAGCACTTAAAATATTCTTGTAGCGCTGGGGTTAAAAAACAATGAAGCCGCGCTACAAGAATATCGTGGCCTTTATTTTTCCCGGTTTTCTAGCAAAATTTTGTCACGATTTCAAATGCTGAGTGACTAATACCCTACTGTGAGCTGTTTGCTACATGTGAACTCCAGATTTATCATGATTCCAAGCATTTCCAAGTCGTGAGGCAAAACGTGGTGATCATTACTCATAATGCGTTTGAGCTTGACAGGTAGCAGCGAAATTTGGTCTAATGCGAAGTGAATTTTTGCATGCATGCATGTTTGATGATAGAGAACTTAATAGAATGACGGTTCCAGCCTAAAAACGTGGAGATTGCAGTTACAAAGCCGAGTGGAGGTTTTTACAGTTGCTCCGAAAACTAGGGCTTTTTATTCTGACATCTATAATCAAATCAAACACATCAAGACACCTGTTCAGCCATTAAACAGCTCAGAGACTGGCTTAAAGAAACTTTAGTGGAGCATTTAACAGGTATTTCATGATAAACCCATATATCTGCAAATTTGGGGTTTTTTCGGCAGGCTTCGTTTTATCAAAATTGATCGATGTAAATGTTAAAATGTGCTATGAAATGAAAATTCATCCAAGGAAGTAGCTACCTGGGACATGTTGAGATGCTCTGTTAAGAGGAAGACTAAAAATTAGCTTATTATTAGATTATGCACTTATTGAAGTTGCAGGGAGACCTAAGTTGTTAGGTGTGGAAGTTTATTGTTTTTGAAAGCAGATGAAGGCAGCGAAGAGTTAAAAGTCTGAAGACAGATGAAAGCCTAGTATCATTTTGATTCAAACTGTTGAGAGATGAAAGTGATAAGTTTGAGCTTATTTTTGCCTTATATTCCTCTCATCTAACCTCTGAACAGTCTGCAATTAATCTAAGAGGTTGACAGTTGAGATTTTTCTTGTAAACTTTTATTGTGCAGGGATTGTCTATACAGGTTTCTGGCAGGTTATGATACTAAATACACAGGTTTTATGTTTCATACTGGAGATGGACTGTCATTTAGAGTGATTGAAATGGAATGATAGTTATCAGAGGCAGTGAGGAGTTTAGAATACTTCATTGATCTAAATTTCTTATGACTGTAAATAAGCCCAGCCTGTGTTAAGAAAACAAAAGGAAATGTCAGAGAAGAGTAAAGAAAGCTGTTTGTGAAACCTGAAGGTTTTGGAAAGGAAACATCACCTGGCTGGTCATTAATTGAATCCTAAAAACTTATGCAGTTTCATCCTCTGAAGGAAAATGGGCAAGAGTGGTAAAATTAACAGACCAGAACCTACTGATGTAGGGTGGTTTGAAAAGTTCCCTGGATGTGTTGAATTGTTTCAGCAAGGAGGTTGGATGGACTTTTTTAAGAAAATAGATGGGCATAATACAGAGGTGTCCTGTAAGTTTGCTCAAAGTTTAAAAAATGACATGGTGACCTTTAATACTCTCAAATTCAAGCTGACAGTAGAGTTGATCTCAGAAGCCACAGGGATTAAAAATGAGGGTGAACCATGGTTCAAGAAGCTGCCTTTTGAATTTGATCCACAAAGATATCTTTTACCAAATGTCATCCCTGATTGGAATAAAGGCATCCTTATTCAAAATTTCAGAAAGGAGTGGGTTGAGCCAATCAGGATACTGTAGAGCTATGTTACTTGTGAGGGTAGGTACGCTTATGTGTACAAATACCACTTCAGGTTTTTGCAACACATGGTGGGGGTGTCAAAGATGAGCTTTCCATTTTTCTTTTTGAAAAGCTTGCAGAAAATTTCCAGTAGGGTTAAGCAACATGAAGATCATACATCTCAATCAATCTTCCATCATGGGCTGATTAAACTGATTATTAACACTGTTTTGCAATATGAAGGGAATACCTGGGACTTTTTTATCTTTTGGTCTGGTTTTCAAACCAAAGAAGAAGATCAAAAACCTAAAAGGCAAGCTGACAAGGGTAAGGTTTTAATGAGAAAATTAGGACAGAAGCCTAAGCTGCAGGTTAAAGAAGAGGTCAAAACTGAGAAAATATCAGAGCAAGTGGAAGAGGATAATAAGCCCAAAGTATTTTCATCTAGTCGCAAAGGCAAGCACTCACTGTTTGAAGACCAAAAGTAGTTGCTACAGCCCATGGCACCAACAGAGGTCCCTCATGAAATGAAAACTGCTGATACAAAAAAGGTGGCTGTACATGAAGAAGAATTGCAAGTCAAACAGAGAAGCCCCATTACTATATTGTCTGATGATGAAGGTTACCTTTTAGAAGAGGAGCAGGTGGAAAAAACTATAGTTGAAGCTGAATCCTACAGAGAAATTCCTACTTCAGGAAGCAAAGTAACAAAGCCTAACATAAAGAGGAGTAAACTTGAGGTAGTAGAGTTGTCTGCTATCCAGCATCAAGGAAAGGGGCTGAAAATGCCGAGGGAAAGAGCATCATGTTGGAGACCTAAGACTAGGTCAAAGAACAAGCTAAGAATGAACATGAAAAAATTGCTCAATCCCAGGTTAAACATAAATGAAGTTACTATGTTAGATGATGTATCTCTTGATGAAAATCCATAAATTAAGAAAGCTAGCAGAAAAGGGAAGAAGCCAGTAGCTGTAAAAGCTTCTCATGTGCATCTTGCAAAAGTCAAGAGTTCATCAAAATCATTAGAATATTCAAGCAAGCCTGCATCTAAATTATCTGCAATAATTCTTGAGATAAAAAATAAACTCTTAAAACAGCAGCAAGAAGAGAAAGCTAAAAGATGTCCTGTTGAAAATCAAGAGTGGGAAGAAGAGGACGAGCTTATACTTAGGGAAACAGGAATTCTAAAAGATCCTAGTATTCCTACTGATTTCTCAGACTGGTTAATAAAGGATGCAGACATATCTGAGATCCCTAGTTTTGATAAAGAAAACTTGCAGGAAAGTATTCAGCAGTATAAGCAACAGATGAAACACTTGGATGATGTTAATGATGGGTTAATGAAGGTTAACAGGGGGCTTATAGAAGAACTGTAGGATGTCTATAATCATTTCCAGGAGCTGTCAGAAGTATCCAAAGAGGTTCTCAAAAGGAAAAGAGTTACTGACATGCATTCCACAAAGTTGGAGAAGACAGGCCAGGAGCTACAACAGAGAAACAAGGAGCTCATAAAGAAGATTAATGACATGGAGCAGAAGCAAAAGAAAGTTAGAAGGAAGGAGCAAGCACTAGATGGAATTGCCCTCTTAGCTGAGGCAGCGAAAAAGCTATAAAACAGTTGTTTATTTAGTTAGTTGTTATCTTTTGATAAACACATATGTTAATGATTTACTATTTTTAACATATTTTGTAATTTTGTAAGTTTGTACTTTTTACTTTACCTCAGCGAGTTGATGGAGGCAGTTAGGGTTTTAGACCCAACTGATTTTGTAAAGAAGCACTATTTAGAGAGATAGGAGAATCATTAGGGGGGTTCTGATTTTTGGGAGCTATAGGAGGTCTGCAGACTGTTTGTATCTTCAGACTTGTTCAGAGCTAAGTATTGTGACTCTTATAAGCATTTGCTGATGAAATTATGAGATACATATGACTTTTCTCCTTCAGTTTTTTCTGTGTTGGCTTCATTATTAAACTTGTTTAGTTTCTTAATAGATATATTCATTGCTGGTTAATGTGTATTTGCTGGTAATGCTTGTTTGTTATGTATGAACCTCAACATTGTTTTTCTGTTGGATCTTGTGTGATATATCATGCATCTTTATCATCTTTTGTTTATGATTTAGTTGTTATTTTGTTTCTGAATGTATTCCCTGATAGTTCCTAAAGCTTACAACCATTAAAACATTACAGAAATCCTAAACCTTATCTGTTTTATTGAATTTTATCTTGAGTGTGTGTTGGCTTGTTTCTCTGGCCTTAGAAACAATTTCTGGCACAAACACTTCCCAAATAACAAATATAAATTCTTTGTAAGTAGTCTTTTTTCAGAACCAAGCAGCGTGCTTTCCTAAAGCTAATACACTAATTAAACAGTTATAAAGAAGCATATCCTTTCTTTTAACATACCCTTCTTTTGTCATGGTTTTGTTCTCAACATAAATAACATAAATATTTTGAAGCAAAATAAACTTATGCTCTCAAGAAATCCTAACATTGAGCTAGGATTAGCAACCATTACATGGTCACATATTTTTAACTCAATACACAATATTTCATATTTTCAGCATTAGCTTTTTTATTTGGTCATCTAGTCCTGAACTTGAGAACTCAAACACAATATTTGTGTCCTTCTAAACATTATTTATGCCATCATATTTGTACAATAAGAAATAAAAGATTGTATTACACACGTTGGAATAGATTTATGTATGAAAAAAAAATGATATTAAACTTGTGAGGAAAAGTAGTCACAAGTATAATTAATGCCAAAAGTGCACATATCCACAAATAGAGATATAATTCAAGAGAATCCTTATCCTTCTTATGTGAGGGTAGTTTCACCTAGATAAAAATTTGATAAGACTTGTTATAGCTTATTAACTTCAAGACATCTTACAAACTTATGATGATGAAAATACATTATGCACTAATACACATTGAGGCAATCTATAAGACAATCTATCAACTTAATACTTGAACCTTGGCTACACTAGGTTTATAGCTCATAGAGTTTACAATAATTAATGTCAAAAGTACACATATCCACAAATAAAGATATGATTCAAGAGGATTCTTATCCTCATTATGTGAGGGTAGTTTCACCTAGATAATAATATGATAGGACTTGTTATAGTGTATCAACTTCAAGACATCTCACACGCTTATGATTATGACAATACACATGCATTAATACACATTGAGGCTATCTATCAACTTAATACTTAAACCTTGACTACATTGGGTTCATAGCTTGTAGAGTCTAGATGTAGAGTATGATTGTGCCTTTGAGCACACTCTATTGGTTGTTTTCTAGTGTCCATGATCGGTCCTACTAGCCATTAATCTATCAACTTGTGCTGGCCTCCTTATACTTGCTGACCTCTTTGACGTTTCAACCTTCAAGGATGTGCTTCAATGGTCACTCTACCTTAACATTTTCCCACTTTGCAATCACTTCATTATTAAGGTCTATTTGTGATTGTTATTACTTAAATTTGCACATTCCTATGGAATGAGTTTTAACACCATTGAAATTATCACCACTCAACTTTTATAAGAATAATACCAACAACTATTTGTTTAGTCACACACTTAACCAAGAATAATTTTCCAAACTACATTTCTATGATGTGATATAGTATCTCTATTTTGACTTTGCTTACTAGGACAATGCATTGTCATGGGTAAGGCCACCTAAAACCTCATGTTGCACAATTGTTCAATTAAGACACCTTTTACATGCTTGCATTGTTCGCATGTATTCTACTTCCATGTTTGATAATGCCACAATTAATTGCCTCTAATTGCTCCCATTGACAATGCCACCACAATAATTAAATACATTAGATTGTGGTTGGCACTTTGCAATCAACAACGCCTACAAAATCTATGCCACTATTTCAAACAAACTAGGTCATTGAATGTGATCTTCATAAGATCATATTCCATAGTCTATTATGCCTTGTAAATCCTTAAATATTCTCTTTACAACCACTTAATACTATTGAATTGTGTTGACCATAGACTAAACTATGACTCCCATTGCTTACACATTGTTAGATTTTGTTCCATCAAATATAACAAGCATATGATTACAATATAATGCATGACCCTTTTCATTTCCAAATGCTCATCATCAATGTCTAGATTTATCCACCTTGATAATTTCACCCATGTTTTGTTAATGTTCTCAATGATCTACTCTATTGCAATTAGTCAAAATTTCCATAATGTACTTCCAACTTGGAAAAATTGTTTTATGCTTTCCATATGGTCCATCTCAATTCCAAAGCATAATAATAGGACAAAAATCTGTCTTTTCAAATCAAGGTGATAACTAGCACTTTGTTCCCCTCATCATTCATATGCTATCATCGATCAACAATATGTCATTAACATCAATGGCACTTATCAACACATATGTTTCCCAATTAAATAGACAACAATTTACAAATATCATCTCAAACTTTGCATTTGTATAAAAACATCAAACTTTTGGTTTCATTGCTTTGATTACTAATTCAACGTTATATAGACTTCTTAATACAACATATAAGCTTTTCCTTTCTCTCAACCTTAAATTTGTCAGGTTTGTTAGTGTATACTCCATGTTTGATATATTCATATAAATAAGTGTCTTTACATCCGTTTGCTCCACCTTAAAGTCACATTTTACTACAAATTCCAATAATAATCTTTGCACTAAGGGGAAAGACTCATAATTTTTGGAATTTGTGCAACTTCAGAAGTTATTCTTATTGTACTTGTATTGTATTTCCTTGTACCTCCTACAGGATATTATACTAATGTAATTACTCATGTAAACCTTAGAAAGAATCAATGTAAACCTTGGAGAAAGAATACACAATAAAATAATAAAAATAAAATTATTTTGTATTTCCCCAAGGTAGGTCAACCCCAATAATTTTTTACTTGGAAAATCAGTACAAATAGGAGGTGCCCATCCTCATTATTTCATTCATTCACAACAAGTTGCTCTATTAGAAAAGGTGCACTACTGCAGTCAAGGAGAGTGTTTTCTGGGGTTGTATCTTAGAGAGACATTTTCTCTCTCTTTCTTCTTCTCTTTGTTCTAAGGAGCTATTATCTCTATACAAAGGTTTGTTGGGCTTTTCCTGATTGGGTTTCTTAAGATAAATTCTTGTGTTCTTTGTTTCTGTGCTTTGTCTTTCTTCTAAAGATCCTATTGTTTATTTGCAATTAAGTTATACTGCTATAATCTTGTAAAAACTAACATGGTATTAGAGTAGTTCTAGAAGAGGCCATTGCCGAAAGCTAGGGTTTGACCTTCCAATGCCTCCCCTCATCTCTTCAACAGAAAAAGAGTTGTGGAAACTTCACTCTAAGGGAGGCTCATCTTTTGGTGAAAGAAGAATAAAATTTGGAGAAGTTTCAGTTTTTTACTACGGGACACTACGAGACACCGCGAGACACTGCAGGAAGAAACTAGGGAATCGAGTTTTAGAGGCTTCCCACCACTATTTTGGCTTGACCTCATATTCCCTTAAATCACCTTGATAAGGCATATCTATCTGTAAGGTCAATGCCACTAAATTCCAAAATTTATTTTTGACCTAGATCTGCATACAAGATGATTGGAATGAAGGTTGAAGATCGTCTTGATGGGCTACAAAATCCATATCTTGGAAGCCTAGGGTTCTTCTTATCCTAGAAGAAAATGATCTCTTGAATTTTGTCAATGAGAAAGGTCCAGAACCATAAGCGAAAGAAGACAAGTCCCAGTGGAGGAAGTACAATGTGAAAGCAAGAAGGATTCTAGTGGACTCAGTGAAATATCACTTAGTTCCGCAAATATCCTAAAAGAAGACATCTAGAAATATGTTCAATACCTTGAAGAAGTTATTTGAACACAATAGCATCAATGTGACTCTCACATTGAGGAACCAATAATCAAATATGAAGATGATTAAGTCCAAATCTATTGCCTCGTGTTTCATGAGGATCATTGAACTTTGGGACAAGCTAAGGTCCAGTGGAAATAACAATGAAGAAAAGGAGCTTGTCATTACCACTTTAAATGGTCTTCCACCATATTAGGAGTCCTTCATCCAAACCATAAGTGGTTGAACCAAGCTATTGAAATTTGATAAGTTATGGGTAGACTGCACTTAGGGAGAGACCAGGATTATAGCAAGGAAAATAATCCATGGTCCTCAAGTTGAGGAGAATCAAGCCTTCATCACTCATGCCAAGAAAGGAAAGGCAAAAGGAAGGAAGCTTCACTAACATAAGAACCAGGATAGGATACCAAGTTCTTCTCCAGATCAGAGGGAAAAGAAGAAGGACATATCACAGATACAATGCTATAAGTGTAAGAAATATGGCCAATATGCAAGTAAGTGTTTTAGTTCAAACAAGAGGAAGCATATGATTGGTTATAAATATAACCTTTCAGAAGTTGTTGAGAAATAATACCATCTCTGTGTTGTACTTCGAGATGATGCCAACTACACTATGAAAGGATTTGGATCTACATCTTTGAAGTTGGAATCCAATGACTTACTACATATGAATGATGTGCTGTATGTGCATGGTATGAAAAAAACTTTTTCTCCATCTTCACCTTAGAAGACAAGGGATATAGAGTTACATTTGTAAATGGAAATGTGCTTGCATGGCACAAGAATTCTATCACGAACACAACAAAAGTGATTGGTGTAAGGGAGGAGAGCTTGTATTGTCTGAGCACTCTACCAGCTCAAGCTTTAGTCCATGATTCCACTAACATCAATGAGCTATGCCACAAAAGACTAGCTCATCTAAACTATCAAGCTCTCCCAACATTAAGGAACATGGTGACAGGTCTACCAATGCTTCATGTAGACCATGATGGTGTATGTAGAGTATGTGCACTTGGTAATAATGCCAAGGGTTCCTTTTCGAAAAGTGAAAGCACATCCAAGGGAATACTGGATCTAGTGCACTCTGACTTGTGCGGACCCATGATGGTTACTTCATTGGGTGGTTACAAATAGTATGTAACATTTATTAATGACCACTCACGAAATACATGGATATACTTTCTCAATACCAAGTAATCCGAAGAAGTACTCAACAAATTCAAGGAATTCAAAGCACAAATCGAGAATCTGTCAAGAAGAAGAATTAAGATCCTGAGATAAGACAATGGTGGATAACACACCTCTATATAATTCAGAATTCTGTAAGGAAGAAGGAATTAAGAGGGAGCTCATAGTTCCCTACAACCCTCAACAAAATGGGGTTGTGAAAAGGAAGAACTGAATAGTTGTGGAGGAATCCAAATCCATGATATATGATCAGAGTCTATTGATGTTCTTATGGGTAGAAGCCTTCCAGAACAACTATTTATGTACAAAACAAATTCCCTCATAAAATCTTGAAGAACATGACTTCAGAAGAAGCCTTCACAAGAGTGAAGCCAAAAGTGGGCCACTTTTGTATCTTTGGTTTCCCATTCTACATTCATGTGCCCAAGGATAAAAGGAATAAACTAGAACCTTCAGGAAAGAAGGGAACATTTGTGGGATACAATGAGTCTTCAAAGGCTTACAAAATATGCATCCAAGTATCGAGGTAGATCAAAGTCAGTAGGGATGAGACCTTTGAAGAAGATATGACTATTTGAAAAGGAAGAGGATATGATAGGGAGATCGATGATGATGAAGAGATGAGATAATCTCCCCCTACAGAAGTTAAGAGGGAGTCTAAAGAAAAGAATGAACCAATTGATCCCATTGATCCAGTTCAGCCAGTTGATGCTGCCACAGATATGGAAGGAAGCCGAAAAAGACCTAGATGGGCACAACATACATTGCAATATGTAGAGGGGAAAGAAGCTCCACACAGAATCCATCAGGAAAGCAAAAGACCTCAGAGTTTTTCAAGTTATGTAACCTTGATGAGTTAGATCATTGAATCAGAACCTACCATGTACGAAGAATCATCCAGACACCAATTTTGGAAGTATTCCATGACGAAAGAGTTCTAATCCATCATGAAGAATGAAATATGGGAGGTTGTACTGAGACTTGAGGGGAAGTAAGTAGTGACCTCCAAATTGATTTTCAAGATTAAACACAGAGTAGATGCTAGCGTGGAAAAACACAAGGCCAGATTTGTTGCCAAAGGATTCTCTCAGAAAGAGGGAATTTACTATAATGAAACATTTTCTCCTATGGCTCAATATACTTCCATCAGAACAATCATTGCTATTTCTCCAGGGATAGGATGGAAGTTGCATCAGATGGATGTAAATACCACCTTCCTCAATGTTATTATCGAGGAAGAAGTTTACATTGAAAAACCAAAAGGTTTTATTATCCATGGGAAAGGTTCTTACACATATAAACCGAGAAAGGAATTATATGGACTCAAGAAAGCACCTCGCACTTGGTATGGATGGATAAATGGATACATGGTAAACTTGGGATTCACCAAGAGTGATGAAGATCCTAATATTTAATTCAATATTATGGATGATGAGCCACTGATTTTGGTCTTGTATGTGGATGACTTATTTCCCACATGAAATGAGAAACTAATTGGATGGTGTCAGAAGAAGAAGCTTGCCTCTGAGTTTGAAATGAACGATCTCAGATCAATGCATTAATTATTGGAATTAGAAGTATGGAAGAGGTAGAAGGAAATTTTCATAAGTCAAGGAAAATACACCATTGATATTTTAAATAGATTCAGGATGTTGGACTGCAAGTCCTTGACTACCCTGATGGATGCAAATTTCAAGAAACCAAAGGAGCCTACTTCAAATTATGATATGATTTATCCACCATGTATCACTAGTTGATTGGCTCTCTAATGTATTTGACAAATACCAGACCAGATATATGTTTTGTTGTGAATAGTCTCATCCAGTTTATGAGTGATCCGAGGCATATTCACTAGGTTTATGCAAAACATGTTCTCATATACTTACGTGGAACTGTGGGATATGGTCTAAGATATGCTTCAATACATGATATGATATTTCAAGTATTTTCTGACATATATTGGGCCGGGTGTGTTGCAGATAGGAAGAGTAATTCCAGATGTTGCTTCAGTTTGGGATCTACAGTGATTTCTCGGTGTAGCAGGAAGAATACCTCAGTAGCACTTAGCACTGCAAATTTCGAGTATATGGCTTCCAGTGCAACAACTTGAGAAGAAGTATGGCTTCGAAAAGCTCTTGCTCGATTATTTGGTCATATTCCAGGACCAACTATGATTCACCAGATTTGTATATAAATGCCAACGAATCCCATATTTCATGATAAGATGAAGCATATAGAGATTCGATATCACTACATTTGTGATATGGTGTAGAAAGGTGTGGTTGAGTTACAATATGTTCCGACAGATGACCCGAATGCTAATATTCTTACCAAGCCTCTTCTAAGGACAAAGTTTGAATACTTTTGTAGAATACTTGGAGTAGAATAAAATGCGTCCCTCGTGGAGAGGGAAATTCAATACTGATATCTATGACGCTTTCACACTGGTGCCTCTACTTGTTTTGAATCTCACCATGGTATGGGAGAAATACCATCGAAATTGTGAGACAAGAATGTAGCAGATGGCCGTGTACACTGATGACCACTATATGTTTTGATTCTCAATCTGGTGTCCTTTGGATAATTCCCACCATCTCTTGAGATGAACTAATATACATTGGTGGCCTCTGCTCATCCTAGTTCTCATCCCAGTATGGGAGAAATCCCATCAACATCTTGAGATGGGTAGGACATAGAAGGTCATATGCATTGGTGACCACTATATGTTCTGATTATCAATCTGGTGTTCTTTGGTATTCTGTTGGACACACCAGATACACTAAGAGGGGGGGTGAATTAGTGTCCACAAATTTGATTACTTTTTCAATTTTAGCAATCAACAACTTATTCAATATTATGGATGATCACATTATCATTATATCATCACCATCATTATCATCATCATCATATCATCATCACATAAGAAACATAACATGATACATAGTACACTATATTTTACATGGAAACCCAAGTCCTAAGGGAAAAACCATGGAATCCTTTATAATAATAATTATCCATCAACAACTAAAAGGAGGAAACAACCTTCTTATCATAATGAATTCAATTCTCTAGCTACAACTGGAAGGAGGCTACAACCCCCTTATTTACAGGTTACAACCTGAAGGAAGCTCCAATTCCTTGGTTCTCCGGCTACAACCGAAAGGAGGATACAACCCCCTTTCCTTGCCCCGTCCTGCCACCCTGATATGAATATGGAAACCGAACTACTGAACCACCAACCATATTGATATTGTGGACCTGTTAACCAACATATGTACTACACCTCACAATTACTATCAATGATCATTGCACAACGGTTGTATCACACTACTTAACCAATGCCACTACTAACCACTGCTCATTAACTTGTACAATCAACTTGTCCAATCAAGATATACCAATCAATTTGTTGCTCACATAATCTGACTTAGTCGATCTGAGTCTAAACAATTGCACATAAAATAACCTGTGTCAATCCCGTTGTTGATAATCTCTGTTCTCTGATCACTGCTAAGTCATCACTGTATACCAACAAGTCATTTCATTACCATATACTGCTTATGTACATCCTTGTACATCTCATCAGTCACCCGTTAAGTAATGCTGCTCTGATCATAAGGTATGTATCATCTTAATGTTTCATCAAGTAGCATCATCATAATCCTCTCAGCGTGTATCAAGTATGCATAATCAACAGGTATACATCATCATGCATGGAAGAGTGTCATCACACCATGACATACATGTACATCATATAGTGCATATTGTAGTATGGATCATCACATCATCACATCATAGCATGTATAAGAGTACAACAAAATCATAGAGTGTGCAGCATCATGTAGCATGTATCATTATGTAATGGATCACAACTTCACACTTGAGCTTGTACACACACACTGTTTGTACATACCATGTTATACCTTATACACTTCACTACTCACATACACTATATACACACTTGTACATGTCAATGTACATACCAGTTTATATTATTTTCATACTACTAATACATACCACTGTTCATCAATACATACCACTGTACACTATACACACTACTATTTATACTTTACATATAATTTACATACATACTGTACTATATACTTGTTCACTCATCTCTGTACACACTACTATTTGCTAGTACTTACACTCATACACTTGTATTGTACATACACTATTCATACCACTTGTACTAATGCATATTACAGTTCATATATCATCATATACTTGCACACTTATCACAACATTGTACATACTGTACACTTTACTTTACATACTTGTACACTTATCACTTGTACACTAACACCACTGTATATCACTTAACATTCACTACACACTACTATACATTACTTTTACATACCTTGTATCATTTTTGTTCATACAAACTTAGACACATCACTATTCATACATACCTTGTTGTAGAATACCCCAAATCGTGTGTGCTCAGACTGTACATGCATGATAAATTCAGACTGTATGTTTACTGTAGGGTTGCCATATAAAACCCAAAACTGTCTGCTATAAAACTAGGGTTTGTGGTTGAAGGTAGTAGCAGAACATCAAACTTGGACTTGTTCACCCCAAAAAAATTTGGGAGCATATAAGAGGAACCAAGATAAAAAACAGAACAAAAAATGGAGTCTGTGGACGTTTTGTACCTGCAATTCTCTACTGTCTTTCTTATCCAAAAATATTAGTCCAAATTCACATTCATTGATGATGGAGGTTATGGCAATGTCTTGTTGTATTTATACACATTGAGGTGTTTAGGAGGAGTAGTCTTAGGGCCAACCTAACAAAGGGTTAAAATATTTTATTTAAAATTGTTTTAATCATGTTTTAAGGTTAAACACTTAATTAATGGGGTCGACATAAAGGGAGGGTTTTAGGTTGTCAACGTTGGAGAATAAGGAGGGTTTAAAACTTATTTTATTATTTTTTAAACATGTTTTAAACATACAAACAAACATTGGATCTAGCCAGCGTCTCTTTACCATTTAAACATTGACCTTAAGCTTTATTATTTAATATTTTATTATTAAAGGTTTTTCCTTTTGTCATAAGATTAGTGTTTTATGTTAGGTTATCACCAAATGTAAGGGTGTCATGTATTGTTTAATGATTAAAAACATTTACAAGGGTATTATGATAACCCATTTTAATTTAAGTTAAGGGCTATATGTTACTTCAACCAATGGTAAGGGTTATATGTCTAAGGGTCACCATGAGGGCTTCAAGGGTTAATGCAAAGGTGCAATGGGAATCATTATGCAACATCAGGGCATTATTAGTGTTTTAAGGGAAAGAAATACAACTTAGGGTAGATTGTAGGATTAGGGAACAAAGATAAGACTTTTAGGGCCTTTTTGTTGGGTCATCAAAGTCACCACAAGTGGAGACACATAACCTTCAAGGTGTGTGGGTGCCTAGACTTCTCCTAGGGTACCATGACCTCATTAAAACGCAAATGACCACTGAAAGGGTAATTTGGACTCTTCACTTCTTCAACCCACCGAGGAAACTTTCTAGGGTACTAGGGCATAGGTTGTGGTATTGAGGAACCAAAGAAACAACTTAGGGGTACTTAAACACTCTAAAGGGTGTTCAAGGATTTTTCCATTCTCCAAAGGGCTCTAAGGGCTTTAGACTTAAGCTTGGACAAGGTCAAAAGGTATCCTTAGACAACAACAGCTACTTAACCCTCAAGGGCTCCTTAAGGGGCACCAAGACACACTTGTTGGAATCAATGACTAGGCGCTATTGGAATCAATGACACCTTAATCAACATATTCCCTCTAGCTCTTGAGATGAATTGGTAGTAGAACCACTTATACTATGAAACAAGAACTTTATATTAATAATGAGAACTCTATCCATAAAAACAATGATTTTTGCATACAAACCACCAAAAAAACCCCCCAAATAGAAAAGTGTTGATACCAGTATACATGTTTTTTTTTTCAGGGTAAAAAATAAAGCCATGGCCTAAGCATCCCATATTGGAGTTTTTTTTCCTACAATAGATAAAGTACAATTTTTTTGAAACTTTCATATTAAGCAAACAAAAATATTTCATAAATAATTTTGCCACTCTAACCATATAAAATCCAAGAAATTATGATGTGATTCATAGTGAAATCATATATTATACCATACTAGAACAAATGTTTTGTATAAATATTCAAATACTCCTTCATATTTTCAATTACAAACATCATACTAATAAATAACATCTAAAATGTTTCATTTGAAATTATTCAAATTCATCCATGGATTCTGACACCCCATCAGAATCTACATTTTCTACAGATAAAGGGCTAGATGAAGATGTAGATGACCCATATTCTTCTCTATTATCAATGGGTGCACCATCTGAGTCTACATCTATGCCCATAATTTCAGATGTCATATTCCTTCTTGATCTACGGCTTGGTTTAGCAGACTCCCATCTTGCAACTTCTTCTTTTGGAAACAACTTCTTGATAATATCTCTAGTCTTGGAGCAAAGAGTATCTTTCTTTTTCAACTTGAAAGCATCAACAATTATATCAACTTCCTCTAGTTTCAAGATGTCAATGCGGCGACGATTTATTTTTTGACCCTTTCTTTTTCTCTTTCTGCAAACCCTTTTCTCAATCACCATCTCTGCCTTGTACACACCATAAAATGGGTGTGTATCTGTTGCATACCAATGTACTTATATTGATACTACTTCTTCATTTTATTTATTGAACTTCATAACTTTTGCAATCCCGAATGGATAATCATGTGCATCATCTGTAGCCAAAACTGCAATCATGCAACCCCCCTTGATATCTTGTACTGAGCTCCTGTAAAGGTCTTCCATCTCTCGATTCTTTGCAGATGATCTTCTAGACCCAATATACATTTTTATTTCCTCTACTTGAGAAAACTCAACACCTTGAGGTTCAAAATTTGTTTCCTTGTGTTCATTTGATATTCTTTGTGTCCAAGTAAATGGACACTTCAAATATATATCTCAATTTGTAGAGTTTGAAATTATGTCACTCCACTCCATGAAAAAATACACCTACCAAACAGAATCAACAACACCAAAGTACTCATATGTATCTTCAATAGACTTTTTGATTTCTTCCAATCATTGAAAATAATCAACTTCCAATCATTGAAAATAATCAACATCTCTACTATGTCGCCCCGTATTATGAATCTCTGCAGATGATTGCAATAACAATAAATTTGAAGCATACATTTGACGATTTGGGATGAATTCCAGAAACGCCAAACCCGATGAAGGCCCCCATTCTATGCTAGTTGAGTAATTCTTTCCCTACAGTAGTGTTTTTCCATCAATATTTTTTATACAAAATTGATGTTGAAAGCTAATGTCATAAATTTTTTTAATGCACCTTTCTTCACCATGCGATCCAAAAATAAATATTCACATGTCAACATTTTCTTCCAATTTTTGTATAACGGACTCTGGATGGTATGTTTTCCTTACAATTTCAATCAATGGTGGTAGGATCCTACCTTTATTTCTCCTCAATGTCATTGCAAAATGGATGAAAATTTGATTAATATGATCATGCGTATTCCCAACAATAAGGAAACCAACTTTTACCTTTTTGAAAATTCCCAATTCAAGAAGCATGTTTAGATAAGCAAACACAACTTGATTTTTTTTTCTCGGTTTGTGTTGTCCAATAGCAGATATAGAACTTCAGGAATATCACTAGGCCAATGAGAAAGGGCATGATGAATTATGGTGATGGTCAAATTTGTATTATTATGAATATTTTGATTTGTAAAGTAAACCCTTGGAAACATTTCACCATTAAAAACCATACACCCAACCAAGTGAATCTGATTAAAAGTTTCGTCTAAATTATTTGGCACGCGAACAAAATGTGGCAATAGTGTTTTTTTCTGATCCATACCATCAATTATCAAACCCATATACTTATGTGGAGCATCATAACATTTCTTGGGATGTTTTTACAACTTTTGTCATTCATTTGATTGTTGATTGCAATGTTCTTGTAGTGTAATGATTATGGAATCTACAAAAAACATAAAAAATATTGATAACTAGTTTTCATAATTGACATTTTTCTAAAAAATAAACAATTTTGTAAACATACCTCTTTCTATCCCTTCCGATCTATCCCTTTTTTCTTTAAGAGAAGCACATGTACTGTAGATCCGTATCCTTGACCTCTTTGGAACACAGACATTGTTGAACTTCTTTTTCCATACTCTCGTGGAATATGCATATCTAGTCAAGTTTCCATTTCCTTGACCACCTTGAACATAATCCTTGTATAAGTTGTATATTTCCTACCTTGTAAAATTATCTAGAATGTGTGTTCTTTCTCTGTTTGACATTCTCTCTCCATGCTTGGAAAATAAATCATGCATCCATGATATTGAAATGTGTGTTGATGGTCCAATGATTCATGCCTGATAACCGTCAGATAAAATGTAGGATCCTTTTCTCATCTTGTTTGGATTCTTAATAATCTAAGATTACCAATTGAGTGAATCCTTTTGAATGCCTTTCTACAAATAAGAACATTCCAACGAGATAATCATAACCCATCTTTGTAGAAATCATACACCCCACTAAATATGAATTTTGCATACTTTTGTTAATTTATTAATACACGTTCCTTTTCTCCAAGGAATTATTGTAGCCTATACCTTTGAAAAAAATGTTGTGGAAACACTCACTCTAACAGGATTGCTTTGGATTGACATAAACAGGTCTAGTCCTACACTTAATCCTGCTCATTGTTGGATTATGTCTCTGCATTTCCTAGACCATTATATCTGCAACAAAAAAATCATTAGAATGAATGTTTTCATTAAGGAATATGACCCCCTTCATTGAAAATATGATCACGAAATTCAGTATGAAAATGATTGTCATGATCAATAATAAGTTGATAACTTGTAGATAGATCAATGTGACCATAAACACTGTCGGTGCCACTAAATTCTTCACTGAAAGGGAACTATTGAGATTCAACATTGACATCATTGGTTTCTGTAACATCCTTACTTGGAGGATAATCATCATCTTCATCATTGGTGGTTTCATCATTAACATAATCATCATCGGTTCCATTGAAACCCTCGCTTGGAGGAAAATCATTGTCAGTGCCATTGAAATATTCACTTGGAGGAAAGTAATCATCGGTGCCATTGAAATTATTTCTTGAAGGAAAGTCATAATCAGTGCCAAGGAAATCCTCGCTTGGAGGAAAATCATCATTGGTGCCATTGACATACTATCTTGGATGTAACTCGTTATCGGTGCCATTGAAATCCTCGCTTGGAGGAAAATCATCATCAATGCCATTGACATCCTCGCTTGGTGGTAACTCATCATCGGTGCCATATAAATCCTTGCTTGGAGGAAACCCATCATCAGTTCCATTGAAATCCTCGCTTGGAGGGAAGTCATCTTCACCATTATTGATGTCTTTATCCTCACCAAAATCATCATCTGTCCCATTAAAATCCTCGCTTGAAGGAAAATCATCATCAATCCCATTAAAATACTTGTTGGGAGGAAAATCATCATTTGTCCCATTAAAATCCTTGCTTGAAGTAAAATCATCATTCGTCCCATTATAATCCTTGCTATGAAGAAATCCATCATCATGATTGGTGCATGCATTCTCAACAAAATCATCATTAGTCCCATCGAAATCCTCACTTTGAGGACAATCATCATTGGTGCCTTGAAAATCCTTGTTTGGAGGAAAATTGTCATCATCTTCCTTACTATATTTAGGATCCCCACTTGGAGGAAGATATTCATCACCATCACATTCTTTCCCTTCATTACCAGTGTCTTTAAAATCTTTAGATTTAGGAAGTTCTTGAACAACATGTTTGATTACATTGCTTGCACTGTTAGTATCTTGGCCAGATGGACAATACAACTCTTCATTGTCATTAGAGTTTAATTCAGATGAGTCCATGACTTCTCAGTAAAATATATAATTATAGAAAAATCTTAATAGACAAGACAATGAACTTTTACCATAGTCCTTACCAAAAAGTAGAATGGTGCAAATGTCAACCAACGATCTTATAGCTATGAGAATGGAATTTCCCCTCTAAAAAATTCCCTCCAAAACTTCCCTCCAAACTTTTTTGTTCAAAAAATTTCCTCCAAACTTTCCCACAAAAATAAAGCGCTGGCATTTCAAGAAAATTCATAAAACTAGTAAAAAAACAAATTTATGATATAAAAAACTTTGAAATAATGTATTAGCTAATTACATATTTCTATCCCCAGACATATAAAACTAGTGAAGTTTTGTGCAAAATATTTTATATACAATTTGTAATAAAGTAATGGTTATTTACATTTTCTTTTAATCCCACATTCGTAAAACAAGTTATGTTAAACCTAATCTAGGCTATATAAACCATTTAGTTTTCCTACTATTCATTATTGAATTTGAAGAAATTTACTAACAATTTCAAGGTTAGTTCTTTTTCCATTTTTAATAAATTGGTTAGTTTTATATTTAATTTGGCAATGATAATTTTATGGTTTCATTAAGTTGGCATTGATTATTTTATGGTTTTATTGATTTTTCATTTTTACTCTTTGTTTATCCCACATTCTTAAAAGTGGTAAAATTAAACCTAAACCATATTATAAATTCACTCTTGTTTAGACTTTGGAGCAATTCACGAACGGATTTAAAGAAGAACGAGAAGATTCTAGAGGAGCTTCTGGCACTTTCAAGAGAGGAGGCTCTACAATTTTCTGGGTTAGTTTTTATTTTTTATTTTATTTTTATTTTTATGTATATGTAAATTTTTTTATGAAGGGGTGTAGTGTTAATTGAAGGAAGGCCTGCCCCCTATCCCAAGATTTATAGTTTTGATTTTTTTAAAACCTACTTAAATGCCATCTATCCCCCTAAACCCCCTAACCCACCCAAC
>LPNX011131542.1:483947-659858 GCA_001517045.1 Pseudotsuga menziesii | reverse complement strand
CCCCTCCGCCTCCCTTCCCCTCCCCCTTCCTCTCCCATCCTCCGTCGTGGCCTTTGCTGGAGCTCAACTCCTTTGGGAGGCAAAGGGCCGTAAGATAAGGTGCATATTTACCTTTATTACTGAGTCATAATATCACTAATTTCATGGGCATATCCCTTGAGTAAGCACAACCTATTAAAATGAATTCTTAATTTAAAATTGAGTAGAAATATTTTATTTTATAGGGTGCACCAACAAGCTTAGGTTTTAGAGTCTTGGAATAGGATCACGTGAGTAAAATTCTCCAACACTAGGATTATGTGAGTAATATTATTCCTCTCCCTAGGTGTATGACTAGGGAGAGGATAATTCCTTGATATCCTTGAGATATCCTTTCTCCTAAAGATGGACTCAGCTACAGAGTCCAAAATGTACGCCGAGATTAATACAGACATCACAGGTTTCCTTTTCGAAATGAATCATTGGTGTTCTTAGGAATCTCCTCCTACATAGGAGTTAATAACAAGGCAACACACACATTGATGGCAGGGATATCCCTCCACTACCTTCAGTGAGCGCCAGAGATATTTCCATGATCCTATTCATATTTGGGGGATTTTGAGGTACCTTTGGTGCTTTCGAGCTTCATACTTAGTTACCCTTCCCATACAATGGATTCCGCATGTGACTGTTCACTTCAGCATTAGTTATATTGAGGTGACCTTAGTTTCTTTTCCTAGGTATCATAGGGGGTACTTGTAGAGGTTATTCTATGAGTGTCCTGGCCAGGAAGGGGTTGGAGACATAGCTGCTTTATGCATTGAAGCCGAGGGCCACTATGATTGGTCACAAATCTCCACTTGTAGTGTATGGGAGTCTCAGGCCTCTCCTAGGTGAGAGATACCTATTGCATTTGATAGCTCATTTATCCTCATTACTCGCTTGCGTGCATTTGTCCTATCTTATTTAGGGTTTTTCTATGTGTATATTAGTTGGACATAGGGATCATTTTTTTGAGTATCTATCTGTGGATTCATCGTGGATCGAGATCCAACGCTTCTATGTTCTCGTTGTTTAGCAGGTTTACTGCCTTTTGACCCTTCACAACCTCTTTATAAGAGGGATATGCATTATAAGTGTCCCCTTTCCCATAGAGGTCTCCACAGGAATTTTACGATGAGTACTACTTTTGACACTCCGAAGTTACCTCCATTCCCATCATCTGCATTGGGAGGACGAGTCCATGGGGATCCTTCTACTAATACCTTATAGATCCTAGGGACTCTGGCTTACACTAGCCCACATACGTCTGGTCCTTCCCATCCCATAGGCCTCGAACCCTTTCAAGTTCACATGGTCTCCAAACTATGTCCCAAACTTTTCCTCAGGAGGGTCAGGTACTGAGGCTCATTCCATTCCCTCTACTAAATATCCTTTTACTTCTGGAATATCGAATGTTTCAGCTAGTATACCATCATCCATCCACATTCCTAGTACTGAACCTAGTGTTCGAATTAGGGGCACATCATCCCCTTTCATGACATATCAATTTGGAGGTGGCCATATCCTTCCTTCTACTCCATTTGTTAGAGGGTGGCCACCCCCTTCATCTGCTACTCACATTAGTGTTCATACTATTATGGGTGGTGGTGGATATTTGAACATTGGGTCTACAACTTATATCCCATATTTCATCCCATCATCCACTACACCTATCCCTTTGAATGTGTTTCTTGTGACGAATCCTCCCCATACTTCGAGTGGGCCCTTGGGAGGGTATGGTTCCCCCGTCATTTGACGTTCCTTTTTTTCAAAGGTTATGTGCCTCCCCAGGTGTTTGAAGGACATCTGATATGTCATATGGGTAATTTTTGGTAATATTTTCCACCCTTCCCAAGTAATTCCTTACATGCAAATGCTTGTGCATCACATGGATCATATGGGAGGAGGTTATTATATGACTGGTCAAGATAATGGCCTTTACCAAAAATTGTCGTATCAAAATCAATATTTCTAGGGGGTATGGAATCAAATGCCATAACATAGGCTCCCTTTTTCAGCTACCTTGAATTTTCTTGATTTGTCTAGACTCACGAATGACCTGGTGCTTCCCCGTGTGCAGGAAGTGATATTTTTTTTTCGTGCACGATTCTTTAGGCTATAATTAGATCCACGATAAACCCAAGAACCAACATAAGATTGCATTTATGTGTCCTTGGGGTAATTTTGCATACCGAAAAATTCCTTTCGACCTGAAAAATTCTAGAGCTACTTTTCAGTAGGCTATGATCTTCACCTTTCATGACCTTAAACATATCATTGAGGTGTATATGGGAGAACTCACTACTCACTCTCACAAGAGTGTGGATCATCCAAAACATATTCGTTTGGTTTTTGAAAGATGTTTTTGTTATCATATTCATTTGAACCCTCAAAAGTATAAATTTTGTGTTAAGACTGGTCGCTTATTGGGATTTATTTTGTCAAAGGAGAGGATTACGATCGATCTATTGAAGGTTGAGGAAATACTTTGGTTATCTCCCCCACACACATTTAGACAACTTCAGAGTCTCCAAGAGATGGCTAATTACTTACGTCGGTTTGTTTTGAATTACGCCAATTTGTCCAAGGCTTTTATGCATTTATTGAAGAAGGATACTCCATTCTTATGGGATGAGCGAGCCAAGGAGTCCTTCGATGCTCTTAATAAATCCTTGGCGTCATCCCCTATACTTACTACACTATACTATAGTACAAATTCTTTGTTGTGTGTATCAAGAGACGATTGGTATGGTTCTGGTTCAAGAGGATGGTGAGATCCATGAGCATGTTATTTATTAAATTACCTGGAATCTCTTCGATGCATAACTTTGATATAATCACGCTGATAAGTTGGCCTTAGAGACTATTCATGCAGTTCAACGATTGTGACACTACATCTTAATTTTCCATACCATGGTTGTAGATCATATCAATCTATTTTAGTTCATCCTGACCAGACTGATGATAGGGGGAAAATATAATAAATGGATTATTATCTTAAAAGAATTTGACCTTGATTTTGTTTTGGAAAAATCCAGGAATTATTTGGTCTTTACGGAGCTAATGTCAGATCTCCCTAGGCAGGATGAGGACATAATTTATGAGGTCTCATTTGTGGATGTTCACATTTTCCTCATCTCATCTATGGACCCTTGGTATGTTGATATTATCGCATATCTTTAGACTATGAAGTTCCCTCCGCATCTCTCGAGGGATGAGCACAGATGTTTATGTCATAGTGATAAGAACTACCACATCATCGGTAACACCTTGTATCACAGTGGGGTTGACCGTATCTTGCATCATTGTTTAAATCAAAGGGAGGTTGAGGTCATGCTTAATGATTTCCATAGTGGGGCATGTGGTGGTCATTTATCTGAGCTTGCTACAACTCAAAAGATTCTAAGAGTGGGTTATTATATGCCATCGATATTTAAATACTACATTAATGCGGTTAAGAGATGTCACCCTTTCAGTGTGTCTTCTCGGAACATGTTCTTGGATCCTTCCATGTTACACCCTATTATCACCATCCCTTCACTAAGTGGGGGTTGGATTTCATGGATTTCAATCTAGCCTCGACTGGGGGCATCATCATATTATTGTAGTTTTGGATTACTTCATGAAATGGGAAGAGAATATGCCTATAGTCAAATTCGATGATGAGACATCTTCTCACTTTGTGTTCAATCAGATTATCACCTGGTTTGAGATCCCAAAGCAGATTGTCACTAATCATGGCAGTCACTTTCAAAATAAGCTAATGACTGAATTAGTTTTGAAGTTGGGGTTTAAGCAGAAACATTCTTCCTCTTTTTATCCTCAAGAGAATGGTCAGGTGGAGGCGGTAAATAAATCTCTTAAGACCATTATAGAAAAAAACATCACACAAAGCAAAACCAATTGGAATACCATGTTGTACCCTATTTTGTGGGCTTACCATACCGTGGTTAATAATTCCACCAGTTTTTCAACATACTAGTTGGTTCATGGGGTGGAGTCAATTTTATTGGTTGAATGTGAGATCCCTTTCTTGAAAGTAGCCATAGAGCTCTTTCCTGACACCTCGAACTTAGAAGACTGATTAGTCCACCCGAGAATCTTAATGAGTACCATCGAGATGCCACCATGGAAATATAAGTGAATAAGTGTCGTGTCAAGGCCCAGTATGATAAGTCTGTCTATATCCATGAGTATAACAAGGGCTACTTGGTCTTTTTATATGATCAAGCCAATGAACCATTGGGGGTAAGTAAATTTAATCATATGTGGCATGGTCCTTACATCGCAAGGAATTTCTTAGAGAAGGGATCCTATGAGTTAGAGGATTACAAAGGGAACGTGTTGAAGGAGCATAGAAATGGGATTTACCTTAATAGGTACTATTCCCAAGTTTCCAGCTTAGGATGGTACCTTGTATATTGTTGTACAATTTTGCATCCTTTATGGATTTCTCTTGTAGTGTCGCTAGTTTGTTGATATGATTCCTATTGATTTGCATATGTCTATGAAGTATTTGATGTACTTAGGATTTGCGAATGGTTTCAACTGCCATACAAAAAACTTAAATTCTGTTGCTTGGGCCATTTATGCACATGAGGGTCTATTTTTCTCTTCAAGAGGGGTATTCCTCCATCCATCCTTGAATAATTTGGCTGAGTATAGCGCGGTAATTGAACTATTATGGGATGCCATTTCAAATTTTGTTTGTTCTTTAGAGGTTCACATGGATTCGTTATTTATTGTGTCAAATTTGAATGATTGGTACGGTGTTAGAGATCCTACATTGCTGAGAAGACTCGTAAGGGTAAGATTGTTGGAACAAAATTTTGATTACGTTACACATATTCATATACCTAGGTGTTATAATAAAATTATCAATTCATATGCAAGTTACATTTAGATTGGAATTTGTCACATAATCAAAGGAGTATCATGCACATAAACACTCACATACATATTTAGACACCTGTACATATATCAAACCGATAGCTATAAGTTTTTATTTCCGAATAAAAGTTCCAAAAAATAGGGTATCATAGTACAAAATTGGGCTTCAAGCCCTCAAAAAAATACATGGCTGATACAAAAAATATCCTAGAATCTATTCCTGTGGTCCTGGATGTTAGAAAAATAATCCATCCTTATTACCTTAGTTTATATCTTACTCAATTTCATTTGCTTCTAAGCATTAAGTTGCTATAGTTTAGACTTAGGGAATTTAATCTAGGAGGTGAACTAGTTATTTTCAGACCATTCACACATGCACCAACTCTCGGGATTGGTCAACCCAACATATGTGCACCCTCATTTAATTTCTTGGAGTGAAACCTTCTTGATTTGGGGAATCTAGGTTTGACTAGGGGCTTTAATGATGTATTTTGTCCATTTTGGCTCTTCTGGGAGTATTTATTGTCACATCGAGCCTCCCACACACCTCTATTCACGGACTCATGCATGCCTTGGACTCATTATTTCCCCATCATACTTCACTAATGTTCACATGAGGTTTGGTGACTATTTGGGCTGATTTAGAGCTTGATTGGTCCACCTGTTGAAATATTGTAACTTCGAAGAATATTCTATATGTATCTTTTGTGGTCCTCGATGGTCCTATCAGGAGAACCACTTGTATTACTTTGTACCTCGATGCTTCTAATCAGAAGAACTAATAAGAGTCATGAGGTAGTCCCCTCTAATTGTAAAGTTGGGTCATTAGCACCCCAATGTGGTTAACTCGAGCCTACATGTTAGATGAGTTAATTGAAGTGAACGGATGAATATAAATAGAGGTGTATCTCTCCTCATTTGTGACACACACACTCTCACTTGTGTAGCGCATTAGTGGAGAAGAGAAGAGTAGCTGGAAAAGGAGGAGGATTAGGCTTTGATCTCCTTGTTGGTTTTACTTTTTATCTTTTTGGGGAATCTATATTGAGGAAGCTTTTGCTGGGTTTTTCCCAGGATAAATCTTTGTGGTCCTTTTGTATGGTTGTGCTTGTCTATATTTCAGTGATCCTATTTATATGCTTTTGTTATGAATTCGAAATGAAATACTAATGATCTAGCTTAGCATATGAAAATTGAACGTGGTATTAGAGCCACCCTGAAAGAAGACATTGTGCATCTAAAGAATCTAGGGATTCTTATTTTTTGGGTCTTTATCCATGATCGATCAGCAAAAGAAGGCTAGATTGACTCTTCATTGAAGGGCGCATCTTTCTGTCAAAGCGGAATTCGATTCCGAGCATTTTCAGTTTTGGTGCGGAAAATTAGGGCTTTCTACTGAAGAAGAATTTTTGAGTGAACCCAGCATAGGATTTTTCTCCTCATCAAAATTGAAGCTTAGAGACCTGGATCAAGAAATTTGGTTGGGTGAAACTCCGGGAAAGTCAAACCCTAGTTTGACCCCGATCTGGAAAAACCCTAAATACTAAAAATGCCAAGTTTTGGTACATTCGCTATATCCTGAGATTGGTGAAGGATCAGGAGTTTAAAATTATAGAGACCAAAGAAAAAATCCTGATTTACACTATGTCGAAAATTTAGCCTCATATTCGCCATATTCTGGGAGATATGACCCCTCCAAGTTAGGGTTCTAGCCTCTTCCAGAATTCATCCCTAAACAGGACACCTAGGGAGAATTGTTGTAGCGTGGGCTACAGAGGTCCAAATGGAATTCATAAAGAATTTCCAGAAATATTACAGACTTTAATTTCTTTGGTCCAAATTTCAGAACCTGAAGATGAACTAGTGATACGTGGCATTCTGTACAACTTCACTGTTCTGAACAATCCTGTAACAGGTCACCTTGGGAAAATGATCATAAATCCCAATTGGTGAAACCAATTCTGATAAAACCTATTGTTTTGGATCAGGGACATGTGAGGTTACCTCAGTGAGAAATTAAAGACACAGAGGAGTAGTAATGTCAGATATATAACAAAAACAGTAACATGAATTTCTACAGAAGAAATTGGAAAACTAGGGCTTCCTGTTCCGGGAGCTTCCCTCCACTGTTTTCAGAAAAGGAGTACATTGGACAGCTCCATTTGAAGAGATATATCTTTCTATAAAATCAGATCTGAAATATTCCAAGTTTTGAAAATTAGGGTTTCTCTGACAAACCCTAGATCAGCCAGCTCTGGAAGCAGGACGGACACCTCAAATCGGTAAGATCTAATCTTTTGCTATTTGCATTTGAGGTTCTCATTTCAGAGTGATATATCACATCTATTGACAACTTCCAAGCATGGAAGTATTTGATCTCTCTGAAGAAAATGAATTGGACACCTACATGAGAAGAGAGGTTCCAGTTCCATACAAAGATGAGGCTCAAAGCCTTACACAAGAAGAACTTGGTCAAGGCCAAGAGATCATTGTTGATTCAATCACGAATCAACTTATACCACAAGTGTCTTCCCTAAATACACCGAAGATGTTTGATTCCTTGATCAAGCTATTTGAAGATAAGAACTTAAATCAAAAGATGGCTTTGAGAAAACAGTTGAAGAATGTGAAGATCTAGAATGCAGAACAACTTGAAGTGGTAGAAGAAGAATGTATGCCAGAAGTAAGTGATTACTTTCAGCTCGACTAATAAGAAGAGAAGAAGAAGATGGGAGCAATTGAAGATCAAGCTCTCACCATTCAAAGAAGATCCCTCAAGCGATGAGGAATATGAAAAACTCAATTCTTGAAGAACCTCTTATTCATCTTATCATTTGGATAAGAAATGATGATTTCATGAATGAAGAAGATGATAAAGCAGAATGATCAAGATGGAGTCTACCCACGAAACAATGAAAAGATAAGTATTCAGTTGCCATTTCATGATATTGTTTTGTTATACATTTGATTATATTTAGTTGATGTGTTATGCATGATAGATTGTTTACATTAATACTACTAATATGCATGTGATGGGTAAGTAGCCCATGGCCCTATACAACTCTCTAGTGCTACTTGTCAAACCTCTTTGTTGACATATTGGATTAGTGCACAATCTCAATGATGTCATGGTAGAGATGGAAGGCATCTAGAAAGTTTCTGTGAGATATGGATGAATGTTGTATTGGCTAAATAGTTGCATGATGCATAAGAATTTGTCGTTATGCATATGTTTCATGAAATAGTTCTAACCATGCAACTGGTGCATTTGAATTGTAGGAAAGGTCCTGCACAACCTCTTACAAGAAAAGAAGGACGAGACTTGTTTCGAAGAACAAGTGATAACAATTCAATAAACATGAATCTAAATCTCCCAGGGTCAAAGACACCATGACGAAAGAAAGAGCTTCAGAAAGCGGTAGATCCATCTCAAAGGATGAAGACCACCATGGGTATGAGAGATAACTCAAGATGAAGAAAAGAATGCTATAAAAGAAACTATGATCAAAGAATAACAGTTGATCATGGGGAATGATGTATACGATATGATTTCGAGACATAAAGGGAAGTACATAGTATCCTCCATATGGATCTACAAGAACAAGTGTACAAAGAAAGTTTCATGATTTGCCTCAGAAAGAATAGACTATGACATGACATATTCTATTGAAAAGTATATATCAAGCATAGAACCACCTGTACAGAATGAAGAAGGAAGATAATACTCCACTTCAGGGGGAGTGACTATAGAAGATATCTGAGTTCGACACGATACGACATGATGGACAGCTTCTTGATGGATTGAGACTTTACTAAGAATAAAGTGGGTTCCAACCTTCAAAGTTGAATGTAGAAGACTAGAATATGTTGATGATCTGACAAGACGAACTCATAATGAAAGAATAATAGAATGATGTATGGGATATAGTTCCCAAACCAGAAGGAAGGAGTATTGTATCCTCCAAATGGATATACAAAATAGAGCATGCAGCTGACTGAAGTATTGAGAAGTATAAAGAAAGATTTGTGGTCAGAGGTTTCTTTCAGAAAGAGGGAATTAATTCTGAAGAGACACTTACTCCAGGAAGTAAGGTACACTTCCTTCATAACTATCATGGTAGTTTCTTCCATGGTGAAGTAAAGACAAGCCTTCCTTAATGGTATGATTGAGAAAGAGTTTTTTTTTTCATTGAATAGTCATGAGGATTTGAAGTTGAAGCCAGATGGAATCACGTATGCAAGTTGAAGAAGGCCCTCTATGGCCTGAAGCAAGCTCCCAGAGCTTCGTATGGAAGAATAGATAGTTTCTTGTCGAGCATGGGATTTACCAAGAGTAAAGCTGATCCTAACCTTTACCTCAAGGTTGTAGAAGATGAACCTATCATCCTGTTATTATATGTGGATGACTTATCCATGACAGGAAATGAGAAACAGGTCATGGAAAGTAAGAAGAAACTAGCAGAAGAATTTGAGATGAAAGACCTTGGGTTAATGCATTATTTCCTGGGTTTGGAAGTATGGAAAAGTTCAGAAGAAATATTTCTCAACCAGGGAAAGTATGCGGTAAAGATATTGAAGAGATTCAATATGTTGGAACGCAAAGCCATGGCCACACCCATGGACTCCAACCTGAAGCTGTTAGCTGATGACTCATCAGAGTTAGTGGATATGACTCATTACAGACAGATCATTGGGTCATTGATGTACTTAAAAAATACCATACCAGACATTTGTTTTGCTTTGAACACCTTAAGTCAATATCTTGTTCAACCAAGACGGGTTCACCTAGTAACTGCAAAACATGTGATGAGATATCTGAAAGGGACTATAGACTTTGGTTTATATTATGATGGTAGCCATGAGTATAGATTGTATGGCTACACAGATGCAGATTGGGCTGGAAGTATCTCAGACAGGAAAAGCACATTAGGTAGATGCTTTTGTTTGGGGTTTGCTATGAGTTCATGGTTTAGCAGGAAATAGTCCAATGTTTCTCATAGCATGGCTGAAGCAAGATACATAGCAGATTGCTCTGCTAAGTTGTGAATCCATATGGCTTCAGAAGATGATATTGGGTCTCTTTGAAATGAAGATGGATACTACAATGATTCTATGTGATAACCACGGTTGTGATGACAGAGAACCCTGTGTTTCGTTGTAACACATAGAAATCCGGTATTTCTACATACGAGATAAGATGCAGATGATGATGTTTAAGTATTCCCATACTGAAGATATAGATGATGTTTTAGTATTTACATACGGTAGATGCAGATGATGGTGATTTCGTATTTCTATACTGAATATAAAGATGATGATGCTTTCAGTATTTCTATACTGAAGATATAGATGATAATGCTTTCAATATTAACATACTGGAGATACAGATGGTGATAGTTCAATATTCACATACTGAAGATGTAGATGATGATGGTTTGGTTGCTAATGTGCTAACGAAGCCTCTGTCTCGAGTAAAGTTCGAACACTTTCAAGACAAGCTTGGTGAGGTTCGGAAGAACCTTCCTCGAAAGGGGGAGTAGTGATGTTGCAGTGGGACTGTGTCATCCCTGGGCATCTGCCCTAAAGTGATCTGGTGAACTCAGTCCTTGAGAATGAAGAGGGGTTGTATCATCTTGGGACATCTGTCCAAAAGTGATCCGGTGACCTCGGTCCTCGAGAATGAAGAGGGTTGTATCATCCTGGGACATCTGTCCAAAATAGATCTGATGACTTTGGTCTCCATGAAAGTGGTGGATTGCATCATCCTCGAACTTCGGTTCAAAATGTATCCAGAGGTCTCGGCCCCCGTGAATGTGGTAGGATTGCATCATCCCTGAACTTCGGTTCAAAATGTATCTGGAGGTCTCGGCCCCCGTGAAAGTGGTGGATTGCGTCATCCCTGAACCTCGGTTCAAAATGTATCAGTGGTCTTGGCCCCCGTGAAAGTGGTGGATTGCATCATCCCTCAACCTCAGTTCAAAATGTATCCGGAGGTCTTGGCCCCCATGAAAGTGGTAGGATTGCATCATCCTTGAACCTCGGTTCAAAATGTATCTAGGGATCTCGGTCCCTGTGAATGTGGTAGGATTGTATCATCCTTGAACTTCGGTTCAGAACGGATCCGGTGACTTTAGTACTCGAGAACGTGTGTTGATCCTGTAATTCCTAGAGGAAGGATTGTCTGAGTTCCACATATGTGTTGATCCCGTAATTCTGAAAGGAAGGATCATTAGTAACTCCGTAAAGGCCTAAATCCCGTAATTCCGAAAGGAAGGATCATTGACTTGATCCCGTAATTCCAATAGGAAGGATTGTCTAAGTTCCACAGATGTGTTGATCCTGTAATTCCAATAGGAAGGATTGTCTGAGTTCCACATCTGTGTTGATCCCGTAATTCCGAAAGGAAGGATCATTAGTAACTCCGTAAAGGCCTAAATCCCGTAATTCCGAAAGGAAGGATCGTTAGTAACTCCGTAAAGACCTAAATCCTATAATTCCGAAAGGAAGGATCATTGAATTGATCCCGTAATTCCAATAGGAAGGATTGTCTGAGTTCCACAAATGTGTTGATCCTGTAATTCCAATAGGAAGGATTGTCTAAGTACCACAAATGTGTTGATCCCATAATTCCGAAAGGAAGGATCATTAGTAACTCCGTAAAGACCTAAATCCCGTAATTCCGAAAGGAAGGATCGTTAGTAACTCTGTAAAGACCTAAATCCCGTAATTTCGAAAGGAAGGATCATTGGTAACTCTGTAAAGACCTAAATCCCGTAATTCCGAAAGGAAGGATCATGTTGATGTTTTGATGATAATGATGTTTTTATGATGATGATGACATACTGATCGAAAGATCGGTGTATGATGATGATGATGTACTGATCGAAAAATCAGAGTATGATGATGGTTACGATGTACTGATCGAAAGATCAGAATGTGATGATGATGATGTACTAATCAAAAGATCAAAGCATTATGATGATGTATTGATTGAAAGATCAGAGTATGATGATGATGATGTACTGATCAGAGTATGACGATGATGATGCACTGATCGAAAGATCAGAATATCACGATGATGATGCTGTTTGAGAATTGAAGTATGATTATGGTGCTGATCACGATGTTACCAATCAGTTTGCTGATCAAAAGAACAAAATGCTGAAGAAGTTGTTGCTGATTGAAAGATCAAAGTACTAAAGATGTTGCTGATTGAAATGTTGAAGATGTTGTTGCTGATCAAAAGATCAAAGTGCTGAAGATGTTGCTAATCGAAATGTTTAAGATGTTGTTGCTGATCGAAAGATCAAAGTGCTGAAGATGTTTTTGATCAAAATGCTGAAGATATTGTTGCTGATCGAAAGGTCAAAATGCTGAAGATGTTGCTGATTGAAAGGTCAAAGTGCTGAAGATGTTGCTGCTGATTAAAAGGTCTAAGTGCTGAAGATGTTACTGTTCAAAAGGTCAAAGTGCTGAAGATGTTGCTGAAGGTGTTGCTGATCAAAATTAGATCAAAGTGTTGAAGATGTTGCTGATCAAAAGGTCAAAAGATGCTGATGTTGATCAAAGAGTTGCTGTCGTTGAAAATTAAAGACGAAGACTATATGATGTTGAAAAGCTTCCAATGATTTATATATGTGTTACCCTGATGATGTTGATGATGTCCTCTATCCCTCTCCTACTATTGTTGTTGTAGAATACCCTTCTCGTTAAGGGGGAGTGTTGAAATATTGTAACTTCGAAGAATATTCTATATGTGTCTTTTGTGGTCCCCGATGGTCCTACCGGGAGAACCACTTGTATTACTTTGTACCCCGATGCTTCTATTCAGAATAACTAATAAGAGTCATGAGGTAGTCCCCTCTAATTGTAAAGGTGGGTCATTAGCACCCCAATGTGGTTAACTTGAGCCTACATGTCAGATGAGTTAATTGAAGTGAACGGATGAATATAAATAGAGGTGTAGCTCTCCTCATTTGTGACACACACACTCTCACTTTTGTAGTGCATTAGTGGAGAAGAGAAGAGTAGCTAGAGAAGGAGGAGGATTACGCTTTGATCTCCTTGTTGGTTTTACTTTTTATCTTTTTGGGGCATCTATATTGAGGAAGCTTTTGCTGGGTTTTTCCCTTTAGGGTTTTCACAGGATAAATATTTGTGTTCCTTTTGTATGGTTGTGCTTGTCTATCTTTCAGTGATCTTGTTTATATGATTTTGTCATGAATTTGAAATGAAATACTAATGATCTAGCTTAGCATATGAAAATTGAACACCACCTAGGGGGGATTGAGGTCAAATTTGACCATGTCACATGTACACTCCCAAATGGATTCCTAAGCCTCACAAATTATTCTAGATGTAATATATACCTAATATAAACACATTCAGATGTTAGAAAGTTCAATAATATCCACTTTGTGTTCACATGTGTATGTAAATTTTGGTCCACTTTCAAGCTTTTTGCTAGTGTTTTGCTAGTGTTCACATGTGTATGTAAATTTTGGTCCACTTTCAAGATTTTATGTAATTCAAATTGTGAGAGTCTCTTGCACTCCTAGATCCAAATGTGAATAAAATTCTCACATGGTATCGAAGCTGATTGGAGTTACAGATCAATATTGATTGTTTGAGATGCATTTGAAATATTTTCCAGATAAAATTTTATTGTTTTTTGCAGGTACTTTCAGCAAAATATCACCACTCATGCAAGTAGATATGGATCAAAAAAACACATTTCTCACTCCATTAAATTACTTTGAATGGAAGGCCGATATGGTCATCTAACTAATATCTAAGGGTCTCTACAAGGTCACCATGGGTACAAAAGTGGAACCAAAATCTGTAGTAGAGAAGTCGAAATACTTCAATAGACTAGATGAATCTTTTTGGGATGTTATGTATTTTCATTTCGAGAGATCTGTCATTTCATGTTGATAATGACAACCCCAAATGAATTTTGGCTTAGGCTCGAATCTCTCTTTGGGAAAACTGATGAACTAAGGGGACACCAGCTCAAAAATGAGCTCATCACCTTGAGCCCAATGCATTTTGACACCATCCAGGAGTTCTTCACCAAATTTAAGTCTATGGTACTTCAAATCAAGCAGTCTGGAATTGATAAGAAGGAAGAAAAACTAATACTGTCAATCCTTTCAAAGTTGGGGCCAGAATACTTAGTGTTTGTTAGCACATTCCATTTTGGAAAGCTAACCATTCGAAATTGGAAAATGCCAACACTATCAAGCTTTATGCAGTATTTAACACAAGAACATGACAAGCTAGTGCAAATGGGAACCATCAAGATAAGAACCGATCAAGCTCTTGTTGTAGGTGTTTTGAATGCATCCAAAGGCAAGTAGAAAGCCAATAGTTTGAAATAGCTAGAGAAGAAGAAGCAAGACAAACCCAATAATCCTGATGGGGGTTTGAATCCTTGCAAGGAAAAGGACAAGAAGGGTAAGGAGAAAACCAAATGAACCTATTTCCACAATGTATGGAATCTAGAGAGATCTTGCATGAAGAAGACCATTGACATGATGGTGCAAATAATGGAGAAAAACAACATCCCAGTCCTAGATGGCGCAAGGAAGAAGGATGGCAGCTCAAGTTCTGACAACAAGGAGAAATGTCATGCTTTGTTGTAGGTTCTTCTAATCCCTCCATATTCATCATTGATTCAGGAAAATCCAAGCATATGGCCTCTGTCAGAGAGCTCTTTAGCTCCATGTATTAGAATAGTGGCCTAGCTATTCAAATGGGAGATGAATATCAGATCCAGACCAAGGGAGTGGGCAGGATCAAACTTGACCATGGATATTTCAATAATGTCCTCTATGTACCAGATTTGGTAGAAAATTTGTTGTCAGTCTACAAAATGACACATATTCGAGAATCCAAGAGAGTAACATTTACTCTATATTTGGTAGAGTTAGCAGAAATATCCTCCAACAAGGTTGTGGCATTGGGGTATGCAGATCACCAAGCTAGAATGTAAAAATTCTTGAAATTTCTTCCAAATTCCAATGGGAAAACACTTTTGTCTGATGCCAATGAAACCTCCAAGATATAGAATGAGATATTTGGTCACATGAATCAAAAATATCTTCAAGAACTCAACAAGGATGAGATGGTGGAAGGGCTTCCTCTTATCAAATCTTCCAATGGTGCATGCATTGGTTGTGTGGCGGGAAAGCATCCAGAGCATAACTATGAGAAGGGGAAGGCAAGGAGAGATACACAAACAATTAAATTGGTGAATTACTATCTCATTGGTCCTCTTCCCACTCCCTCATATGGAGGATCAATGTATGTTCTCACTTTCATAGATGATTTCTCAAGGTTTTGTTGGGTCTACTTCCTTAAGCTAAAATATGAAGTCTTTGACACTTTGAAGATTTGGAAGGCCCTTGTTGACAATAAAAGTGGGAAAAAGATTAAAATAATTAGGAGTGGTAATGTTAAAGAGTATGTGAATACAAATTTACAACACCTATGTGAGGAAGGTGGCATCCAAATGTAGCATTCGTTCCCCTACACACCACAACACAATGGTGTGATAGAGAGGAAAAATAGGGCTCTCAAAGAGACAGATACATGCATGATTGAGGAAAAGAATTTGAGTCCTAAGATATGGGATAAAGCCATAAAATGTACTACATATATTTTAAACAGGGCTTTACACAAACCCGTGAAAGGGAAAACACCCTATGAGGCTTGGTTTGGTCACAAACCAAACATCTCACATTTCAGGATTTTTGGCTCAAGGACATTGGCTCGAATTCCATTAGAAAAGAGGAAGGAACTGCAGCCACAAAGAAAAGAGTGTATAATGGTTGGTTATGGTGAAGACATAAAGGGTTATAATCTATTTTATACATCCACACACAAAACTTTCATTGAAAGAAGTGTGCAATTCAAAGAGGAGATTATACCAGATTTTGAACTAGCACTAGGGGAATGCTTTTCTCCTCAACACCATGATGGTGTAAGTGATGACTCCACCTATGATTTTTATGATATTTATGATAATTACATGGTTGAATATGATATTTCCATACATGAATCACCCTATAGGCCCAAATGGATTGTGAAAACCATACAAGATGTTGGTTATCTAGCATGAAATCCTCTAGATCTTAGGAAAACAAGATCACAATTTCACAATGATTCTTATGCAAGTGATGATTATTATGGGTTGAAATTGTTCTTGATGAGAACTATTATATGATTATTGTATGTGATCCATAGTCATATCAGGAAGCATATCATGACCCAAGGTGGCAATCATCCATGCAAGATGAATTCAATTGTCTACAAGAGAATGAGACTTGGGAATTGGTTCCCCTGCCTCCCAAGAGGAAGCTTATGCAATGTAAGTGTGTATACAGGACCAAAGTTGATGCATATGGTTCTGATATTAAACATAATTATATATTAGTTTCCAAAGTATTTTCTCAAGTCCAAAGAGTGGACTATACAGAGACCTTTGCACTAGTTGCAAAGATGGATTCAATCAGGCTAGTTTTAGCCATTGCTACTAGTAAATGCTGGGAGGTTCACCACATGGATGTCAAGAGTGAATTCCTTCATGGTGAACTACAGGAAGATATATTCATGCAGAAACATGAATTTTTCAAAGAGGATCCTTCCCTTGTTTTCAGGTTGAAGGAGTCACTCTATGGCCTCAAGCAAGCCCCAAGGGCTTGATATGCCAAAATGGACAGTTTTTTGCTCTCAATTGGTTTTATTTGATGCAAGTATGATCCTAATGTGTATTTGAAGAAAAATGGTGATGTGTTTCAGGTAATTGTACTATATTTTGATTATATCTTAATTACAAGGAGCTGCACCCAAGAAATTGGATCAATTAAAGCATCTCTACACATTGAGTTTGTAATGACTAATCTAGGATTGCTAAAACAATTTCTTGGTTTGGAAATTGAGAAATATGAAAGAGGAATAATTATCATCCAACATAAGTATGCTTCAGACCTCTTATTAAAGTTTAAAATGGCTGAATGTAAGGTAGCCAAGTTAACATTTCTTTCTGGCATGAAACTAGGTGAATTGGGTGTCTCTCCTTTAGTAGATTGCTCATTGTATAGACAACTAGTTGGGAGTTTGTTGCATCTTACACATACTAGACCTGATTTATATTATGCTGATAGTGCTGTAGAAATATATATGCATCAGAAACATCAGATCCATTGGAAGGAAGCCAAGGATAACCTTGAGTATTTTCAAGGCACCAAGAGTTTTGGGGTACACTATGCAGTTAGTTCTCCACTAGAACTAGTAGGATTTTCCGATTCGGATTGGGATGGATATCCCAATGACAGAAATTCCACTTCAAGTTTTGTAATTATACTTAACAATGGCCCCATTTTCTGTTCAAGTAAGAAACAATAAACTAAATCCCTTTCTTCAGCTGAGTCTGAATACAAAGGAGTAGTGAATGCAACTACACAATGTGTGTGGTTGCAAGGCATTCTTAGGGAGATTGATGTTGCACTTAATTCACCCTCTGTCATTTGGTGTGAAAATAAAATGAAATAAATATTTATAAATATATAGTACAGGGGCAGCGGACCAAGCACATAGAGATCCATCTGCACTACATTCGAGGCTTAGTGCATGATTGGGTGATAGACTTGCAGTATTGCCCATTCACCGAGCAAACTGCTGATATTTTCACCAAGAGTTTTATTGAGAATACCTTCACTTACTTGAGATAATTTATTGTATTGAGTGATGCATGGTGATGGCTTCCATTCACCTTCATATTTTCATCCCCATGACCATTTTTTAGGAGAGGTTTTGTTCCCATGCAGTTTTCCTCTTTTCCTTGGTTTTCATGGACAAATAAATTTCTGTTGTATGAGGTGACTTGAGCCTTTGTTTCCAAGGCCTCCATAATATTTTTGGTTAAGTTTTACTAATTCAAGTTTAAGGGGGGGTGTTAGAATAGTAATCCATCCTTCATACCTTATTTTATACATTAGTCAATTTCATTTGCTTCTAAGCATTAAGTTGCTATGGTTTAGACTTAGGGAATTTGATCTAGGAGGTAAACTAATTATTTTTAGACCATTCACACATGCAAAAATGCTCTTGATTGGTCAAACCACCACATGTGCACCCTAATTTAATGTATTGGAGTGATACCTCCTTGATTTCGGGAATATGGGTTTGACTAGGCGTGCTACTGATGTAATTTTTCCATTTTGGCTATCCAATGAGAATTTATTGTCACATTGAGCCTCACACACACCTCTATTTGCTCACCCATGCATTGATTGGACTCATTATTTACCAAACAAACTTCAACAACATTCACATGAGGTTTCGTGACTGTTCTGGCTGAGTTGGAGCTTGATTGGTCCACCTAGGGGGATTGAGGTCAATTTTGGCCATGTCAAATGTACACTCCCAAATGGATTCATAAGCCTCATGAATTATTCCATATGTAATATATACCTGATCTAAACACATTTAGATGTTATAAATTTCAAAAATATCCAATTTGTGTTCACATGTGTATGTAAATTTTGTTCCTTTTTCAAGCGTTTTGTTGGTTTTTGCAAAGTAATTCGAATTGTGAGAGTCTCTTGTGCTCCTATATCCAGATATGAATCAAATTATCACACTGGATGATGATCATGGTAGCACACTACAACATTTTCTACATGCCTAAATAGTCTAACCCACAAATAGGGTACCCTGACCACATGTCTTTGCGTTGCCTCAAGTAGGTCGTTGACCTATACCATATGAATCCCGTGCGTCAATAAAGACAAGTTTCCCTATAAATTTTGTAGCATCCTCTCTACATAATTGATTACCATCTCATATCCTTATCCTATACGATAGTTCCATGGAAAGCACTCTGGTCTTCGTGGACCTACATCTGTGCAAAATGAACCTAATGTCAGTACATGATACCACCAAAAACATGTTTTTCATTTCCTTATATAAAAATTACAAAAAATTAGAATATTTCAAAAACACTAAATAAATCTTACCTATATCTTTGAATGCATACATTGATGGTAATGGCATATATTTGTCTTCATGGAAGTTGATCCCTGCATAGGGACAATCATCTATGGTGATTATCTATCACCGCCACCAGTGCAAAAAAGTCATCATTGAATGGAGAAGGTTCTCTGAGCCCTCCTAAACTTTGGGTCACCTCAGTCCAAAAAGTATGGGTTGGATCCTGTAGACCATGAGGATGGATGTCAACCTTGGGACTAAGGTTCAATACCCTCTCGAAGAAGAAAGCACATAATATGCTGGGGAAATCGAAGTTCTTGGTCCGACCAAGATTGAATTCCATTAGTTGATGTTTCATTCTACCCAAAAAGGAAGTGATCCAATCATAAATGATGGGCCTCATACATTATACCGCATAGAACATGAGAGGTTGTGATGCATGGTGTAGTGATTCCAAACCCCCTATGCTATCTAGACCTAGAATGATCACTTTGAGACTAAGGCTCTAGATTGCATTAATGGGGACTTGAATTCCTACTTTTTCTATATTGGGAAGGAAATATATATCTATATACTCGTCAATACTCATTCCCCCATCTTCTCTGCGAGGCCTAATATTCACTACCTCGCCTCAGGGGGATATTTCGGTGGTGAAATATATGTCTTATATATCATTTCTCAATGGCATCCCATCCAATATGAATTCCTCCGTGTCTGGATCCTAATGGTTTATAAGAATTTGAATTAATCTTAGTTTATCCTTCATGCTCCCAAGATTCCAAAACTTATAGAGGCCACACCATTGTAATTCTTGTTGGGCAACCAAATCACCATGCACAATGCTATCAACATCTTCGTTCTCTCTCTCCCTCCACTTAACCACCATCCTGCAAAGGAAAAGGGATTTTGTGAGGTTCCATACTTTAAAAAAATAATCACGACACTCCATGCGGGTCACAGTGTCAATAGAAGCATGACCACATGTGTATTCTTCGCTTCGCTTGCATGTATCCAGCCCTATACGCGACCCGATGATTTGTCACCCATACTATGGGCCAAAAAATAGAGTTTTTGTGGAAAAAACCTTAAAAATACACCATTAAAACTTGAAATAAAAAACAATTAATTGAAAGAGCATGGAGAGAGGAATTTCCTGGTACCGACGGTTGTTGATTTCGTGGCTTGTAGCTCCCAAAATCTGCTTTTGAAGTTTAAGGGTCCAAAGAGCTCCAAAAACATTATGAGAGGTAAAAACCAAATGGTATGGTAAATAGTGAATTTTTCACTATATCTTGAATTTTTTTACCCACTTTACTATAGTTTATACCCTTTATTTATTATTTACTAATATTGTTGTGCAGGGTTCTTTTTTAATGCAGTTTCACTGAACTTTAGTGTATTTTGACCGTTTTCGAGCTTGTTCACACATGTGGCAGGTATAAATATGAAATGGAATATAGGATAGGATCATATTAAACTTGAATTATTGCATTTTCCTATAACTATGTCACATTAACCATAGGTATGAACCCTCTTCTTAATGACACAAAACCTTCCTGTTACTTCTAGACATGTCATTATGTAAGCAATGGAGATTTCTCGATCATCGGTACCCTAGTTAGATCACATATTGCCATTTGGGGCCCATGTTGAGTTTCCTCCTTAGGTTTGGGAGTCCCTTGTAGTCCCTCCATGACTTTGAATAGAAACTTCATGTTCTTTCTTAGATTTTAGGTTGGTAATATCCATTAGGGTCTATCATTTTATATGAAGTTGTAAATGCATTGCATGTGTCCGCTTGCATTATTGAGCTTAATGTCAACTCTCTGCTTCAATATTATAAGCCAAATTTCCCAATCTTGTCTCAACTCTATCCAAGCAGATCCTATTATCTATCCTTTGTAGCTTGATCACCCCTCTCCTAAAAGGAGACATTCCGTTGAGTGTCCTTATCCTATGTGCATTTCCTTGCATTGAGCATAGGTATGTTCCACTGTTTGGAACTAGTTTTCTTGACTGTGACACTTGTTTCCTCTTTTTTGTACTATAAGAAAATTTTGTTCTTTTTAAGATTTATAAAATGAAAGAGACAAAAAAACACATAAAAATTCGGACGAGAAATGATATTGTCTTATATTGGCAGCTGTCATGTAACCTTCGAAAAAAGTACAGTTTATGAGTCCATCCATCATGGTTCAGGTTTTTAGTATGTCCTTAGAAGATTTACTTGCTATTCAAATATTTCTCCACTGTCTAGTAAATTTTATAGTCCCTATGGAGACTCTATTGATTCCTCATTTGTCACATAATTGTCCTAGTTTGCACAATTTAGTCTATGCTGCCTAAGTGTCTCCATCTTCCTCATGCTCTTGTTTGAATAACGTCTAGCATGAGTCAGCCATTCCTCAGTTATATTGACTCTACATTTTTTCCATTCCTGATACAGTATAGAGATATGGTCCTACCTGGAACCATGGGGCTACTTTCATCATTGGTAGGTGAACCTGAGCTCAGTAGATGACATCTCTATTAGGATTATTAATTAATCCTCCCTTGACCACCATAGTCTAGTTGTATTTTCCTAGCTTAGGAGGCCATTGCCACTTCACTAGTTCCATGGGGGACTCACCTGGGGCCACTTAACACTCAATGTGCTTGTATGCATGAATTTAGGATCTCAAGGGACCAATCCCTATAATTTAGGAACCCACTCTGAGTGCCACCAAAAGTGTCCAATAGTTGACCGTCATCAGTGTTTAGTTATGTTCAATTATGCTCTGATTACTATCAATTAGATCACTCTCAATCATCCTAGCACTACTTTTCATGATTTAAGGAAAGTAGGGCACATTTTCTCACCTAACTGAGTCAGTTAACTAGTTGTGAATTGATTCAGTGATATGAAGTTGCATCAGTGAGCTAGGGTGATTTTCTCACACCGATTTAGCTCCAAAGTCAATCCAGGTTGGTAGATTCAAATCCTATCTTACGCATTTGAATTCTCCTATTTGTAAAACCATTATATTACATACAATGTACTGATCAATGGATGCAATGATATTCTTCTAATTTTGTCTCCATGTGTCTGCAAATTTTCCTTGAATAATTGATCAGTGTTTACTATATTTTTCCTCTCTTCTGAAATCTTCTTTTCTCATTGAATTCGTTCAGGCCTAAAGATCCTGTAGTTCAATAAATTTAACATGGTATTAGAGTGGGTATCTAGGACAACTTCAAACCTAAGAATCTTCCATTAATGCACTAGAAGAAATTGGGTTCCACATAAATCTCATTATTCTTACCTTCCCCTCCTCTAGATTCTGTCAAGAGAAGTCTATCCAGGTGCGATGTACCCAAAGAAAGTACACATGTCTAAGTGGGGAGTGTTTGAATTGGTTTGATTATGAATTGAAGAGTTTTTGCAGTGTTTTTGTAGGTTAATTGAATATTTTATGAAGAATTAGTTGTTTCTTGAAGCTGTAAGATGTAGAATTTAACAGCTTTGACACCTAGAATCCTCACACCCTTCAATTATCTAGATTGGAGGGATGATATGTAGATTGTCTTGCGCAACAAGGGTCTGTACTGGATCACCATGGGTAGAGAGGTCAAACTCCTACAACATCTTGAAAATTTGATGTATCTAAACAAGCTTGATGAAGCATTTGGCTTCATGTGCATCCACATCTCTAGAGAGTTACTCTTTCACCTTGATGGATTGAGAACACCAAAATAATTATGGGAGAAGCTTGAATCCTTGTTTGGAAAGAAGGATGAGCTGAGTGGACATATTATGGAGAATGAGATAATAGCACTACATCTCAACAAATTCAAAACTATACAACAATATTTCTCAAAATTCAAATCTCCTGTCATGCAATGCAAGTAGTGCGGTATTGTGAAGAAGGATGAGCAATTAGTGCTCTCAATTCTGAGAAAACTTGTCACAAAATTCTTAGTGTTCGTATCTACCTTTCACTATGGGAGATTGAATACTCCTAATTGGTGAATTCCATCCCTTGATGCTTTCATAGAGTCTCTAATACAGGATCAAGATAAGCTGATACAAATTGGATCATTCAGAGCATCTCCAAATCAATCTCTCTTGGATGGTGAGACAAAGAATGCACAAGAAAGGATGAAGTAGAAAGGAAAAGAAAAAAGGAACACTGAATTTGAAACTAAGGAAGAGTTTGATCTAGCAGATGAATCCCCAGGATCTAAGAAGGAAAAACATTAGAGGTTTGACAAGGGAAAGTGCTGCTACTATAAGAAAGGAAACCTTACAGAAAAATATTATATGAAGAATACTGGCATATATCAGATGTCAAAAATCCTTGAGAAGCACAATATTTACCTCCTTGAAGGCCGAAGGAAGGTTGCCTCTTGAGACAAGCCTGAATATCATGATAAATTCCATGCATTTAAGGATGGTTTTTCAAAATCACATGCCTTCCTCATTGATTCAAGAGCCTCCAATCACATGGTTGCATCCAAATAATCATTCTCTTCATTACAACTTATTGATGGTCCAAGTATTCACATGGGAGATGAAATTCAAATCCAAGCTGAAGGGAAGGGTTTAATCAAATTAGAGAAAGGAGTGTTCAAGAATATACTCTATGTGCCCCCCTCGGAAACAAATATATTGTTTGTATATAATATGACTCAATCATGGTCACCAAAACAAGTGGTATTTGGTACTAACTTAGTGGATATCTCAGATATCTCAACTAGGAATATTATAGCGAAAGGTGTTGTAAACCATGCTTCTAAGACAGATGAATTCTCATACTTTCAGCCATACTCATATCTAGTTCCATCTCAAATTCCATTTGAAAGGAAAGGTAATTTCATCCTACCTTAACCTTTGCATATGGTAGTGTTTCCATTAATGTTTCAGATTCAGAATTCGAAGCAGAGAACCAAGTTAAATTAGTTTATGGAATTGAAGATGAAGTTCAATTGGAACCATATCCAGATCCAATCCCTACTCCCAATCCCAGGCCTAAATGGGCTCAAAAGGTTATTGAGGCTGTTGGTAACATGACTGGAGAGTCATATGACATGAGGAGAACAAGATCTCAGTTTCAAAAATAAATCCTTGCACTATGTCAAGCAAATACACTCCTCCCAGAGAGGTGGTACAAACTCCTAGAGAGATGCTTCATGATGGTAACGTCTGATAAAAAATTATGCTCACTCAAGAACAAATTGGATCATGTCACTCTTCCTCAAGAAATAAAATACAAAGGAAACATTTATTCTCCTATCTATCATCATATTAGAAGAAGGTGGAGAGTTTCACATGCATAGTACTAGGAAACTAGTGCACATAATGACCATCAGACTTCATTAATGCTCCACATAGATACAGGTTGCATAAATATTTTCACAAGTTTTTTATTCAAGAAAATATTTTCTCTTGGTGTGAAAGATTGATCCTGGTTTTTCCTGCTTATTTTGAGGGTCTTTTACCATGAGGTTTTACACATTTCGCGGTTGTTAAGCAATANTTAGTCAATCCCCCCTTGACCATCATAGAATATTTTTATTTTCCTAGATTAGGAGGTCATTTCTACTTCACTAGTTCCATGGGTGACTCATTTGGGGATACCTAACACTCAATGTACTTGTCTGCATGAGTTTAGGAGCTCTAGGGACAAATCCCTATAATTTAGGAACCCACTCCGAGTTTCACCAGTAGTATTTAATAGTTTACCCTAGTTGGTGTTTAGTTATGTTCAATTATGCTCCTATTCCCATCAATTAGGGTACTCTTAGTCATCCTAGCACCAATTTTCATGATTTGAGGAAAGTAGGGCGTCTTTGCTAACATAACTTAGTCATTTAACTGGTTGTGAATTGATTTAGTGATTTAGTGTTGCATTAGTGATATCTAGCGGTGTTTTTCCCACACCGAGTTAGCTCCAGAGTCAGTTCAGGTTGGTTGATTCAAATCCTATATTAGGCATTTGAATTCTCCTATTTGTAACACCATTGTATTGCATAAAATATACCGATTAATGGATGTAATGATATTCTTCCAATTTTGTCTCCATGTGGTTGTAATGTTTCCTTTAATAATTGATCAACGTTTACTATATTCTTCCTCTCTTCTGCAACCTTCTTTTCTTATTGAATTCATGCATGCCTAAAGATCTTATTCTTCATTAAATCTAACAATCTCATCATTCGTCATTGACTGAGTGGTTTCCCTTGTTTTTGATGATAAGAAATATATTCACCCATTGGGATTCATGTTGTGTCTTGGATTTCATTATAACCTATCAATGGTTTCCTTTCCTCTGTCAATAGTTTTCATTATTGGCTGCTATTCAGAGGGTCTCTTTCACATGCTACATTCATCCCATATGTGTGAGAGGCACACATGGCTATTGATTTGTGTACATATTGTTCGTTCGGTTTCTTTCAAATCATTCAAGTTATCCAACCTTATTGTGTAACTCGTGTTGGTTGATGGGGGATTCCTTAATTCCATAATTCTAGTGCATTCCATTCCATCGACTTCATATCATTTATTCAAGAATTGGAAGCTAGAGTCATTCGAGTGCTTTGAGACTTGAAGTCATTAGTAGCCGCTCCTCTTGCCATTGATGGATTGTGAAAACATCAAAATACCCTACATTATAAATTGTTCACGTGTTCGACCTCAACACCTTTATTTTCACTTATTGATTACACTCAGTTCCTTGACACCCATTTTCATCATTGGTGGGTTGTCTCACATCTGTTAATGATATACATCAACAACTAGTAATCAGACAATGTTTCATCATTTTCGACCTCAACACCTTTATTCACGTGATGGGACACATACCATCGACGGTTTGTGTAGAATACCTTAGATTATGGTGACATTCCATATATGCTACTACCTTGATTACGACTATGCCTATGGGATTTCAGTTCTCATACCATAGAAGTGTACCTTATCATGGACTAGATGTCTTCATTTAGTATGGAGAGAAGACTCCGCTATGTATTTTACATGGATACAACCACTTATTACATTTTTCCATTATGCCTATTCATGGCCATTGTACTTATATGTATCTGGGACTACTATATATACTTCAGATATGCAATCATGTATACATATTTATCATTGTATTATGTTGACGAGTGGCTATTTCTCCCATCTGGATCTTCACTACTACACTTTTGGGACTGTTATAACGTATTTCGGCCATCGTGTACCCCTTTGACCTCACACATTAGGGGGAAACTGTTATAGAGTGATTAAAACACACCTTATGAATCATGCCTTGATGGCCTTCCCTTGTCCCTATACAGAATCACAATACCCTCCCTTACTTAATATATCGCTCTTGCTTTAGTTTAACCCTAAAAAGGACATTTTTAAAGAAACGCACGGGTCAATAGTTATGCAATCCATTTATACATAGATTGAACTTTTACAACACATGTACATCGGGTTTTGTGCTTGAAAACAAAAAATATTTGAATTTTTCCTCATCAAGTAATGAATAACTTGATTATTGGCCTTCCATATGCCTAGAAACGCTCTGATTCAACCCTCCATTTCCCATTTCAGGGCTATATATTGAGCCACTATGAAGCATTGGAGGGGGAGAAAACTTTGAGAGTAAGGAAATTATAGCGAAAATTTTCCCCATTGCCATATACTGTAGTTTGCATCCCTTTATTCTTGTTTATAGAACTCTTTATGTTCATCTCCCAAGCTCTCCACTTCTTTCTGAGGTTGCCTTGCTATGGAGGATTAAAGTGGTGGAGGCCTAGGTGGAGGAACTTGGTTTCTTGGTTCCAACGAGTCGCCACCAGAGGTTGTCACATTGTATCTCTTTTTTGATATTAATAGAACTATCCATTTCTCATCCAAATTTCATGTGCATATGTTTATATTTGTATCCACGGGTATATTTTCTTTATACATGTTTAAATGGATTATGCTAGTTTGAATGCTAACATTTAATATATTTGATATGCTTGGATATATATTTCTTGTTGAGGGAAAATTGTTGGGAACAAACATTTGATTGTGGGCTCAACGATGGTCTTATTAGAACATTCGTTTGAGGTATGAACTCTATCCCTTAGTTGTTAGCTTCTTTAATTTATCTAGAATATTTGAGAATTGATGTGATTAATGGTGTCATCCTTTCTGTTGTGGTCCACCCCAAGACATAGGAAGATTTTCTCTGTAACAGTACACATGCATAAATAAAGAGAAAATTATATAATTCCATTTATACCTAATACGACTTTTTCAACATTTTGATCTAATCATTTCAAACAAGTGCATACTACTTGGACTAGCTTACCACATCCTCCATTTGCATGGTGACCTAACCTCCTAAGACTGATGAGTCATGATATTTCCAAATTCCAATATTTTCGACAATGAGCCTAATCTTCGAAGGGAAATCAATGTCCTGGTTCCTGGAGGATACATAATACATTTTTTATTTGTCTTAGAGTATTTTAATGGTATCCAATTATGTAATTACTTTAGCAAACCATAAATTTTACTTAAAATTCATTTTGCATATATATAATCCAAAAATTATAGCTTATGAATTTAAGCATATTATGAAATTTATATTGATGGGTAATTTTACCCTTATTTTGAAATGATGTTATAAATCATGTCCTTAATTAGAAGGGTAAAAATAATATTTTTGATTTTTTTTGAATGACAATTTTAACTTGACACTTCTAGGACATGCCACAAAGGACTAGGAAGGCTTCAATTTTGAACATTGGGAGTATCTTAATGGAGTTAAGGGAATAGCTTTAGTGTAGGGGTAAATAAGAATAGTTTTAGGATTAATATTGTAACTACACTTTATTTTAGTTCATTTTATTTATTAATTAATTTAATTAAAAACATTGGTTTTGTTTTATCAATTAATAAAATTAGTTAAATAACATAATAAAGTATAAAGTTGTAAGACCTAGCTTAAATGTAGGTTAGATTAGGGGATAATTTATTTTTTCTTTATTGTAGTTAATTATTTTTTAATAAAGTTTCAAGATTAAAAAATTCAAACATTTTCTCTTTGTTTTGTAGGAAAACACAAGTTTGGGAAATAGTGAAAAAATATCACATCAATAAAACTTATCGATGTTGCGAAGCCAAACATAAAACTCAATAATGTTTTGGTATGAAAATGAGAATTGATAACAATTTTAGTAAAGATGATGTAGTTACAGAAAGATTGGAGAAACCCATCGACATTGCAAAAAAGATGGGGGAAGAATGCCGATGTTACGGTTAAAACAAGGAAAGTGATTGTTGCGGAAAGAAGAAAAAATGCCGTTGAAATTTTGGAAATAAACTCGAAACTTGTCTTTGTTGCATCTAGGAAACTCAACACTCACCGATGACACACTAAGGTTCTCACAATGAAGATGAAGGAATACTGATGAACATCACTATCAAAAAATAATCACCATATCCTTGGACAAGTGGAGGTCATGTTCTGATCCATCCAGGAAGTCAGCGAGATTATTCGATTAGTTGTCCTAGTTCTAGTCAACTTCTCACATCACTTGTCAAAGATGAATATCGACAACTACCAGAACCAAAAACAACATAATTTGTTGAGATTGACAACTCTAGCATGCTCCATCGACACCGACCACTGCACACTGACAATATTGACTTCGACAGATTGTCTCTTTGTCTACCTGTCAAATGTGACAGCTGCAGCTCTATGTTTGTTAGAATTTCTCTTGGAACTGAATGTAATGGGAAGACACCGAAGAGTTCTAGTGCATTCTATAAAAATGTACGTTAATGTATTATAGAGTTAGTGATGCATACAATAGAGTCCATAGATAAGTAATAGAAGATTTTTTTTTTTTTTTTTTAATTTTTTTTTTCTGAATTCTTGCATCTTGTCTGTAAACATATTCTTATTGCATCTTGAATTATCGACATATTTTAACTTACTTCATTCAATCGAATTTGTTGTCCCTATCGAACACCTTGCGTAAGTTATGCATAGACACTTCTTGCGAAGTTACCCGACTTATTCCTATGCAAACACACTCACAAACTCAACAATATGGAGAGACGATACCTTCAACTTATTAGTATCCACTAGTTCAAAACAATCATCTAAAGATGGTAGAGGAAGAAGACAGAATCCATGCAACTGTAGAGATAAAGAAACTCATAGAGAAAGCACTAGATCAACAACAGATCAAAATGTTCACCAAGTTCAATGAGATCCTCATGTGAATCGCCTCGAATTTATAAGGAAAATCGATAAGATACATTTCTAACAAATTCATCCCTTTAAGGTTCAAATGAACTTGGATATACCGAATCTTGAAGGAAAAATTGACATTGAATATGTCGACAACTAGGTATAGTAGCTAGAATCTTATTTCTCTATGAATCAACTCTCAGAAGCTGAGAAGATCACCATTGTGTCCTTCAATATTTTGACTTTTGTGCACTATTGATGGGAGAATATATTGAATAATCATTGATAAAGAAGACAACCACATAGACACATGGGATAAATTTGTCGAGCATGTCCAAAGAGAGTTCTATCCACCAAAATACCTTGAGAAATAATATAAGAAGCGGAAACAACTAAGGAAATGGAGAAACCAGTCCGTACAGAGCTATACTGATGAGTTCTATCGACTCATGGCTAGACTTGGTGTTCGAGAAGAAGAGAAATTTATCATTATGAAGAACACCAACTATATATCCCCATACATTTAGTAAGATATGGAGTTCCTTACTACCAATATACTCACGAATGCATTCCACTATGCTATCAGGCTTGAATCCAAGAAAAAAGGAAAATCATGACTGATGACTAACCTGAAAGGAAGATCATCTGAAAAGAAGTCTCCATCAATAGTCGAATCTAAAAATTCCAAATGCCCTACCCAACCAACTCCACCAATGTAAGATCAAGAAAAGCGACACTCTTAGAAATATGCACTACGTAAATTCCTACTGGGAAATGGTATTGATTGTACCAGGTCTGTTATCTATTTTCCCTAGGCCTATCCTTTTACCTTAGACATTTTTATCCCTTTTTTTTATTTTCTTATTCTTGTATGTTTGGGTTGTTTTGATTTCATTTTAAAATATCTTTTTGCATTTACATATATATTATTTTAAGACTTAAGTTCCTTTAGATTAATAAATATCTTTTCATACAATGAAAATGAATGCTATGTATTTGAATGCAATGTCTTGTTATATCCTATGGTTTTTACACAAGCTGGTAGTGCATCTCATCATTCATATGCATGCACGCTACCAACTTGCCAAGGTTAGGGTTATATGCAAGGTTATCAAATAATAATGCAGTGGTTCAGTCTTTGGGGTCTGTTCCTACTAACAATCCGACAGTTGGCTCCAAGTTACACCTCAAAGAACAATCATACTACTCTGTTTACAAAGATCATTTTTGAACTTAATACTATGTACATTGTCAATTCTATATGAAATGATGATTGATATTCAAAGAGGGTTTTTCATGTGTTCTTCTCAGATTTATGTTCCTAGTTTTGTGTCCACAACATCAAATGCAGCAATGGTTAGAGAAAGCAAACACAGAGCTGGTAATTCTAATGGAAAAGAAACTTCGAATAGGACCCCAGGACATCAGTTAGGATGGCATCGTGGTTTCTTTCCTCCTCTCCTTCCCGTTGTGCATTTGCTGGTATTTACCATAGCAATCTACACCTTCACTATCACCATCACCATCAAATGCTCTTCGTATGCAACTCAAAAGCATTTCAATCCCCATTTTCTTCACCTCTCAAACGCCACTCTACAGAGCAGATTTGAATGCCCTTAGCCAGCCCTAGTTTTGGTTGTTGAATGTAGACCATTGGAGGCCACAAAGGACGCGAAGCTTAAAAATGAGAATGCGCAGAGAAAAGATCTTGGGAGTGGGAGGAAGAAGGTGGTTTTTTGTTTCTAGTGGTGGTTCAAATTTCAAGGCTCTTCACCAAGCCACTCTTAGAAACGACATCCCTGACAATATTTTCATTCTTGTCACCAATAAACCGAGTTGCAGAGCCTCTGAATATGCAAGTGAACAAACTGTTGTAGGATCTGATTCCAAGAGATATGGTAGGAAATAAAAAAATATGTAGATACTCTTCTCCATTTATTATGCCATACTTCTGGGATATGTGGAAAACACTTTCTTCATGTTTTGTATAAAGGAAGTGTCTCTCAAGCTTGAGTGGAAACTGTGATTCATGATTTTGATTCAGTACTTGGACTAATTTGTGATGTTATTGTGCATCCTCTTAGAGACCGAGTTGTTTTATATAAACATCAGAATGAATATGGTTGATGGGGATTGCACATTGAGGGTCACAACACAATGTTTGGATCAATGTTAAACTATGTTACATTGATACTTCTTGGACAAGCACCTGATGGTGGTGAAGGAACCATGGAAAAAGGGTGTGCATGGATTTTGGATCATGGTGGTGCCACTGCAATACCTTCCTGGGGAAAAAAGTGGCTTTCAGTACTTGGAGTATTTGATTGGGTTGGAAACAATCCATTGCCCCCAGAAATTTGGCTTCTCTCTGATTTTATTCCAACCCATCCAAGGAGAATGTGGTGTCATTGTCGAATGGTTTATTTGCCAATGTCATATCTGTATGGGAGGAGATTTGTGGGTTCTCTAACTGGAATTGTTATGTATTTAAGAGAGGAGATCTATACAGTGCCGTATGGGAAAATAGATTGGAATCAAGCACACAACATGTGTGAAAAGGATGATCTTTACTATCCACATCCATTTTTACAAGACATCCTATGGGAAACAATTCATAAAGTTGTAGAGCTTGCACTTATCCATTGGTTGAGTTCAATGCTAAGAGAAAGGGCACTTCAGTGGGTGATGAAGCGATAACACTTCTTTAATCCCCAATAGATGGTTTTGTCCGGGTGAAGATTGCTGACTACAATGCATAAAATTCCAAGAATGAAAGTATAAAGAGTCCATTTGAGAAACCTGTGAATAAGAAGAAAATACTCATGAAGAGGAGATTCATGATGGCAAACCCCATGAAGAAGAAGATCCCTGTGAATTTTTGCCATTTTTGTTTCTTCCTTTGATGCTTTTGTTGGAGCTGAGTGTTTCATTTGTTGTTCCATTGGGATGTCTGGTGGGTAGCTTTATTTGTTTGAGGAAATTCTATACGATATTGTATCAGAAGACGCTTGTGGGATTCAAGAGAAAATCTCTGTTGGAAAAATCTGAATCAGCAACAAATGATGAGGATTTGATGAATTATTTTGGTGAGTATGGAACAATTACCAGTCTGGTTATGTGAAGAGGAAATTGAAAGGAGATTGAGTCAGATGCAAAAGGAGTGCAACAGAATGCAAAGGAAGGCACATACATTGGATGGATTAGCTTTGCTGGCTGAGGCAGCTAGAAGACTTTGATCTGATGTCTATCTTAGTATAGATTTGACACATTCCATATTTAGATGATTTAGATCTTTTAAGATAGATACTTTTCTATTTTTGAAAGTTTAATCCTTAAAAGGTGGATCTACAAACAAACCTTTGATCTTACCTTTTTCCTATATATTGTAATATTTTATTTGAACAAAGGGAGACACATGAGGGTCGACATATGATGGAAGCTTGTACAGTTATGCAATACTATATCTATGTAAGAACCTATTTACTGAATGAATGGCTTATTATTTATTTGAAACTAGGTTTAAACTATATATTGTGTTGATATTATGTGGTTCTGTTTCAGCCCTTGTCTGAATTTTTATTTATATAGATGTATTCTAAATAGATGTCCATGTTGGCAAGTGTATATTACTGCTTAAATAATGTTTGAAATGTATTTTTGAGCACCTAGATTTTTTACACATGATACAGTGGATGAACTGTTTGTTTATTCTTTGTGTCCATATGATTTGAACCTATCTCCTGGATCCTGAAAAAGTTGTATTGTTATTCCTTCTATAAAATCTTGTCCTTATGCATGTATTATTTGATGTTTTCAGATCTTTGTTTCTTTGTACCTGTTTTTATATTCTTGACTTTTATATTGTTATCCCTGTAGTCTAGTTAGCAGACTTTACGATAAACAACTTTTGGCGACCATGTTGGGGAAGAAGCATAGAAGTTCTTCCTTTTTCAATATTGACAATGATTAGATCTAGTCTTTGATGGTGAACAAGGGCTGGTTACATGCTTTAGACTACAATTTTTTCATCGGTGACTTCATAGAGGAAGGATCTATTGGTGACTCCACTGGTTCAAAATGTCAAAAAACATGGAAGCCATTGTGGCTGCAAGGTTGTACCTTTTAATTTTTCAGTTGTTCTAGATTTTCCAAATAATGTGTCTACTATGGATGAATGGGGAGACTTCCTTCCAATATTTAGAGGAGATGACTATGACCATCTGACACAACATCACTTGATTGAGTTTCATCAATAAATGGACTAGTTTGATATTCATCATGAGGATGTATTGTTGAAAATGTTTATGTATTCCTTGGAAAGAGATGCTAGACAGTGGTACCGATCTCTTCCTATCTCTAGCATTTCATCAATAAAATATTTCCATGTTGTCTTTTATGTTTATTGCAAGAGGATTTATTTCATTGATCTCCTTTTAGAGGACTGTTGTGAGCAATTTAAGTTCAAGAAATCTCTTACTAATAATGATCAATATAGCCTTATTGATTAAATCCATGAAGAAATATTTCAAAAAAATGAAGTTCAAGAGATATTTGACAGTTTTCAGGATTCAAGACATCAATATCATGTAGAGTTTATTGTTGAAAAACCTTGGGAAGCTCAACCCTCTATTGAAGAAAACATTGAAAATCACATTGTTGATGAAGATTTGCAAGACAATGTTAAAGTTGGTGTTGATGACAGTCGAATTAAAGATGCCCTTGATTCTATTTCAAAGGATGAAATTGTTCTTCCCAAATTATTTAATGATCATCCCGTTGTTCAAGACAATTTTCAACATATTTTTAATCATAAAACTATTGGAGATGTTTTTCAAGTTAACTATGTCGAAGATCATTTTGACAATTATGTAGGTAAGTGCATTTATGATATGTGCTCGGATGATTTAGAGCAACAGTCTTCTGAATCAATACCTATGGAATTTTTCAGTAACGAAGCAGTATGTGGAAAATATGATTCAAATGTTTTGAAAAGAAATGAAGGAGATGGAAAGGAGTTAGAAGAGCAACTTACACATCTTTCATTTTTACCAATTGTTTAACAATAGTCTCCAGAAATCAGTAAACTTGTATCTATTGTTTTTGAAGGAGACACTAAACACAATGAGGTTATTATAGCTGAAGATAAGGGCATCAATGTTTTGTTTTATGCTTCTTCATTTGCAACATTTCAAGAAAAGAAGTCTAATATATTCCATAGAGCAGAAAGTATATGGAGGTATCCTTCTATTTTACATCAACCACACAATTGGCAGGACCCAATGGCCATTTACATGGAGGTCATGGTTATCAAATTTTTTTAGCTTTCTAGAATTTGGAATCAAAGTAGAATATGATTGTGATTATGCTGTGAAAATTAAATTTCTGCTTCAAATGATAAATTCTTCTTTGATTTCTATCTACCTGCAAGAATTTGTTACAATCAGTTGGATGCTATCATGGCTTCACTGGAAGTATGATTACACATGATAAGTTTTTTTCTACTGATTAGAAGTAGGAGTAAGCGAAAGAATAAGCTCACCATACGAGCATGTAGATTCTTTTCAGTGTGTTGGCTTGCAACAGTATTTTGTCATTTCAGAGGTGTGTGTTCAGAGTTTGAAAAAGTTGGAGAGATTTTTTAAATGGCTCCATAGCCCAATGGATTGGGAGCAATTATGAGTTCTTGTTGACAGAAATTTAAAGGCACTTGGTCTACAGTTCTTGGAAAATCATAGGGAAATTCCAACCCCCAGATGGAGCCAGTGTCTGTCCTAGGTCTGTAAGCTATTTTCCCTAGGCCTATCTTTTTACCTTAGACATTTTTATCCCTTTTTTTATTTTCTTATTCTCCTATGTTTAGGTTTTTTTTATTTCGTTTTAGAATATTGTTTTGCATTTACAAATATATTAGTTCAAGACTTAAGATCCTTTAGATTAATAATTGTCTTTTCATATAATGAAAATGAATGCAATGTCTTGTTATATCCTATGTTTTTAACACAAGCTAGTAGTGCATCTCATCATTCATATGCATGCGCGCTACCGTCTTGCCAAGGTTAGGGTTATGTGCAAGGTTATCAAATAATAATGCAGTGTTTCAGTCTTTGGGGCCTGTTACTGCTAACAAGCTGACAGTTAGATCCGAGTTACACCAAGAAGAACAATCTTACTACTGCATGTTCAAAGATAATTTTTGAACTTAATACTCTGTACCCTGTTAGTTCGATATGAAATGGTGATTGATTTTCAAAGAGGGTTTTTCATGTGTTCTTCTTAGATTTATGTTTCTATTGTTTTCTCCACATCCTTAAATGTAGTAATGGTTACAGAAAAGAAACATATAGATGGCAATTCTAATGGAAAAGAAACTTCAAATATAACCCCAGAACACCAGTTAGGATGGCATCATTGTTTCTTTCCTCCTCTCCTTCTCGTTGTGCATTTGCAGGTATTTACCACAATAATATACACCGTCACTATCACCATCACCATCAAATTCTCTTCATATGCAACTCACAAGCATTGCAACCCTTATCTTCTTAAGCTCTCGAATGCCACTCTACATAGTAGATGTGAAATGCCCTCGGCCATCCCTAGTTTAGGTCGTTGAATGCAGAGCATTGGGGGCCACAAAGGACATGAAGCTTAAAAATGAGAATGCACAGAGAAAAGATGTTGGGGGTGGGAGGAAGAAGGTGGTTGTTTTTTTTGGTGGTGGTTCGAATTTCAAGGCTCTTCACCAAGCCAATATCAGAATAAACATCCTTGGCGATATTGCCATTCTTGTCACTGATGATCCTAGTTGCAGAGCCCCTGAATATGCAAGTGAATGAACAGTTGTAGCATCTAATTCCAAGAGATATGGAAGGAAATAAACAAAAGATGTAGATACTCTTCTCTGTGTATTATTCCATACTTATGGGATATGCAGACAACACTTTCTTCATGGTTTGTATAAAGGCAGTGTCTTTAAAGATCGAGTGGAAATTATGATTCATGATTTTGATTCAGTACTTGGACTATTTTTTTATGTTATTGTACATCCTCTTAGAGAACGAGTTGTTTTATATAACCATCATAATGAATATGGTGGATGGGGATTGGAGATTGAGGGTCAAAGCACAATGTTTGGAACAATATTAAACTATGTTACATTGAGACTTCTTGGACACGCATCTGATGGTGGTGAAGGAGCCATGGAAAAAGGGTGTGCATGGATTTTGGATCATGGTGGTGCCACTGCAATACCTTCCTGGGAAAAAATGTGGCTTTCAGTACTTGGATTATTTGATTGGATTGAAAACAATCCATTTCCCCCAGAAATTTGGCTTCTCCCTTATTTTCTTCCAAACCATCCAGGGAGAATGTGTTGTCACTACCGAATGGTTTATTTGCCAATGTCATATCTATGTGGGCGAAGATTTGTGGTTCCTCTAACTAGTATTGTTATGTATTTAGGAGAGGAGCTCTATAGAGTGTCGTATCGGAAAATAGATTGGAATCAAGCACACAACATGTGTGCAAAGGAGGATATTTAATATCCACATCCATTTTTACAAGACATCCTATGGGAAACACTTCATAACATTTTAGAGCCTGCACTTATGCATTGGTTAGGTTCAATGCTACGGGAAAGGGGACTTCAGTCAATAATGAAGTGATAACACTTCTTCAAGATGGGCGGAGATTACTTACTACAGTGCAGAAAATGCCGAGAATTAAAGTATAAAGAGTCCATTTGAGTAACCTATGAATAAGAAGAAAATCCTCATGAAGAGGAGATTCATGTTGGCAAACCCTAGGAAGAAGAAGAGCCCTATGAAATTTTGCCATTTTTGTTTCTTCCTTTGATGTTTTTGTCAGCACTCACTATTGCATTTGTTGTTCCGTTGGGATGTATGGTGGGTAGCTTTATTTGTTTGAGGAAATTCCATACGATATTGTATTGGAAGATGCCCATGGGATTCAAGAGAAAATCTCTGTTGGAAAAATCTGAATCAACTACAAATGATGAGGATTTGAGGAATTATTTTGGTGAATATGGAACAATTACCAGTGTATTTATGATGAAGAGGAACTCAAAAGGAGGTTGAGTTAGATGCAGATGGAATGCAACCTATTGCAAAGGAAGGCACATACATTGCATGGATTAGCTTCGCTGGCCGAGGAAGCTAGAAGACTTTGATCTGATGTCTAGCTTAGTATAGATTTGACACATGTCATATTTAGTTGATTTAGATATTTTAAGATAGATACTTTTCTATTTTTTAAAGTTTAATCCTTAAAAGGTGGATCTACAAATAAAATTTTGATCTTACCTTTTCCCTATATATTGTAATATTTTGTTTGAACAAAGGGAGATACATGAGAGTCGACATATGCTGGAAGCTTGTACAGTTCTGCAATACTATATCTGTGTAAGAACTTGTTTATTGAATGAATGAATTATTATCTATTTGGAGCTAGGTTTAAATTATATATTGTGTTGATATTCTGTGGTTATGTTTGAACCCAAGTCTACATTTTTATTTATATGGAGGTATTCTATATAGATTCTTGTGTTGGCAAGTGGACATTACTGCTTAAATGATGTTTGAAATGTATTTTTGAGCACCTATATTTTTTACATATGATACAATGGATGAACTATTTGTTTATTCTTTGTGTCTGTATGATTTGAACCTATATTCTAGATAATAAAAAAGATGTACTGTTATTCCTTCTGTAAAATATTGTCCTTATGCATGTATTATCTAATTTTTTCAGATATTTGTTTCTCTGTACCTATGTTTATATTCTTTACTTTTATATTGTTATCCATAAAACAACAAAAACAATATTTGATTTCTGAGGTGCCTAAACACTGCTACCCTATAGTCTAGTTAGCATACTTTAGGATAAACGGGTGTGATTACCACAACTCATCCTGGAATGACGTGTATGAATGCAAATCTTAGAAGACATTTCTAGAAAAAATGTATGGCTTTGACATGTCTGAAAAAGAAGTAATGGAATCCGACCCAAAATATTCAACCCTCTTAGAATCAACATCTACAACTCCAACAGACTCGACTATTATCGATGCGGATGAACGAGAGTGCATGTTCCTACACATATATGGGTTCAAAACAATCCACTGCATCTGATTGTGGATAATGGAAACCATAAGAACTTTGTTTCTAAATCTCTTGTGAAGAAACTAGGTCTTGTCACCACACTGCATCCTCAACATTATACAATTGATTGGATGAAAGATAGATAAGAACTCATAATCACTCGACAATGCAAGCTCAACTACCTTTTTAATCCTTTCAAAGATGAAGTACTTTTCGATATGGCACCTATTTCTGTATATGATGCATTGTTTGGAAAACCTTATTTGTGTGATTAACATGGAATTTATCAGTCACTACCATAGAAGGTGATTGTCAAAATTTTCAAGTAGTGGGATGGAACACTAGAATGACGGCTTGCACTAGCAGTTGAAATGGTATCCTCTAAACAAGCAAAAAAGTTGATCAACCATGCTAAAAAATCCACATTGATCATGATCAATCCTCAAAATTACAGGAAGAATGTATCAACTTGTATACCAGACGAAAACTACAGTTCCCAACAGTAGCACCAAATTAGCACCATTCTTGAAGAATACCGAAATATGTTCAAATCACATCACATAGTACCACTACACTACTAGGTATAACACTCCATTGAACTCACTCATGTTTCTTCTCTACCTAATGCATCTGTCTACAGGAGATCCATTATCGATAATGAAGAAATTTATTGACATATCCAATATTTGATTAACATGAAGGGACATATCCAACCCACCTCCTCTCCTTGTGGAAGTCCAATTGTTCTTGTTTTGAATAAAGATAGTACATGGTGCATGTGCATCAACTACATGGAACTCAACAAGATTTTGCTAAAGAATCAATACCATTTTCCAAGAATTAATGAATTGATTGGTTGTCTAAAAGGTGATGAATTATTTACTAAACTCGATATTAAGTCAAGATATCATCAAATTGTGATAGAGCCCATAGATGTCTAGAAGACTGTTTTCAATACCAAGGAAGGATCATTTGAATGGTTAATAATTCATTTTGGATTAACCAATGCACCTGAAACCTTCATGGGATACATGGATTATGTGATGTATCCTTTTATAGGAAAATAGTCATTGACTATCTCGATGACATCCTGATTTATAGTAGAATGTGGGAGGACATTTTGACAGTTGTGAAAAGTCCTCGACATCCTATGACAACATAAACTCTACCTGAATGTGTATAAGTGTTCATTTTCCATGAAAAACATAAAAAAAATTGGGGTACGTAATCATATCTACAGGCATTTCGACCTAGAAAATATATAGATCCTTGAATATTGGCCCATTCCTCAGAACATTCAATAAATAAGAAGCTTTGTTGGTTTGGAAATTTTTTATAGACAATTTTTACCCAAATTCAGTCACATAGCCTGGCCATTGAATCAGTTGACTAAAGGGAATGGATGCCATATTTACAAGTGGACCCCAACACAAAAACAATATTTTGAGCAACTTAAGCACCAACTATGTACTACACCAATACTTTTGTTACTTGATTTGCATCATCCTTTCGATTGTGAGACATATGCATCAGACTATTCCTTGGGTGTGGTGATCACTCAGTCTAGTCAACCAATCATTTTTCATTCAGAAACCTTCAATGAATCCATTAGGAGGAATTAAACATATTAAAAGGACATTTACACAAATTTTCATGCACTCAAGCAATGTAAACACTATGTACCTGGAAAGGAAATGATTGATCATACCGATCATAATCCCTGTAGTTCGCTCTATCCCATTCCAAGTTGCACACAACTTGAAAACTCAAGTGGATTAATTACCTGCAACAATTCCAATTGGTAATTAAGTATTGAAAAGGAAAATTCGATGCCACAATTGATTGTCTAAGTCGACCACCCATTAATCTCTTTCTTATAATAATGATTATGTAGGGATATGACACCACCATTGGGCCTCAGTTGTATCAAGTAGACAATGACTCTCCATCATTCTATCAACAACTTCAAATTGACAAGTTGTCTACCACTGACTATTTTTCGATAAACACTTTACTATACAAGCTCATATAGCTTTGTGTATCGATAGGCGGGAACCAACAAAATTTCATTTGGGATGTGTACAATAACAATACTAGAGGAAGTTTTGGAGTGGAAAATACCCTCTTCATTCTTCAAAAGTGTTTTTACTGCCCTACACTTAAATATTACATCGACAATTACATTCGATCATGCATGATTTATTCCGTTGTTAAAACACCTAACATACGTGTTGCGGCCACAACTGTTTTCCCCAAATTTCTTAAATTTTGGTCCCCTCCTCATGATTTAGAGTTGTTTTTAATCATTTGGATCCGTGAATCCTTGGTCATGCTCTAGTTTTGGGTGATTTCTGAAAATTGACTCTTGGCCTGTTTCAAAAGTTGTCTTTGTTTGAGATTTTGGTGGGTCGTAGATGTGAGCTTGGTTTGCTAGTCGTGGATGAATCAGATTTTGCTCCTTGAAGAAACTGTTTTTTCGAAGGTGAAACAGGCTCTTGACCATTGTTAAATTTTAAGAGTTGTCTGAAACACTTAATACTTTTATAGATCGGGCGTCAAAATTATGTTCGATCAAAGGCCGTTGTCCTTTTGTCTTCCGCCGTTGCCGCTCCCAAAGCAGTTAAGTACCCGAAGTGTAAATTGCTCCGACCATCGATGCGAGTTTGCCTTTAGTCACGGGTCCGTAGTATTTTCTCTTCCGCCGTTGTGGCTGTGCAAAGCTTTCGGCTTCCGAAGTCAATGTCCTTCCGATTCTCGATTGGGAATTTTCCCACCCTCCGGTCGTATGTCCGTAACCTCTTTCTCTTCCGTCGTTGTGGCTGGGGCAGGGATTTTAGCTTCCGATGCCAGCGCTTTGAGCGTCCAATGAGTTCTTGTTTCCTGTCATGGGTGTTTTCCTTCGAACCCATAGGTAGACGAAGTAGTGGTGCCGACGTTTGTTAATCCTTGTGGCAATAACGCTATGCATGGCCTCTCTTAATGCTTAGCCATTTTAGTTGATATGATTTGAATGCAATCCCGATGAATGATGTATGTCATTTGATTGTAGGTGGTTTCTGGAGATTGGTCAAACTACGGCGGCGCAAAGGGAGATGGGCATTTTGGTGAAGGTAGACCTGAAACCAGCAGGTTCGCAAGGAGGACAAGTGGAGTAGAAGACAAAAGCAGTAGCTACAAAGGTGCAGACCTAAAAAACCGATCGGTTAACAAATGGTTCATGAGTGCATACATAAAAGATAGAGGGATATGAAGCATTTGGGGAACTGAAAAGTTGCACACTAGTGGGCAGCCCAGGGGTCAACTGTTTTAGCTTAAATATGTGAAAGTTAGAACTTACGAGGGCTTTTTTCGCTGGAAAAACTTGTAACTTAATGCTTGTAAGAGGAACTATTTCGTTTTACAACCAGAGACTGCAAATTTTGATTGTTGAAGGAAGTGTTATGTGGAATGTATCAATGTGATTAAATGAGCAATGTTGAATGTGAACTATTTCATTTTCAGCCGTGTCTCATTAACTGTAAGGGCGTTCTAACTTCCTGAACCTATGTTCTTGTTTAAATGTTCTTCAGTATATTTTTATGATGTCTTCCACCATGAGTAATGGGGTCTTTTAACTGTTGATGAGCTATCTTATCATGTATACTTTTATTCATGTTTATATGTTTGGTTATAAGAGCAGCTATCTGTGATTTGCCATAACACATGAACAGTATTGCATTACTCATGAAATAATCCAACTCTCTAGAGATAGTTTACTTAGTATCTAGTTTCTTGCATGATTTGGATGCTTGTGAGTTCTAAGACGAGATGTAAGAACCTGCGCAACACATTGTGACTAATCTTTGCATCTTTATCACCCTGCATGGTTAACTAGGCACATGCATATCATACATTAAGTCAAAAAATACAAAAAAAAACATACGGTGGACCGGGCTGCAACCGGTAAACCCTTATGTTACTTGACCTACGGTATTCGGACCGCAAACCGGACGGATTCCCCATACCAAACAGTCACGGGCTAGTTGGGAACGTTGACTGGGGAGAATCCCTTGCTGTTGTTGCCTGCGAGTTTCCAGGCCTCAATAGTTTCTGGCGCTAGAAGGAGGGCCGCCAGTGCATGGCTGGCCAAGGAAACTCGTTTTCTCGAGATTATTCCACCGGTAACAGTTCTGAAAGCAGTGGGATTCATAATCCAATTCCAGAAGAAAGGAGTAAAGAACATTTGTTTTCTGTTGACAACGAGTTTGTTAATAACCTGAGAAGACACACTAGGGTATATGTGAAGAAGATTGGAGGATTTCCAATCATCCCTGAATTTCCCAGAAGAGAATATAAAAGAAAAGATCATCCTATATTGGAAGACTCAGTGCTGGTTGGGGATTGGGAAGAACTTGTGGAAACAGCCTTACAGGAACTTGTACTGCCTTTGAATCAAGAAGGCCTAGATACTCCTCATAGTTCTCCTACTCACACTCCTATTTTCTCACCTCCTCACTCTCCACCTAGACTCATGGCAGGCGTTAACGCCAATCCACCACCAAACCCACCGAATCCACCACCTTCCTGGAGAAAGAGAGAAAGGAAAAGGTGCACAGTTTCACACAAAGGTTTGTAGCATATCTCAAGAATTTTTTGGAAGTAGATAAACCTTCGAACAAGGTCCTGATTGAATATTATACTTCAGCTTTAGGCCTTGAGTTGGCCATGTTTGCCAAAACAAGGGCCAAGCCTACTTTGCCAGAAACCTATGCAGAGGCAAAAGTAGTGGAGGCTGAAAGAGAAAGCATCGAAGATTATCCAGAACAGTCAGGAGAGAAAGGTGCGGGAAGGAAATCCTTATTGTTTACTAAGCCTAAGGAAGAGAAATCGCCAGATTTTGAAAATATGGCAAAAATGATGCAGAAGCTTTGCAACAAAATCATAGATTTGGAGAAAGAGAAGGAAACAAAGAAGTTCTATAAGCCCTATTATAAGAAAAGAGAGGATAACAATCAGTCTCAACCTCCTCCTTACAATGCTACATCGATGAATCTAACAGAGGTAGGAATGGAAATTTTTTGCACTTTCCACCAACAACCACACTCTGAAAGGAATTGTCCTCAATGGATAAACTCAATGACGTTGGTTATGAATCAGCTGTTGGATTCTAAGTTAACAGAAGATGGAGAAGAAGAAAGAAAAGAAAATACTATTTCAACGAAGGAACAAGAAGAGGAAACCATGGTTTTGTGGAATTCTATTTCGTTATTTGATGCAGAAGAAGAAAAGAATCAGGGATGCAAGGACGTCATGGAAACCAACGTGACAACAAGGAGCCAAGGGACAATTAAAGAAAACGGTCTCATTCTCCCAAAGATCAAAAGGCTGCAAAAGAATGTTAATAAATTTCAAAATAATTCCGCAGCTTATAAAATTCCTAAATTCACAATTACCAGCCAGGATCCTAGGCAGATTGATACGTTTGCCAAGCTCACTGAAGAGAAAATGAATGTTGATAAGCCACATTCTACTAAATTGCAGATGGATTATGACATCGTGGAAGATATTAAGAAGGTGAGGGCAAACGTTTCACTATTTGAAATGTGTAAAGTGCCATAGCAAAAATAAAGACTATTGAAAGCACTTGAAGCATTGGACGAGAAGCTGCCCAATGTCAATCAACCTCAGGAAGAAGAAGAAATCGGAGAAACCAGCATTGGAGGTAAGTCTAAGAGAAAACAACCACCTTTCCTCCTCACTTTTGAAATTTTCAATCACAACGTACATAATTGTCTGGTAGACTCAGGGGCGTCTGTTAATGTCATGCCAGTATCAATCTGTAAAAAGATAAATGGGCAGCCTAAGCCATCCACGTGAAGGGTTGTTCAGTTGGACAGGACGGATGTAAAGGTAATTGGTGAGATGGAGGATGTCCTAGTCCGTTTGGCATCAAATGATAAAGTGTGCCAAGTCATTAATATTGTGGTGGCCGATATACCAGATGCTTACGGTCTTGTTCTGAGCAGAGATTGGTCGGCCAAACTAAATGGATATTTTTCCTCGGATTGGTCGCATTTGTGGTTTCCATATAAAGGAATTCCAAACCAAATTAATATTTTGCGGGATCCTCACATGAAATACAACATCACTCAACTGGAGGGGAAGAATGAACCAGTGGATTCTGTGTTGGGAAATTATTTTATTGAGTTGGAACCGGGAAATTACCAAGCAGAAGAAGCCAACAACACATCAGACACCCAACCTGATCTCCTTCAATTTTCAAAGGCTGATGAAATAGACTATAAAATAGTAGACCTAGCGGTAGGAATAAATTCTCATGCAGTAGTTAGCGATTTTTGGACTTTGTTTTTTGATGGCTCTAAGACGTTAGAAGGGTCAGGGGCTGGCTGTGTCCTGATCGACCCCAATAATAATAAACATTTCCTTTCCTGTAGATTAGATTTTGAATGTACGAATAATACGGCCGAGTATGAAGCATTGGTGCAAGGTTTGAGGAAAGCAATCGAATTAAAGGTAAGTAATCTCAAACTTTTTGGAGATTCTGAAATAATTGTTAAACAGATCCAGAACCAAATACATTTTGTGTCCCCTCACCTGAAAGCTTATCAAAATGAGGTATGGGATCTGCTCAAATGTTTTAACGCATTTAATATTGTTTCAATTCCCAGACTTAAAAATGCAACAGCTGACTTGTTGGCCACATCTGCTGCTAGAATTGTGCCTACTAATAATCGATGCTCCGTTGAATTGCTTTTCAGGCCCTCGGTCCCTGATATGATCACCAACCTGCGAGTGTTCGACGATGATCAGCAGATAATAGAATGCTTAACAAATGACGAGGTATTTAAAGGGGCAATTATAGATGATGAAGAACATCAGGCCGAGATGAAATATGATAATTTCATCCCAAGAGGAGTCAAAACCTTAGAAAGAATGTTCGATCTCAATGAAAAGTTCAGAAGACCAGCAAACGTGAAGACTCACAGCTCAACTCTACAGTTCGAACTGATAAATTTAGGGACTGAGACAAATCCCAAATACGTGAATCTTGGCAAATGTTGTTCACCAGCAGAAAGAGATAAGTTCGTCAGTCTGTTCAAACAATATAAAGATGTTTTCGCCTGGACATATGAAGATTTGAAAACATATGACACCAGCATCATCAAGCATGTTATTCCCATTAGAGCTGGCATCAAACCGTATCAGCAGCCTTTAAGAAAAATGCATCCAAAATTGGAACCGCTGATTCAGAGTGAATTTAAGAAATTATTGGATGCCAAAATTATTTTTAAGGTCAAACACTTAGAATGGGTCTCGAATCTGGTACCGGTAAGGAAAAAATCTGGAGAGATCAGGCTATGTGTGGATTTCATAAATTTAAACCGTGCTTCAGACAAAGATAACTATCCTGTCCCACCCATGGAGCAACTACTACAAATGGTATCAGGGTCTGAACTATTTTCTTTACTAGAAATATTCTCGGGCTACAATCAAGTGTTAGTAGCTGAAGAAGACAGGTTGAAGACAACATTCAGGACCAAATGGGGAACTTTTGCGTACAAAAGAATGCCCTTCAGGCTTATAAACGCTGGAGCCACATTACAGAGGGCTATGGACATAGCTTTCCGCGGTTTGATTGGACGTAGTGTGGTGATATACCTCGATGATATTACAATATTCTCAAAAAGGAGAGGAGAACACGTGTTCCATCTAAGGCAGATTTTTGAACGCTGTAGGAAATATGGCATCTCACTCAATCCCAAAAAATGTGTGTTTGTTGTCATGGAGGGTAAGTTACTTGGTCACATAGTTTCAAAGAAGGGAATTTCTATTGATCTGGAAAGGATCAAGGCCATTGAAAAGATTCCCTTTCCCCATAATAAAAAAGGGATGCAATCATTTATGGGAACAATTAACTTTGTGCGAATATTTGTGCCTGATTTTGCTCAGATTGTCAAGCCTCTGCAGCAAATGGTGAAGCAAAATGCACAATTCAAATGGACTGAGATTGAAAAGAATGCCTTCAGCAAATTCAAGACTGCTGTTGCACATGCACCCTCCCTGAAAAGCCCAGATTTCGACAAAGAATTTATTCTGTATACCTTTGCATCCGATGATTCACTGGCAGCTGTGCTTACCCAGAAGGAAGATGGGGGGGATGAATTCCCAATATCTTTCATGAGCACTGGTCTGCAAGGGGCTGAATTAATTTACCCAGCCATTGATAAACAAGCTTACGCAGTATTCAAAGCAGTGAAACAATTCAGGCCTTATATATTAAAAAATTGAACCAAGGTGATCGTACCATACCCAGCTGTAAGGTCCCTTTTTGTACAGAAGGAGTTAGGAGAAAGAAGGGGAAATTGGGTAATAGCTCTTCAAGAGTACGACCTTGAATTTAAGCCAGCTTCTATAGTTAAAGGGTAGGGACTATGCAAACTGATGACGAAAAATGGGAACAATAACGAACACGCCTGGGAAGACGAGGCCGAACTACATTTGATGGATGTATGCCCTTTTTTCACAGCTCCCGATTCTTGGTATAGGGACCTCGTGCATTACCTACAGGTAGGACTGTTGCCAGAACATTGGAATTCTAAGCAAAGAAGAGCGCTGCGTCTTAAATTAGCTGCCTATCAAATTGTTGAAGGAGTATTATTCAGAAAAAATTATGACAGAGTTCTTCTTAGATGCTTAGAGAAAGAAGATGCGAAGAAAGTAATGATAGATTTGCATGACGGGCCGACTGGGGGACATTATTCGGGAGATACTACAGCTCACAAAATCCTCAGAGCCAGTTACTATTGGCCTACGCTCTTCAAAGATGCACACGCACATGTCAGGAAGTGCGATATTTGCCAAAGGTGTAGTGGGAGACAACCTAAAGTAGCAACACCCCTGAAGCCTGTGACGATCACTGAGCCATTCGAGCAATGGGGATTGGATATTATTGGAGAAATAAAACCGAATTCCTCCCTACAACACAAGTACATTTTGACCGCGACCGATTATTTCACTCGCTGGGTCGAAGCTGTCCCACTGCACAAGATAAATGAAGACACGGTCATCAGTTTCCTACAAGATCATATCATGACCAGGTTTGGAGTTCTAGTTTCGTTAGTCTTTGATAACGCTAAATACTTTTCATCAATTAAATTAACTACTTTTTTCTCACGATAAAGGAATAAAATTGCATTATTCTGCTAATTACTATCCACAAGGAAATGGCCTGGCTGAATCCTCTAACAAAAATATGATTAGAATTTTAAAAAAGACTGTAATAGAGAACCAGAGGAGTTGGCACTTAGCGCTACCAAATTCCCTTTGGGCTGATAGAGTCACCCCTAAGTATTTGATAGGAGTGTCTCCATATACCCTTGTTTACGGTAAAGAAGCCATTCTTCCTCCCAATATCATGCTACCTTCTTCCATGATAGCTCAAGAGTCTAGAGGATCGGATGATGAAGTTTTGCAAATAAGGATCTATAATCTCCTGAAAGCGGAAGAAGCTCGATCTAAAGCCAAAGAACGCTTTAAGCAATAGCAAGAGGTGATAAAGAGATGGTTCGACAAACATAAGGCAGGAACAAAAGATTTTGAGGTAGGAGATTTGGTTCTCAAATGGGATCACCCCCATGATGAGAAAGGAAAGCATACTAAATTCCAGTAGTTGTGGGTAGGCCCTTTTCAGATTGCAGCAAAGCTTGGCCCTTCTACTTATAAGTTGCAATATCTCCAGGGGTGGGAAGAGAACTTACCAGTGAATGGTTTGGTTCTCAAGCCTTATTTTTCCTGAGTTCTGTTTGAGTTCTGCTGTCTTGTATATAAATAATCTGGTTTGGTCATCTTTTTGAGTCTTTGAGTCATGAAGTTTAGTTTTGTTTTAGTTTAAATTTTCTATTTGACTTTAATAAAAAGAAGCAAGATTTGGTTGCATGGAGAGCATTAGAATTCTGGACTGAATAAAATCCTTGATTATAAGACTGTGTATTATGGTTTTGTCTAATGGAATTTCTTCTCGTTTAGCAGTTTTCCTAAATGGCTATGAACGCATTGAAGTCCTGCTTAGTCCCTGTAAAGTAACTCAAGATTAAAGGGTCTGGAATACTATTTCGAGGCTCCATCCCTCTCACACTTAAAAAATGTCCTAGGGGGTGACATCAAAAGACCCATGGAAAGGAAGCAGGGTAAACAGTATATTATATATAAATGATCCCATGCCAAGAATTGAAAGCCAAAAGGATTAAAAGAGTCAAAACTCCTAAGGAAGCAATGTATATCAAAACAAAGTACTAAATCATATGAGTATAAAATTGCCAAAAGTTCCTCTCCGTCCGTGAGCTGAAAATTAAATACATCTCTCACACAAAAGGACACTATGGATAGAGGAGCCTGAATAAAAATTCAGAAAGAAAGGCATGAGGAAGACTCAAAGGACAAAATTCCAAAAGCACAAAAAAGTGCAAAATGGCATGGGAATGAGGGACAAATGAATATTTCTGTTTACCAGATGTTACGATCCTGTGGTGTCCAAGCTGGAGGCTACCCAAAGACAGAGGTAAAAATGAAACTCATACTCCTGGCCTCGAAAGAGTTATCTTGACTTTGAAATCTTGGTTTCCATTTTCCTAAATTGGACTACCCTCAATGTTTAAAAGTAGATATATTGCCTTTGGGAAATCCATATATCTAGAAGAATTCAACGTGGTGGTTTTATTATCAAACAGTCTGTTACTCAAGGAAGAAATTGTCCACAGGTCTAGGTTCACCAGGTAGTCGCCAATTGTTGCAGCCGCAACTGTTTTCGCCAAATTTCTTAAATTTTGGTCCCCTCCTCATGATTTAGAGTTGTTTTTAATCGTTTGGATCCTGAATCCTTGGTCATGCTCTAGTTTTGGGTGATTTTTGAAAATGGACTCTCGTCCTGTTTCAAAAGTTGTCTTTGTTTGAGATTTTGGTGGGTCGTAGATGTGAGCTTGGTTTGCTAGTCATGGATGAATCAAATTTTTCTCCTTGAAGAAATCGCTGTTTCGAAGGTGAAACAGGCTTGTGACCATTCTTAAATTTTAAGAGTTGTCTGAAACACTTAATACTTTTATAGATCGGGCGTCAAAATTATGTTTGATCGGAGGCTGTTGTCCTTTCATCTTCCACCATTGCGGCTCCCAAAGCAGTTAAGCACCCGAAGTGTAAATTGCTCTGACCGCCGATGCAATTCTGCCTTTAGTCGCGGGTCCGTAGTATTTTCTCTTCCACCGTTGCGGCTATGCAAAGCTTTCGGCTTCCGATGTCAATGTCCTTCCGATTCTCGATTGGGAATTTTCCCGCCCTCTGGTCGTATGTCCGTAACCTCTTTCTCTTTCGCCGTTGCGGCTGGGGCAGGGCTTTTAGCTTCTGATGCCAGTGCTCTGAGTGTCCGATGAGTTCTCGTTTCCTGTCGTGGGTGTTTTCCTTCGAACCCATAGGTAGACAAAGTAGTGGTGCCGACGTTTGTTAAGCCTTGTGGCAATAACGCTGTGCATGGCCTCTATTAATGCTTAGCCATTTTAGTTGATATGATTTGAATGCAATCCCAATGAATGATGTACATCGTTTGATTGCTGGTGGTTTTCGAAGATTGGTCAAACTACGGCAGCGCAAAGGGAGATGGGTGTTTTGGTGAAGGTGGACCCGAAACCAGCAGGATCGCAAGGAGGACAAGTGGAGTAGAAGACAAAAGCAGTAGCTACAAAGGCGCAGACCTAAAAAACCGATCGGTTAACAAATGGTTCATGAGTGCATACATAAAATATAGAGGGATATGAAGCATTTGGGGAACTGAAAGGTCGCACACTGGTGGGCAGCCCAGGGGTCAACTATTTTAGCTTAAATATGTGAAATTTAGAACTTACGGGGGCTTTTTTCACTGGAAAAACTTGTAACTTAATGCTTGTAAGAGGAACTATTTTGTTTTACAACCAGAGACTGCAAATTTTGCTTGTCGAAGGAAGTGTTATGTGGAATGTATCAATGTGATTAAATGAGCAATGTTGAATGTGAAATATTTTGTTTTCAGCTGTGTCTCATTAACTGTAAGGGCATTCTAACTTCCTGAACCTATGTTCTTGTTTAAATGTTCTTCAGTATATTTTTATGATGTCTTCCACCATGAGTAATGGGGTCTTTTAACTGTTGATGAGCTATCTTATCATGTATAATTTTATTCATGTTTATATGTTTGGTTATAAGAGCAACTATCTGTGATTTGCCATAACACATGAACAGTATTGCATTACTCGTGAATTAATCCAGCTCTCTAGAGATAGTTTAGTTAGTATCTAGTTTCTTGCATGATTTGGATGCTTGTGAGTTCTAAGACGAGAGGTAAGAACCTGCGCATCACATTGTGACTACTATTTGCATCTTTATCACCCTGCATGGTTAACTAGGCATGTGCATATCATACATTAAGTCAAAAAATACAAAAAAAAAACATACGGTGGACCGGGCCGCAACTGGTAAACCCTTATGTTACTTGACCTACGGTAGCCGGACCGCAAACCGGACGGATTCCCCATACCAAACAGTCATGGGCTAGTTGGGAATGTTGACTGGGGAGAATCCCTTGCTTTTGTTTCCTGCGAGTTTCTAGGCCTCAACAATACGATAAGGCTTATATACACCCTTGCCAGTTCCTAATCGACCTTGGGAATACATTTCTATGGATTACTTGACCAGATACCCTTTCTCTAAGCACGAACATGAAGCAATGTTGTTCGTAGTGGATATATTTTCCAAGATGGCCATTCTCATTCCTTGCAAGAATACAACGACAACACAACATAATGCTCAACTCTTCTTTGAACATGTCTAGAATAGTTTTGGCTTATCGACCACTATTGTTTCTAACAAAGATGCCTTATTTGTCATCATTTTCTAGAAAACCCTATGGAAGCAAATCAACACACAAATTTCTTTGTCGATAGTATTCCATCCTTAGACAGATGGACATATGAAAATTGTGATTCGCTTGGTTGTATAATTGCTCTGCATGTATAGTGACAAGCATAATCGAACATGGGATGAAATTATTCCATACATTCAACACAGTTACAATCATTCTCAACACAAATATACAAGTAAGTTCCATTTGAAATCTACTTTGGATTTCAACCCGCAACTCCTATTAACTTGATTAGTTGTTCGACACAATTGGACGACAAGTTCTGGGATCAAATTTGTGACATTCAGAAACAAGTACAATAGATGTTGCAATGAGCTAATGCAAAAGCCAAGGATCGACACGACAAACATCATATTCCTCATTCTTTTCAAGTTGGGTATTAAGTTTGGATACACCTCAAGAAATACCGGTTCACTACTCCATATAAGAAGCTAAATCCTTTTCATTATGGTTCAAACATTGTTCGAACAGATTGGAGAAAGAACTTTCAAGATCAACATTTCTTCATACCTAGGTCTGCATCCAACCTCTAATGTGGATTTACTTTGACCATATCATGCATCGTTTCTAGAACAAACATATTTGCAGACAACCATAAACCTAAAGACATACATCCATACGTTAAGGAGCCTCTTCCTTGTGACACAATCGTGGTACAAAGAGTATGCCATACAAGGAAGCAAGTAATTCCCTTGTTTCAGGTAGCTAAATAAAGACATCTCCCAACCCAAGGAAAGTGGTATTCTGCTGATGAACTGACCAAGGAGTTTCCTCGTATTCCTAAACAAGCAATGGGGACCATCTCTTATTAAGGAGGGATGAATGATCCATCCACGAAGTCAATTTTCTTATTCGACTAGTTGGCCTAGTCCTAGTTGACTTTGCACATCACTTGTCAAAGACGATAGCCGACAAATACCAAAACCGACAATAGCATAAACCATCGAGACCAAAAACTTCAGTGTGATCCATCGACACTGCCCACTACACACTGAAAATACCAACTTTGACAGACTGTCACTTTGTTTACCAGTCAACTGTGATGGTTGCACTTCTCCAACCATTACAATTTCTCTTGTAACTGAATGCAACGAGCACACACACAAGCGTTCCAACACACTCTATATAAATATGTAGATTAACGTATTATAGATTTAGTGGTGCATGTAACATAGTACATAGAGAAGTAATAGAATAAATTTGTTACAAATTCATTCATGTTGTCTGTAAATATATTCTTATTATCTGATTGTTGTGATTGGTCGACCTATTCTAAGTTGTTTTTGACACAACAGAACTCAACTCATTCAGTCGAAACTATTATCCCCCAACGAACACCTAGGAAATGTGGATCATGTTTGATTAAGTTAGGAAAAACCATCAAGTGATGAATACTCTAAAAAATAACTTCTCTATAGTATGAAGACAAAAGTCACAATGGCACCTGAGGATAAATTCCATCAGGTGATAAAAGGTCACTAAAGGTTAATTAAATTGTTAAAAGAGTTCCAAAAGTATCAAAGGAATATGGAGAGCCAAATGTCATCTATCCTTGGCCTATTTATTGTTATCTCATTTGAGAAATGAGGGATTTTGGATCTGCAACTTTTTGATGTGCTATTGTTGCAATTGTGAATGAGGAGAAGCCTAGAACAACTTTTGCATAGGAACACTCTTGTTGTGTGAATGAATGCTTCAAACTATTTCATGCTCTTTCAGCACAGCTATGAAGTAAGACTGTTTCATATTTCATGAATACATTATTCCTATAATTATATGTTTCTTATTTCATTGTCATTCTTATTTTGTGAGTAGTGAAACCAGAATGATGTATTTGTAAGACTATTATTATATTTATGCTACCATTTTGTTGGTTGCTTCTATGCTTCTAAAAACAACTAACCGAGTTATGAATGAAGGTGCCCAACCATTCTTTCACTACTCACCCCCCTTTTAGTCCCATTCCCACTTGGGATAGGTTAGGTTAGTTACAAATTGCATTTAGGTTAGTTTAGCTTACTTTTTCATCCCTTTAATTATAAAACCCCTAAATGATGGAGTGGGTTGCGACCGGTGAAACCAAATAGGGGATCATTGTTGGGAAATTTTTTTGATGGGTTCCCTACTCCAAATGGTTTGAGGTCTAATTGGGACTTCTTACAGGGGATAACCCCTATTGTTAACCTTGGGTCATTTTGACCCATCAACCGTTCCTTTAATGAATTTCATAAAGAAAATGGAAACAAAAATGAAAGAGTATCAATAGCTCCTTATTTGTCTCCCATATTCCAATTGGATTCTTTGATTGGGATTCACAAGATGATGGTTCTAGGTGTGGAGTAGGTATGCTACTGAAATTCAATGATTTTCATTTCTTCAAGCTTCGAATGGGATGTGGTAGGGGAAAAAATACTAGAGGAGAAATTCTTGCACTATGGGGTCTTTTATTTTCTGCACAAACTAAACATATTTCTAATTTGTAGGTTTCCAAATAATCCAAAGTAATCATTGATTGGGTAATGTATAAAAGTCAATTGGAGGTAGTTCTACTAGAGGGATGGAAAGAAAAAACCTGAAGACTTCAGGAAGCATTTATTGCTATCTATTTTTAACATGTTTATAGAGAGTTCAACTTTCAAGCAAATGCTCTCTCAAAATACGCTCTGAATTTGGTAGAATGACTAATCCACTTTGAAGATTGAAGGATAAAAGAATGATGTTTCAAGGCACACTTTCTATATTCTAATATGAGTTTGAAAAACTTTTTGATTTTGATATCTATAGTTATTTATATGTTAACTTGTTCGCGTTGTTGGTGGATGAATATTTTGGGATATTCTAGATGTAGCTTTTGTTTTTTTGTCAATTCTGGAAAACTATATATGTTTATATAGAGGATGTTTAGCTATAGTGCTGGTGGATTGTATTATATAGTGTTTTTAGTGAATTGGGGGTGGTATTCATAAGTGAATATAAATTATTGAGTTTTGGATGATATAATTGAGAGGTATTTTGATAGAAATATGAATGAGAAAACATTGAGTTGTGTCATGCCAATTACTATGAACTAATAAGTATTATAAACTTTGATTCACACAATGGATATCAAGTATGGTATTTTTTTGGGGAAAAAATTAAAACACTAAAAAATATTAAAAACTTTATGAAATGGTAAATAAAAAACAAAAATAAAGTAAAACATTAAAAATTTAAAAACATTATAAAAAATAAAAATAAAGTTAAAAATTAATAAATAGAAACATGAATATAAACTAACACATTAAAAGCATTAAAAAATGAAAAAAAAATTATTAAAGGGGGAGGTGTGGGAAGGGGTCACGTGGGCGGGCTGGGGTGTGGGAAGGAGGGGGATCTCAATTCTAGAATCAAACACTCCCTTTCCCATGCCCCATATCGCCCCTCCTTCCCACATAACACAAATCGATTCTAGAATTGAGATCTCCCTCCCTCCCACACCTCACTTTGATTAAGTTGTTCATTACCAACTAGGTCCTATGGTTAACTGTATTTACAATTCTTCTAAGAAATTCAGTGATCAACTTTAACTTAGTACACATCCTTAAGTTTATAGTTGTAATCATGTAAATATTTTCCCCACATCAACATCTATGTTTTGAGTACCAAAGTAATTCCATGTCAAAATGCATGACTCAATGCTCCAAAATTATACTTATGATTGACTAATTTATTCTAAATTGACCTATTTTATAGTGCATAACTCTATTCACATGCACCTAGCTTCCCATGAATGTATCCATGTTTTTCACTAATATTTTTTATTTTTTTTCATGAATATTTTTCTCTAATACCCAAAAAAACTCTTCATTTTTATCATTCCTTTAATGTTTTATAAACATCTAATATAGTATTCAAATGTGTTCTAAAATTTCAACTATATTTGGCTTCTTCTTTGATATGAAACTGTATCTAGAACAATAATGGCTTCAGGAACATGCTTAACAAACATTGATATAGGTAAGGTTCAAAGGTAATGGATGAGGTGGGAGACAGAGTTAGTGGCATGAATGGCCCCATGCCACCACATATGGTGTCTATCGATGCATTAAGACAACATCCTAAGGATGAATGTGAAATTTAAGAATGAACAATATCCCGTGTACTTCAAAACAATATGATGCAATGGAATATGTGTGTGTGTACTTAAAAGTAGAAAATATGCAATTCCTCCTCAAATGTATGAAAAGATAAAAACAAAAAAACAAAAAGGAGAAGATCAAAATATTGAGGAAGCTACAAGGGTTACATGTGCTTTACCTTGTATCTATCCCCTAGCTAATCCATCCTCCTATTTATTGTTTCCCAATTAAGAGAGAGGGGTTTTTTGGTTGAGAGTGGGAGTGATTCTATCTAAGTTTCTATGAGAAGAAGAGTCGATAAACCAGAGAGACAAAGGGCATTGTTGTAACCTACATATTTCCAAGAAATAAAGATTCATGTCCAAGCCATTGAATGGTGGTTTTCATATCTAGGTTTGTTATATGCTAAAATGTGTCTCCATGATCAATGTTTAATGTGTGTATTATTGTTTGACCACAATAATATATTTACTATGTGGTTTGAGAGCTCCTTTATGTCACTAATAGATACTAATGAACAGTGAGAATGAATGTGAGAGGAATTTGTATCTACAATAGTAGTATTGTTGCATATTTTTTTTTACTTATTAAATGGAATATCCAACACCTACTTAACCCCCACCATCAGATGCCCATGATTTAGTCTCAGAGATTGATGATTCCAGATTTGTTGCAATTGTATAGTGGTTTCTATATTGTTTTTAATGTTAATTAATTGATTATTGGACATGGTATTAAATAACTATGCATTTTTATTCCTTTCTAGATCTCATACACACCATTTTTAAGTGATTTGTTGTTGGTTAGTAATTTCATCCACTAACTAGGCACTTTTCCTCCTTGCCAAAAGACATACACACCCTTGTTGAGTGTCTTATTTTTCGATGGAAGTTTTTATATCCACTAGTTTGGAATTTTCCCTTCTTCCTAGGGGCCATACACATCCTTTCAGAGTGTCTAGTTGTTTTTTGGTATTTTTATATACTAGTTGGGATTTATTTCATCTTTTCTAAAGGCCATACACACCGTTGTTGAGCAACTTGTTGTTAGCTAGGTGTTTTATCCACTAGTAGGTAAGTTTTCCTCCTTTCCATAGGTCATATACACCCTTTCTAAATGTATTTTTGTTATCTAGGAATTTAATCCACTAGATAGGTGTTTTTACTTTCATGCCAATGTTGCATATTCTATTTTTGATGAATTATTGTTTGTATGAGAGATTTATATAATATTTGATGTCCAAGGATATATGTTCAAGAGAGAGATAGAGAGTATAATTTTTTAGTTTGGTATATCTTGAAAATAAGTTTTCTTTGTATATGTTTATTTATATCTATATTTACTTGATAGCTTATGGGAGAGTGTAGAAATATTTTATGTCCAAGGCTATCCATTCAAGAGAGAGATAGAGAGTATAATTTTTTAGTTTGGTATCTCTTGAAAATAATTTTTCTTTGTATATGTTTATTTTATATCTAGATTTTGCTTGATATATTATGAGAGAGAGAGAGAGAGAGAGAGTATAACAAGTCATGCAAGTTTTATAACATTAAGAACCAATATTGTTTCTTGCCTCTTATTGCTAATACTTTGGGCAAAGAAGAGAGGATCCAAGTTGGTGAAACAATCAAGATATGAACCTATCATTTTTGGATCATAGATATCAGAGCTCAAGTTCAGTTAGACTTTCTTGGAGAGATCTATATAGTAAACACTAATAATGACTACAAGAGATATGGGCATGAATTGTTGCTAGGCCTTCAAAGGAGTAGAGGACAAAAAATTACAAGGGGTATTGATAAAGAAGATGAAGATCCCCGTGTTATGTTGGATTAGCTACAAAAAATATTATCCACACTCATGTCAATAATAGTGAAACTATTGACCATAAAAAATATAGGACCAACCTTAAAACACAAGGCTAGTCCAAAGGACCCATATATAGAAGAGGAAAATATAGAGTCTGAGTCTATAAAAGAGACAGAGATGGGAGAGTGCAAATATAACAAATTCCAAGTACCTTTCCATATGAAGGAAAATGTCAATATCAATTCCTATGCTGGTGAAGTGGATTCCATAAAAATAAACCAATGACTACAATAGATAGAAGTGTAATTTAGTGTACATAGTTACTCAGAGACAAAGGATTGTGTTTTCCTGGTTCAAACTTGAAGGGCATGCTTTGGCATGGGGGGATAATTTTGTAATAAGAAAAGAATTTGGGAATTACCCATCTATAATTGATTGGGAGGTGTTCAATAACATGATCAAGGATTATTTATACTTAGTTGTATATGAGGAGCACCAAAAAATTGCATGGAATTAATTTAGGTAAAGATAAGGAAAATTAACACAAGAGTTCAATATCAAGTTTAGGAAGAGTCATTATTTAGCTGGGTGTATATATCACGAATATAGACATGTTGATCAAATACTTAGGAGCATTGATACCACAAATTCAATGATAATTAATGTTGTTCATGTCTAAAACACTTGACAAAGAAAGTGTTCAAGCACAATACATTCAAGGAGATAAGTTTAGGTAGTAATCTATTGCACACAAATAAATAAAACCACATCAACAAAAAAAGGGAAGAATAAGAAGATTGGAATGAAAATAAGATCGTGGAAGTGACACAAGAGGTAACCCATTCTATCAAGAAATTTAAGGCTTGTGAGACACTAAGGAGAACTATTGGAAATTGCAACATGAGAAGAACCCCAAGCACTTTAAGAATACAAATAAGAATAAGGAATTTCTTATAGTATATTCCAAGGAAAATGTTGACAATACCTTGATCCTAAAAGGGAAGGTGAGTTGTACTACTCTTTATAAGTAAGAAATGATGGTTGGTTGTAGTCATAAATAAAAAAAGGAGATGATGGAGTTGTTCTACTTAAAAATCCACTTGAAATAAAGTAATGTGGATTTCTTGTTTGATCTAGGTTATGAATCTAACTCGATCTCTCCATAGTTGGTTGAGGCACTTGTATTGGGACCCAATAATATACATGACCATATCCCTTAGGATAAATAATACAATACATAGATACAAGAGTATAAAAAATGCAAATTAAAGTTTTCTATCAACTAGAAGTTTGTAGATGAAGTGGTAGTATATGTGGTTTCATTGGATGTTTGTGGGGTCATACCTTTGTGTGAGTGATGAAATTTTTAGAAGAAGATAAAACTAGTAAATTCATTTCAAATATGGGAATATTATGTTATAAACACACAAAAGTATAGGACCAAAATTCCCTTGATTAGTGCTCATCAATCTAGGAGAATCAATTGCAACACAAATAAATTTGTCTTGTTGTTTTTGAGAGAATGAAAGAAACAATGAGGAGGTAGAGTGTTGGATATGAAGGAATCCTAGAAGGATTTAGTGACAAACAATTCCAACAACTAGGAAACTTAATTGAATCCTACAAGGAGGTGTTCAAATAACCTCAAGGACTGCCACCCAAGCAATAGGTTGAGAACAAGATCCAACTGTTTCCTAAATTTCCATATCCAAACATGGGGTTGTATAGGTAGTCCATTATTGAATAAAAAAAAGGGAAGAAGTAGTTGCAATAGTTTTTGGAGTAGAGATATATCAGGTATAGTATGTCACTAGGTGGTTCACCCATTATCATGGTGCCAAAGAAGGATGGAGGCTAAAGAATGTGCATTGACTACCATGCTCTGAACAAAATTATCGTCAAGAACATATATTCTCTACCAAGGATGGATGGATTAATTTACCAATTTCAATAGGAAAATTTCTTTACCAAGATGAATCTAAAGTTAGGTTACCATCAAGTGAGGATTAAAGTATAATTTGTGTGGAAGACATTGTTCAAATGAGGAAATTTTTGTACAAATGGTTAGTAACACCTTTAGGTTTATGTAATGCCCCTCAAAGTTTAATGAGTTTGATGAATGATGTGCTATACCCATTTGTGGACTCATTTGTAATAATATATCTAGTTGAAATACTAATCTTCAGTAATATATGTCAAATATCACCACTGACACGTGATTCAAGTATTAGAGACCTTAAAAAAGAACGAACCAAGCACTAACTTAAAGAAATGTGAATTCCATAAGGATTCATTGATTTATCCTAGAGACATGATTGGTGGAGGGGAGTTGAGGATCAATATAGACAAGGTTTCAAAAATAAACCAATGACCTATTTCCATCATATTGATATATCTTGAGAGTTCATAGGAGTAACTCATTACTTGATGATTATATTCATTCTGATATTTTTAGTGGTTGGAAAACCTTTGCATGACATGAAATCCAAGGGGAAGATATTCCATTGGGGTGGGACAGAATAGAGATAATTTGAAGACTTAATGAGGAGGATTTGTAATTCTCTATTCCTAGTCATTTCCAACATGTAGCAATAATTTTAGTTGGAGACATATGCTAATGGATATGCATTGAGAGTAATAATGATGCAAGGAGGAAGACCAATATTCTACCAATTTTAGTTGTTTCATGGAGTATTACTAGACTATCCCATGTATGACAAAGAGATATTTGTAATTCTATAAGTGGTGAAGAAATGGAAGCACTACCTACTTGGGAAAGAGATCATCATCCACACTTATCACCAACACCTCCAAGAATTGTAAATTCAAATAAATATGCATCAAGTGAGAAATAAAGAGTGGTTGGGATTCATTCAACAATTCCATCTATTAATCAACTATTAGAAAGGAATCATAACAAAGTTAGTAGGCGTGTCTTTATAACCACCACTAAAGAATATTGAAATAGTGGGTGTGATCATGCATCTTGATCCATTTACCCATGATATTAGTGAATACTATGAGGGAGATGAATATCTTAGATGCGTATGCAAAACAAATGAGGGAGATATCAATCACCCCTATTGAGGGGAATGAATTTCTCCTCAAGTAAGATATGGTATATAAATTATACACAAGGCATAATGATTTAGTTAATGAGGGAAGATCACACTTATAGGATTTCTAGGAATTTTGGAGTGATGAAGATAGTAGTGAACCTTCAAACATATGTGTACTGGACAAATATGCAAAAGAAACTAACAATATTTGTTAGAGGTTTTGTTTTTTGCAACATAAGCAAGACACGAAACTAGAAGGTTGGGTTGTATATCCCACTACCAATACCAAGTAGGCCTTAGTAGAACATATTTATGGACTTTGTTGGATAATTTACACATCACATAAAGGCCATGAATACTTAATATTCACATTGGACCATTTCATCAAGATGCACATGCTCATCTCATGAAAAAATATGGTATTTAAACAAAAGGAAACTGAGCTATTCATCATTCATGTTTGGGTACATTTTGGATTATCTAGCTTCATTACCTTTGATATAGACAATAGGTTCTTGTAAAAGTTTTGGAAAACACTTCAGAAGGGGATGGATACCATGTTGAGGTATTCCAATACATTCCATACTTGGACTGATGGAAAAATAGAGGTTGTCAACAAGATATTAGTAAAATTATTGATAGTATTCAAGAGAAAGCATATGAAGACATGTGATATTGAAAAATTGGTGTATATTCAACACCCATATGATTGAGCAATAAACTCATCCACCAACAAGTCTTCTTGTGAGACCTATTTTGGATATTTACCACCTTCACCATTTGATATTTAGTATGATAGTGAAAGTACGAGGCATAGATATAAGGAGATGAGAAGGAAAGAATATTTATGGACAAGATCAAGTAGATTCATATGAAGGTATATGAGTACGTTGAGAGAATCCAATATTAGAACAAGTCCAAGTGTGACCAGTATAAGGAAGACCATAAGTTTTTTGTTGGAGATAAAATATGGATTCACATATGTGGGGAATCAGTACTATCAGGAGAAAGGAAGAATATCAATCCTCTTAGATATGGATTGTTTAACGTCGTCTAAGAAGTGAGAAAGAAATATTTTACGTTAAGCTTTCCCGTATATATGTATATTATCTCAGTGGTGAATGTAGAGTGCATATTGTATGTGAACTTTGATGTTCTTGTTTCATTGATGAAGAGACTTATTATTTACCAACTAACTAGAACCCTACCTATTATAGAAAATCACAATAGGTTCTCCTTATTCTAAACCATAGGCTCATCCAAAAACCTTCTCAATGAAACCCCTTCACATGCTACATTGACAACACCTATGTACTTGACCTCTATTAAAGATAAAGAATATTTGTGCTACCTATCAGCTCTCATACTCACACTTTTTTAATAAGATCCATTGAATGCAAACAAAATATGATCTTCTTGTCATTCACATATCCAATCTAGTAAGAATCTATGAACCTAACTAATAACTACAATTTCTAATTATGTGAAAAAAATTTAATCTCTAAATCAATGTACTTTCACATATGTTTGAACTATTTTTTCTACTTTCCAATTACTTCTCTCAGTTGAATATATATAATTACTTTCCAATTACTACAAAAAAATATCATGTCTAGTAATTCTAATATATATAAATTTCCCATCAATTATATCAAGTGTATTAATGGTAAGGTATATACATTTTCTATCAATTACCTCTAAAGGGTTGTACTAATGACTTTCACATTTTCATCATTAGTGAAATTCATGATAGGATCCATTGGAGTTTCATATTATTTGTAATCAATCATTGTCAATTTGTTAATTAGGTGGCATACTTAACTTGACACAATAACATTCCTTTAGAGTCTTTCCAATCTTCCATTCCAAGACAATAATGCAACTCGACAAGGTTGGTCTTCTCAAAAGTGTCTTATAGATACTATTTCACTAACTTTATCTCAACCTCATTGATACTTGTGAAGTTCAAATCATCAACTTACAAAATTATTAGCAATAAGGTTCCACGTTGGGTGGCTCATAATCAAACTAGGATCAAAGTCACTCCTCTTGACTCCTAGTTGTTGAATAAAGTTCATCAATCCATAGGTACCAAGATCTTAGCACTTATTTTAGTTCATATAAATATTTGCTTAATTTTCATACTAAATTATCCTTTCCAATAGGTGTGGATCTAAGTGGTTGATTCATATTATAAACCTCCTTTACTATCCACCTATTAAAAATTTCTCTCTTGATTCCCATTTCTTAACAACCTAATTTTTCTCACCTACCTTGTCATGAGTTCTATTAACATTACACATCATCACTGAAAATAATATCCCCATCCCCCTCTCATCCGTCTCATATGTTCTCAATAATGCAACCAAAAACGAAAAGAAAAGTCAATTTTTTTACTCTTCCAAGTGTGTTGAGGTTTTACCCTAAAATTATACGACTGTGAGTCATGATTTTTCCTTCAAAAAGTGTGACCAAGTTTGAGAAGAAAATTTTGGTTATTCTTCATTGTTGTGTTCTTTCCAAAAGGAATTAGTGGTTGAAAGTGGACAAACCATAACCACTATGACAAAAAAAAGTTGTTCATTTGGTCTTCCAAACACTAATGTCCCCATTAAATCATCAATGAAATGGGGATTTTTCGCATTGGAACCAATTCTCAATTTCATCTACCATTTCCTATAAATGCAACACTCATGGTCACCATTATAGACAATATACATTCATAGTAAGGTTATTCTACTGAAATTCCATCTGAAAGCAAGAAACAAATCCATCAACCTTTCATTATTTCACCATTGTAGTATCAATAATGTAATCAATTTCCATGTGGAACCCTTACAAATTAGAGCTTCTAAATCTTAAAGCTTATATTTCCTTCATCTTCACTACCTTCAGGCACATTGAATCATAGAGGAATTTCCACTTTGTAAATGTCTACTCTCCGGTCACTTACAAGGAAAAGTTGAAATTTTGGAACGCCCTCAAATCTCTAATAGAAAGAGGTTTGGGGAACATTTGTATCATAGGATATGACTTCAACAATGCCCTAAACATAGCTAAAATGAGAGGTGGAAGATATGTAAGGGATCCCTTCAGAAATTCAATGGAGGACTTGATCACAACTTGGGATCTAATTGATGTAAAAAACTAGGAAAAGGAATATTTAATTGCTTCAACAAAATGATTAGGGAAAAGCACATAGCAGCCCACTTTGATAGGTTCCTTGTAAGCAGTGAGCTCATGTTCGAAGGAAAAACAGTCACTTCAATGATTTTGGATCTCAAAGATTCTAATTATAGGCCTATTGCACTTAAATTTGAAGAAGAAAAGAACCTCGGGCCCATTCCTTTCTGATTTAATCCTTTAGGGTTGCAATAAAAATAAAGAAATTGAACTCATCTCCACCAGCTGGGCATAGTACATCAATGGATCACCAACTTATGTTTGGGAAACTAAGCTTCGACTAGTCAAGAATGATTTAAAGGATTGGGCAAAGGATTTCTATAAATACTCATGGATTCAAAATGAAATAATAATCTAAGAAATTAGTAAGCTTTGTGAAGAAATGGATATATATGAAATTACTCCCTCTAATATACAATATACAATAAATACAAACTTAGTGTTAGTTTTTCAACATTAAGCTAGCATTATTAGGATCTTTAACTGAGAGAATAACAAGTACAGCAATCAAACACAAGAGACAATGAACACAGTGTTTTTCCTCGGGGAAACCATAAATGGAGAAAACCCCACAACTTCCTCAGAGATAGAATCATCACCAAAATAGAAAATCCCAAAAGAGTAAGTGATCTCCTGACAACAGTAACCTTCTTCTTATCTAGCCCCAGTGTCTTTTCCTTCCTCAACTATGCGCTGCACTTGAATGTGTATGTGTTGTGAGCTAAATAGAGAGTCCAGCTCTCTATTTATACTAATCTCGGCATGACTAAAACCCTACTAGGGTCGACCTCTCTAGGAGAGTCTAATAACCCCAGTGCCCTGGAACTGCGGGGACTTTAACCCTTTGACAATAGGAGGGTTACCCACAATGACTTGACATGACTTGTTTACATTATAGATCTTACCAATCAGAACATTGGGGCATGACATGACACAAGTACATCCCAGAATAAACATCAGGTTATAATAGATAAGAAATACAAGTGAATACATTCCGAAGTTACAATTACATCAACACTCCCTCTTAACTAGGAAGGTATTCTATCGACACAATTTTCATCACTAGTCTTCTTCTTTGGGTCATATCATCATATGCATCTTCAAGTCATCTTCATCTTCGGATCTGGATCATCACTTGATCTGAATCATTACTGGAAATAATCACTGGATCTGGATCATCACTCGATCTGGATCATCACTGGACATCATCACTGGATTTGGATCATCACTCGATCTAGATCATCACTGGACATCATCATCGGATCTAGATCATCACTTGATCTGGATCATCACTGCTGGATCATCATCACTGGATCATCATCGGTGCTATCTCATGATTCTTCTCGTCACAGGAATTTCTACATAGCCAACCCTTTTTCATGCTAGTTGTAGGCCTAGCCTCCATGTAGGTCTTATTTAGCACTTATATTTGACCTACTCTTCAGAATGGCCCACCCAGCACTTACATCTAACCTACTCGTCAGAAAGGCACGCCCAACACTTACATCTGATCATGTAGGAACCAATCCTACGATCACATCAGAAAGGCCCAGCACTCACATTCACTAGCATGATAGGACACAACTACTATCATCTATGAAAAGGCTTAGCACTTACATCTTACCTACTCATCAGAAAGGCATGCACTCACATCTGATCTTGTAGGAACCAATCCTACAGTCTCATCAGAAAGGCCCCCAGTCCTAGACTGAGCTACCTGGTAACTAACCAGGTGCCTCCATTCTCCTAGAGAATGGCAGTAGCCCTTACATCCAACCTACTTGTTGGAATGGATAGCACTCACATCTGACCTACTCGTCAGAAAGGCACAGCACTCACATCTGACCTACTCATCAGAAAGGCACAGCACTCACATCTGACCTACTCATCATAATGGCACAACACTCACATCTAAACTTCTCATTAGAATGGTACATCACTCACATCTGACCTGCTCATCAGAATGGCCAGCACTCACATCTGACATGGAAGGAGCCTAATCCTTTAGCCATGATAGAATGGCTCAGCCCTTATATCTAATCAAGTGGGAACACATCCCTCTATCACATCAGAATGGCCATGCACTCATATCTGATCGTATGAGAACACATCTCACAGTCATATCAGAGCGGCCCTCAGTCTCAGACTGAGTTTTCCTAGTAACTCACCAGGCACCTCCATTCCAAGAATGGCAATAGCCCTTATATCTGATCATGTAGGAACCAATCCTATATTCATATCAGAATGGCTCAGCACTCATATCTGACATGGAAGGAACCAATCCTCTCACCATGACAGAATGGATCAGCCCTTACATTTGACCATGGAAGGAACCAATCCTCTCACGATGTTAGAATGGCTCACGAACTCATCACTTCCCTTTGGAGGGAACCTCGATCTGGAGAACACCAAGCTTCTCCCTGAAGTACTCAAACTTCACCCTAGCCAATGGATTTGTCAACACATCAGCTATTTGATCATCCATCGCAACATATTGGAGCTTCACTGCTCCCCTCTGCACCATATCCCTGATATAGTGATACTTGATCTCAATATGCTTCGACTTGTCATGGAACACTGGATTTTAGGACAAATTCACGCAACTTTGGTTGTCACAATGTATACAAGTAGCATCCAATTGGAGATCAAATAAATCAGACAGTAGCGTCATCAGCCATACTGCCTCACAACTAGCTGAACAAGCTGCAACATACTCTACTTCAGCTATACTCAATGCCACACAGGATTGCTTCCTGTTAAACCAAGAGATCACACCTGATCCCATACTGAAGAAACACCCTAAATTGCTCTTCCTATCGATGGCACTTCCTGCCCAATCTAAATCAACATAACCCTCCAGGTTAATCCTTTGATTCACCTCGTACTTGAGCCCATAATCAACTGTACCCCTCAAGTACCTCAGAATATGCTTTGCAGCAATCAAGTGAACATTTCTCAGATCTGTTAATAACTGGCTCAAGGTGTTCATAGCAAAGCAAATATCTTGTCTCGTGTTCATCTAGTACATCAAGGACCAAATCATCCGATGATACATCATAGAATCAACTGACTCTGATGAAGCATCACTCAATAGCTTCAAGTTTGATGCCATAGGTGTGGCCATATCCTTGCAGTCCATCATCCCAAACCTCTTTAGGATCTCTACTACATACTTCCCTTGTCCAAGGAAGATTCCATCCGCACTCTGCCACACCTCCATACCTAGAAAATAATGCATCATAACCAATTCCTTCATTTCAAAATCGGAAGCAATATTTCTCTTCATATGAGCAATCAACCCATCCATACCTATCACAAACAGATCATCTACATATAGTAGAAGCATCACTGGATTGCCATATTCAACCTTGTAGTAAAGGTTGGAATCTGCTTTACTCTTGGTAAAGCCCAAACTGGATAGAAAGCTATCAAATCTGCCGAACCATGTCCTGGGTTCCTGTTTCAAACTGTACAGGGATTTCTTCAATCTGCACACATGAGACTTCCTATCATGTGTCTCAAAACCGAGTGGCTGTTAAAAATACACTTCCTCTTCCACTACACCATTCAACAAAGCAATCTTAACATCCATTTGGTGTATCTTCCATTTCATCACTGCAGCTAGAGCAAGTACTGATCTGATGGAACTGTATCTGGCTACAAGTGTAAAGGTTTCTTCATAATCTATTCCTTCTTTCTGAGAGAAACCCCGAGCCACAAATCTTGCTTTATAATTTTCAATGCTACCATTTGCAGCATGCTTGATTTTGTAGATCCATTTGGAAGTTACAACTGACTTCCCTTCTGGTCTTGGAACAACGTCCCAAACATCATTCTTCATGATCTATTGATATTCTTAGATCATAGCATCCTTCCATTCTTTTTGTTCTGCCGCTTCTTCATAACTGGAAGGTTCTTTATCAATTAAATCACATAGTAAAGCTACATACCCAGAGCAGGATCTGGTCCTCTTTCTTTCTCTGTGATTCTCTTCTAAAGCCTGATATCTTTCTGCACCTTGGATAATTTCACGTACCCAAGTAGGTTTCCTCTTATGAGGATTCTTCTCCAAAGGTGGATCTATAGGTCTTTGTGGTTCTTCAAATTCTCAATCTTCTTCTTGAGTTTCTTCATTCATGGTTGTATCATGAATTCTGGGTGCTTCTGCTTCTTCAGGTTCTTCAACAGGTTTCTTTCTGGATTTGTTGTAAGCTGTGTCTTCATCAAATGTCACATCCCTACTGATGTCAATCTTCTTCTATCCTAGGAAATATATTCTGTAAGCCTTCGAGCTTTCAGAGTATCCCACAAATACACCCTTCTTTCCTGAAGGATCTAATTTTGTTCTCTTCTCTTTTGGAATGTGTATGTATACAGGACAGCTGAATATTCTGAGATGGCTGACTTCTAGTTTCTTGCCGAAGAAGACTTTTTGAGGAGTCTTGTTCTCAAGTAATCTATGTGGAGTATGGTTCTATACATACACCGCTGTTCTGGTAGCTTTCGCCCAAATATGCGTAGGAGGATCTTGATCATGAAGCATAGCTCTTGCAGCTTTCATGATAGTTCTATTCTTTCGTTCCACAATCCCATTCTGTTGTGGATTATAAGGAGTGGACAACTCCCTCTTAATCCCTGATTCTTTACATAGCTCTTTGAATTCATTTGAAGTGAATTCTCCACCATTATCTAATCGAAAAGTCTTGATCTTCTTTTCAGTGTGATTCTCGATCAAGGCTTTGAATTCCTTGAACTTGCTGAATACTTCGTCTTTGTTCTTCATGAAGTAAACCCATGTCTTCCTAGAAAAATCATCAATGAAAAAAACATAATATGCATATCTTCTTAGTGAGCTTGATGACATAGGACTGCATACATCGAAGTGGATGATTTCTAGGATTTTTTTGGCTTTGCTTTCGCTGCTAGGAAATGTCTTCTTTGTATTCTTTCCTTTCACACATCCTTTGCAGACCCCATCATGTTTTGCTTGGAATTTTGGAAGACCTTCAACAACTTTTCTTGCAATTGGTAGTGCTCTGTAATGCACATGTGCAAGCCTTCTATGCCAAATTTCACTTAGCTCTACTATGTCATGGACCAAGGCTTGTTCTAGATAGCCCTTTAATTTGTACAATCCTCCTTCTTATTCTCCAATCACCACCGCATCATCGATAGTCTTTCCTTTTGGCCACATGATGACTTGACCATCTATGAATGCAACCCTCATTCCTTTTGCATCTAATACAGATATGGAGAGGAGGTTCTTCTTGAGTCTTGGCACAAACAAAACTTCCTTCATTGTTATAGACTTTCTAGAGTCTAGCTTATAGAAGGATTCCCCACTACCTTTTATTGAATACTGGTAGTCATCTCCTAGCTTCACCTTGTGAGGTGATTCATGTTCTGATAGTTTCACAAAGGATTCCTTGAATCCTGTCATATGCTTAGAAGCCTCACTGTCTATAAGCCAATCAGTGCTTCCATGAGAAATGTTTCCCGTAAGAGCAGAAATCAAAACATATTCATCTTCACTGGAAGAATCTTCACTTTCATATCTGGTTCTTTTCTTGGATGGTTCATCATCCTCTACAGAATGAGCATGATGTCTTTTCTCGTTTCCCTTCTTATTATGAGAGTTAATCTTGTTTCTAGGACAGTCTTTTGTAAAGTGTCCTCTTTCATCACATGTATAGCATCTCAATTTAGATAGGTCCTTTCTACTGTTATATTTATGGTAAATATTCTTACCTTTGGAGTGATGAGAGTTTCTTTTGCCTTTTTTGGAGTGAACTATGAGAGCTTGATATTCACTTCCCATCTTCTCTTCTCGAGCTGCTATCCGAGCTTCTTCTTGAGAGCATTCTTCCCATACTCTGCTGAACTTGACTAACTTCTTTCTGGCACAGATTCCTTGGATGAATGAATCCCATGACCTAGGAAAGCCATATAGTGTTGTCATCACAATTTCTACATTCTCCACTTCTTCATCTACAACTTCTAGTTGTTCTTTGATCTGGGAGACCCTTGTGAAGTAAGACTGGATTGTTTCTGGATTCTGAATCTTCACATTCTTTAGTTGGTTTCTCAGAGTCATCTTCCGGTTTATGTTCTTCCCTTCAAACAATTTGGTTAGGGCATCAAACATAGCTTTAGGTGTCTTGAGAGAGGACACCTGTGGTATAAGGTGATCCTTGATAGAATCAACAATGATTCTCTTTTCCATAACCAACTTTTTCTTATGTAAGGCCTTTGCATCATCTCCCTCTGGAACTGGAACCTCCTCGCTGATATAGGAGTCCAACTCATTTTTTTCCAGGACCAGGGAGATCCTATACTTCCAAGCTCGGAAGTTATCATCTCCCTCAAGATTTTCATCAAGCTTGGTATGATGAGACATCTTAACTGAGAACCTCAAATGGAAATACAAAAGATTTAGATCTTACCAGGTGAAGATGTCGGATCTAGATTTGGAGCTGAAAATCCTGCAGAGCTGGTTCAAGAGCAAATTAGGGTTTTGATTTTCTGGATTTCTACCCAACCAATTGCTTTGAATTTTATCCCTAAATTCAATTTTAGGGAGGAGATCAATCCAGGATTGGGCTCACTTAAAAATTCATCTTCTGTGAAAATCCCTAATTTTTGGCAGCAGTGTCAGGTCCAAAACTGAAAAACCTCAGAATTGGATTCTGTTTCGACAGAAAGATGCACCCTAGGAAGGAGAGTTATTCCAACCTTCTTTTGCTGAAAATATGTGGAGAGAAATCCACAAAATAGGAAGCCCTAGTTCCTACAACTGCACAGTGTCTTCTTCTTAGGTTAGCTCTGATACCATGTTAGTTTCTCAACATTAAGCTAGCATTATTAGGATCTTTAACTGAGAGAATAACAAGTACAACAATCAAACACAAGAGACAATGAACACAATGTTTTTCCTCAAGGAAACCATAAATGGAGAAAACCCCGCAACTTCCTCGGAGATAGAATCAACACCAAAATAGTAAGTGATCTCCCGAGAGCAGTAACCTTCTTCTTATCTAGCCCCAGTGTCTTCTCCTTCATCAACTATGCACTACACTAGAGTGTGTATGTGTTGTGTGCTAAATAGAGAGTCCAACTCTCTATTTATACTAATCCTGGCATGACTAAAACCCTACTAGGGCTGACCTCTCTAGGAGAGTCTAATAACCCTAGTGCCCCGGAACTGCGGAGACTTTAACCCTTAGAAAATAGGAGGGTTACCCACAATGACTTGACATGACTTGTTTACATTATAGATCTTCCCAATCGAAACATCGGGGCATGACATGACACAAGTACATCCTAGAATAAACATCGGATTACAATAGATAAGAAATACAAGTGAATACATTCCGAAGTTACAATTACATCAACACTTAGAAATTAACAACATCCTTCGTAAGGAAGACACAATTCAGATTTGAAGTCAAGGTCTCTATGGTTGCATGCTGGCAATAGAAAAACTAAATACTTTCACAGTCAAGCTCTAGATAGATTCATTCACAATAGAGTATAGTGATAAAGAAAAGAATGCAATAGACAGAAGCACTATTGGCATATTGAATTCCTTCTCAGTATTAAGAACAGATTAAATAGGAAATACAAATGAAAATACTATGGGTGAATACCATAGGTCAGAAAATACCACGGGTAACTAACTAGCTCACCTATCTAACCATTGAGATTACATATTTCAACACACCCCCTTAATCTCAACCAGTCTCTGATATTCAAATGTAGATGTTCCCAATGGCTTGGTGAACATGTCATTCAACTGCTCCTTGGTGCTACAAAACAATAAAGAAATTTGTCCATCATTGACTAACTAACGAATGAAATGATAGCGAGTGTCAATGTGTTTGTTTTTTTTATGAAATACATTATGTTTAGACAACTGTATTGCAGAGCTATTATCACAGAAAATAGAAGTGGGATATTTTTCAATGTGTCCCATATCCTTTAACAGTATTCTTAACCAAACTGCATGGAAATTTGTCGTGGTGGCTGCTACATATTTTGCTTCTGCAGAAGACATGCTGACAATGGGTTGTTTCTGAGATGCCCAAGAGATCAGATTTGTACCCAAATGGAAAGCATAACTAGATGTGTTTTTCCTATCATCAAGACTGTTAAATTATTGTAACTTTGGAATATATTCTAAGATGTATTGTATTCCTCCTTTGGGAGATGAGTTTGGTCATGTTAGATTCATTGAAGGAAGCAATGTAAACCTCTAAATGTAATTCGATTCAATAGTACCCAAGTGTCAATATAAAAATGTTATTTTGTGGTGTCAATTTGTCAAGTGGGCCCAACCAGTTAGAGAAGTTGACCTTGCTAGCTTAGTAGTCAAGTCAACTAAAGAATATAAATAGAGAGGCACTCCTCTCCATTTGGACACACTCACTCAAGCTGTCTTAGAAAGAGAGAGAAGGATTAGTGCGCCAGAAAGAAGAGAGCAGCAGTTGTTGTCTGGGTTTTACACTGCACTAGCTGAGTTCTATATTGAGGAATTTTTAAGGGGTTTTTTCCCTTATGGTTTCCCCAAGGAAAGTATTTTTGTTCTTGTGTTCTTATGTTTCTATGCATGTTGTTCTTTCAATGATATTCTAGTGACTATATGTTTTAAGATATCATCTAAGCAATTTAATAAAATTCAACATGGTATCAAATCCACCCTAAAAGGAAGCACTGTACAACTAGGGTTTGTTGTTCCAAACAAATACCTTGACAGATCAAGCAAAAAAGAGGGCTCTCCCAACTCACCTACGAAGAGCTCATCTTTTTGTGGAGACAGAACTAAATTCCAAGAATTTTCATTAGAGGAAATTTGAGGTCTAAAATGGGCCTCCTAAGGAAAATGATAAAATAATAGTTAAAATAATAAAATAATAGTTATTAATTTTGGAGGAAGAATGAAAAAAACTACTTTTTTTGTTCGTATTTTCGACATATATCCCTGTGTTTTTACTCAAATTTCAAATGGAATAGCTCTTTGGATGCAGAATTTAATTCCACATCCAACGAGTGCCCACACTGCATACTTTTGATGGACCCCACTACCCCAAAAATAAGAAATACCTGAAAAATGTGATGATGATATCATCATCATTTTTTTTAGGTATTTCTTATTTTTGGGGTAGCAGGGTCTGTCAAAAGTATGTAGTGTGGGTACTTGTTGGATACGTAATTAAATTCTACATCCAACGAGCTCTCCCGCCTGAAATTTGAGTAAAAACACAGGGAGATATGTCAAAAATACGAACAAAAAAAGTAGTTTTCTTTTATGATAGATATGTCAATCATAACCATTATGGTTGAATCATTTTATTGAAATTCTATTGGTTCTTGAATTCCATCTCATAAAACTTATTGTTGGCATGTTTTCTTATGAGGCCTATTTTAGATCCCAAATTTCCTCTAATGCAATTTTGGACCTATTACTGCTATCGGTACAAACTAGGGTTTCAGTTTTTTTGAGGTTTCATCATCAATCTCAGAAAAAGGAAGATACAGTATACCTCTCCTCAAGAAGGCGCATATTTTCCATTTCTCCGCTCCACCTATACTCCCAACTACAAAATTAGGGTTTATGCTTCAAACCCTAGGACATTAGGAAGAAGGTCAGTCAGGAGCTAATTTTTTAAAGTAAGTATCTTTCCATTCTTTTCCATTTAAGGTTCTCAGTTTTCTAAACATGACAAAGAATACCAAGCTATATGAAAAGCTTGAAGTGGCTGAAAAATTCATAGCATGGAAGTATATGATCATGCTCATCCTCCAAGAGAATGATCTAGACAAGTTTGTAAAAGAGGAAGTGAAAGAACCAGAAGGAGATGAAGCAAAATATAAGCACATGAAGGATATTATCATAGCTAACTCTATCAAATATAACCTGATTCCTCAAGGATCATCTATTGAGACTTCAAAAGAAATGTTTCATGCCCTATCACGACTATTTAAAGGAAGAAACATTAATAGGAAGATGACCTTGAGGAATCAACTCAAAAGTGTAAAATTTCAAAAGTCAGAGACTATGCAATCTTACTTTCCAAGAGTAGCTCAAATAAAGGATCAACTAGAAGCCATTGGTGACATGGTTGAAGAAGCATAAATTGTAATGACAACTTTGAATGGCCTTCCAAGATATTGGAAGCTTTTATCCAAGGAATTTTCTCAAGAAGGAAACTAGCCAAATTCCAGAAGTTGTGGGAAGAATGTGTCCAAGAAGAAGAGAGAATAGTAGCCAGAGAAGAGAAGATAAATGAAAATGAGGATCAAGCCTTTACTACTCACACCAAATGAAAAAGGAAGAGTCATGAACATCCTCCTAAGACTCAAGGGTTTAAAAGACCCAAGAGAGACTTCTCAAATTTTGAATGTTTCAATTGCCACAAGTCAGGACACATTGCCATTAACTGTACCATGAAAGAAGAAATACTCAAAAAGATGGGAACGTTTCAGGCCAATGCTGTTGAACACAACGATCGAGAAGTAGAAGAGGAATCAAAGAAGGATGAAGACTCCAGTGAAGAATATGTTTTGATCTCCACTCTAACTAGATCATTCTCACCAAGAAATGATACATGACTTATTGAGAGTGGTCCCTCCAAGCACATGAATGGTTTCAAGGAGTCACTCTCATGCCTTGAACAAAAAGGAATCCCCACACAAAGTGATGCTTGGAGATGAATCCCAATATCCCATTAAAGGATTAGGAGAAGAATCCTATAAATTGGATTCTGGAAAGCCTATGAAAATTAAGGATGTCCTATATGTCTCAGGACTAAAGAATAATCTTCTTTCCATATCAGCCTTAGAAAAGAAAGGCTTCAAAGTTTCCTTTGTGGATGGAAAAGTCCTCATGTGTACCAAAGATAAGACTATCAATGATGTAGTAGAGATTGGAATTGAAGAAGGAGGACTCTACAAATTGAAGGGACACACGGATTCCGCATTGGCAACCAGTACCATTAACCCATCTAAGCTATGGCACAGAAGGCTTGCTCATTTTCACTACAAATCCCTTCAAATTGTAAGCAAGGTGGTATCTAGTTTACCGGAAATTTAGATAGAACATGAAGGAGTGTGCAAAGGATGTGCACAAGGGAAGAACACTAAGAATCCCTTTCCAAAAAGTGATAGTAAGGAAAAAGGGATATTAGATATTATTCACTCAGATATCTGCAGGAAAATGAAAACCACCTCATTAAGTGGATACTCTTACTATGCCTCTTTCATTGATGAATACTCTAGAGATACTTGGATATACTTCTTGAAAAAGAATGATGAAGTATTTGAAAGATTCAAAGAGTTTAAGGCCCTAGTAGAAAACCTTTCTGAGAAGAATATAAAGATTATTAGGTCAGATAATGGAGGAGAGTTTACTTCAAATGAATTCAATGATTTATGTAAAGAAGCAGGGATTAAGAGGGAGCTCACCATTCCCTACAATCCACAAAAAAATGGTGTGGCAGAAAGAAAGGACCAATCTATCATGGAAGCTATGAAATATATGATACATGATCAAGATCTCCCAATGTACTTGTGGGATGAAGAAACAAGAACAATAGTATATGTACAAAACATAATTTCTCACAGTACACTTAGGAACAAAACTCCAGAAGAAATGTTTTTCAGAGAAAAACCATAGGTAAGCCATCTAAAGATATTTTGTTGTCCTGTATACATTCATATTCCCAAGGAGAAAAGATCAAAGTTATATCATTCAGGAAAGAAGGGATTGTTTGTAGGATATAGTGAACAATAAAAATATTATCGAATATATATCCCAAGATACCGTCAAATTGAACTTAGCAGATATGTTACATTTGACAAGGATACAACCTTCAGAAAATCAAGAAAATACAAGGAAGATGAAGAGGAGTATGAAACTCCTAAAACTGTTGAAGGTCCTAAAGAAGTCAGAAATGAAGAAGAAGTCTAGATACCCGAAGAGCATGATATGATAGAGCCCCAACTACCTGAATATTTACCAAATAAATTGATTTCTCGAAAGAGAAAACCTTCTTGGGCTCTTGAAGTAATTGAAGAATAAAAAATACATGGTACTCCTGAAGGATCCATCTGAGAGAGGAAGAAGCCAAAGTCATATCTCAATTATATGGCATTGATGTGTGATCTAGTTGATAAAGAACCAACTTGTTTTGAATAGGAAATAAAACAGAAAGAGTGGGTTGATGCAATGGTCGAGGAATACCAACCCATTATGAATAATGATGTGTGGGAAGTAGTACCTAGACCAAAGGACAATTCAGTGGTATCCTCGAAGTGGATATTCAAAGCTAAACACTCAACAGATGGAAGTATAGAAAAATACAAGGCAATATTTGTAGCCTGAGGATTCTCTCAGAAAGAGGGAATTTATTATGAAGAAACCTTTGCTCCAATAAATAGATACACCTCAATAAGAACTATCCTTGCCTTGGCATCCAATGTGAAGTGGAAGCCACATTAAATGGACATGAAGATGACATTTCTAAATGGCTTGATTGAAGAATAATTATATATCGGACAATCTCAAGTATTCGATATTAATGATCAGATGACTCATGTATGCCGACTAAAGAAAGCAATGTATGGATTAAACCAAAAACTTAGAGCATGGTATGGAAGGATTGATGGATTCCCGATGAGCTTAGGATTTACTAAAATTAAAGAAGACTCCAAACTATACTATAAGGTTGATGAGGATGGAATTTTAATTTTGTTTCTATATGTAGATGATCGATTCTTGACAAGAGAATATAAGCCAATTATCAAATGTAAGAAGATTCTTGCTGCAGAATTCAAAATGAAAGACCTTGGAATGAGATGCATTACTTTCTAGGTCTTGAAGTATGACAGTATCCAGATGTGATTTTTCTAAACCAAGGAAAATATAATATTGAAATCTTTAAAATATTTGGAATTCTATACTGTAAAGCTATGACTACTCCAATGACCACTAGTTTGAATCTATTGAATGATGATACTTCAGAAGCTATTGATGCCACTCTATATAGATAGATTATTGGTTCATTGATGTACCTAAACAATACACGACCAGATATATGTTTTTCAATAAACACCTTAATTCAGTACATGTTTAATTATAAAAACATTGTAATTTCCCTTTTTGGATATTTGGAGAAAATTATGAATTGTGAAAAAATCGAGCGTAACTAGTCATGACTCTAGAGGGTTCCAACTTTCACCAAATGGTCCTGAATTTGAAGGGATATGTTATGGTGAGTATTAAAACATAGGAAGGTGTTTTGTGGATACTTTTTATCATTATTTATACCTCTTCAACATTGTTTGGGGCTGATGACAAAAAAACCAAAAATTGTTAGGAAATTGAGATGAAATTCCCCCTAGGGTGTAGGCCAACTGGGCTTCCCAACTTATGCACAAACCTCCCAAATGTGTAATCAGAGTATGGGGAATGATATTATAACTCATTTTATATCATTACACATGGTTATTAGTTCTGGAAAACCGTTATATATTTCCACATTCGTTTGATAACTTTTAGTGACATTGCTTATGGGGAAATTGCATAACTAGCTCGATTTTGGCATATGAAAGGTAGAGTTAAAGGTTCATATCATGATGTGACATATAGGGAACACATAAAGAATACAAATGGATTCCAAAATATTTTTTAAACAACATATAAATCCCTTCATACACGTCTGGTATACAACTCATTCAGTATGGGAGTCAAATACATGAAAACTAGTGAATTAGTAGCATGGAATTGCAAGAGTTTCACATATGGATTTATTGGATTTCGACCCAAAGAGAATAGGGACATGAAATTACAGAGTAACACATCATATATTTCTATCACAATAACATAAAACTTAGATAACATCCCTCATACAAATCCGATACAAGACTCCTTCAAGATTGAAGCCAAAGTCATGGAAACTAGTGGTTCAATGGAATGGGAATGCAAGATTTTCACACATGAATTTATTTGGTTTCAACCCACAGAGGATATGGAAATTAAATTATAGATTAATACATAATATATGTATTTCCCAAAATCATACAACTCATATAATATCCCTCATACAAATATGGTATAAAACTACTTCAAGATTAAAGCCAAATCCATGAAGACTAGTGATACAAGGGCATGAGTATGCATGCTTTTCATACATGTATCTCTGATATTTCGACTTACAGAGAATGTGGAAATAATATTACAGAGACATAAATCATATATTTATTCCCCATCATCATAAAAAACATATAAATCTCCTCATACAAATCTGATATAAAGCTACTTCAATATTGAAGCCAAATCCATGAAAACTAGTTATTCAAGAGCATGGGGAATGTGAGCCTTTAATACATGTATTTATGAGATTTAGACTTACATATAATATGGAGATGATATTACAGATACATACATCATAAATAAAATATTTGGCATTAACCATCCTTAGCAAGGCGTAAGAGTCAGACCAACAAGTGCGCCATCAATTGTGAGTGTGGGGAAATGGAGAAGCAGGAATGAGAGAATGGGGAGATAGATGCGAATTCAACTGTAGGAAATTAAAACTGAAAATAAAAATACTTATTTAATCTCCCATGATATTTCTGAATGGACTCTCCATCAACCAAATTGGAAAGGAATCCAACTCGCTCGATTCACTAGCAGGGTAAGTGTACACTCACCATGCAATGGAAAAGAAAAAAATATCCAAAAATGCCAAAGGAAAATTAAAAAATGATAAAAATATATTCTTCTTCCTGATGAAATATTTTTATTAACTTCATTATTCCTCCCAATATTGAATTTCCCTCCATGAGATTCCTGTAACTCATCTTAGTGGTTTAGTAACTCTCGTGACACTTGTCTTTCTCTTCATGCTCCAATTCTTTCCCCAATTCGAATGGCTGCCTCTAACTCCCAAATTCGACCTCTTAGTGGATATTTTTAGCCCTTACATCTAATATTTGTCATATGTCAGTAATCATGTCTGAATTTGTCATACTTTTCATACAATCTTCCATCATTTGTTGTCATAGAGTGCATAGAATCTCCTTCCAAGTGGAACACCTTTTCTTCTAGTCTCTTCCTCTTCCATGGGAGTTACTCTACTTTACCAATTTTTGGCTAATTATATTATATTTGACACAAAATTACCATACAATAATGTTACATTCCCCATGTGTTCAAATTTGGATGAATATCATGCGAAGCATGCGGGGAATCTAGTCAACCAAAGGCTCCACAAGATTCCAAGTGTCTTCATGAACTCAAGCCACCTTATTTTCTTAGAATTTATCATTTAGGTGACCCAATTAAATGTGAATATGGTAATATAAATTCATTTTGGGTCCCATATCCCCTTATTACAAAATTTATGTCTCCATCTCAACCTAGGGAACTAGTAGGTTGGTGAAAAATTATTTGCAAATAGTATTATTTGGAAATTATTTAATAGGGGACATGACAAATCCTCCCCACTCAAGATTTATTGTCCTCAAGAAATGCCAAGTTTTTATGCTGGTTTTTTTTTTACATTCCCAAGTGGCATCCTCATTTGGTACTCCTTCCCTTGTACCAAGTGCTCTCTTATGTTTAAGCTCATTGATTTTCTTTAGCTGCAACTTGAGTAGTGGCACTCATGTTTTACAATTATGTGTTCCCAAAAGTAAATATATGTGGATTGTGCATATTGATATATCCTGTAATATCACCACTAACACCAAAAGGATTAATCAAATCCATAAAAACGAAATTTGTGCAAATAATATTTACCTCCAGATTTTGGAAACCTTTTCTGAACTTTCACCCCTTTTTGATTTTGTATAATTATTTGAAGTTGGTTTTGAGTAACCAAACTTTGAGTTTCTTAATATTCCAAGAATATTTCAAAGAGGAACCACCATGCTTGTTGCTTCACTACTCTGATTACAATCATCTTCTCAAGTGGTGAATAAATCTCCAATGCTACTTGTTTCCCCTAGAATTGAAACCAATGAGACCAAAAATGATCCGAGGGTCCCATATGATCTTGATACATGCATGGTATAAAATTTATATGAATAAATTCCATGAAAACCAAGCATATGAAAATTGAATGCATCTATCAAAAGGTCTCCCGCATAGTAAACCGGAACACTGCTCTGCATAGATGAACTCAAATAACTGAAGGTTGGTTTGCTTTCTCAAACCAACAACCAAACTGCTACTCCAAGTGAGATGAAACCAAGCAATTCCAGGATCCCATTGTTGGTATTGCACCCTTCCAAACATCATGAGTAAAAAATATAGATCATGAAAGTACATAACAAAATCATACAAATGTACATCAAGAAGTTACCTCATCAAAGAATAATGAAAGTGCTTGTACATCCAAGTAAGTAGATCACCATGTGGTCCATACACACAAGCATAAAGTATTATATCAGATATGCCCCAATGACATAGGTGAGAATCCCATGTGCCATAATGCTGCTCCAAAAATATATAATGTGCATCAATATAATCAGCCATGTGTTCTTTCATCCAAGAAGTGAATGAAGAACCTCCACCAAAATATGAACCAAATAAGGAGCAAAGAAAACATGAAGTGTTCAAGTGGATCAAAGAAGTCTCATCAATACACCCATGAATATGTATATCATCATGAGATAATAGAGGATGTTGGTGCCAATAATAATGTTATTTAATCATATATCTCTTCACCCAAGTGTGGGATGAAGTTCCTCCAACATCAAATATACTAGGAAAAGAGCAAACAAAATCATGAGTCTCCAAGTGACTCAAGTGAACATCATAGGTGCACCCATGTAATGTGTATCATCATAATGTAACAAAGTATGCTGCTTAAAATGTAAATAAGTTGGTGCTCTAATACTATCATAATCAAAAGGAGAGATATAAGTTTCATACTCCTCATGTGCCACCATTAAAAAGAAACCTTTCACCCATACTTCATTAAGATGAATGCTGCAAAATTTGGAAGTTTAGGATGTAGGAGAAATAACCAACTCACCCAAAGGATTAGAAAGTGAAAAAATTTCATCATCTGGAGGATCCATAGGGGTAGGATTATGCACCTCCCTTAAAACTGAAAAACTGTCCTCATGGGTTGGTTCCAAGATGGCGGAATCATGGACTTCTTCAAAAAGTTTGTAACCATTTTCAAGAGGCAACTCAAGTTCCTCTTCCACCACAACAAGTGATTGGCTCTCATCAAGCTCATATTCAAACACATCAAGAACCTGAATTTTTTCATGTTTCTCACGATCCATCATGTCATGAGAATCCTCCAAGCAATCTACCATATGACAATCTCAAACATAGGAGGAAGGACAAGTATATTGCAACCTCTCAAGAAGTTGCTCATTTTGAATTTTGAGCTTATGAATATCCTCGTTATTATTCAAGTCTGATTCATGTAACCATTCATTAAGCTCAACCAAATTGTTTATATCAAAATTAAAAGACATGAAATTAACTTCAATGTTGCACATTGCTCTTTGAATCTTCTCCATGTCTTCAAGGAAGGATGTCTCCTCCAATGAAGAAATTTTCCAACAAGAATTTGACACCAATTATTTATTGTGATGGAGTATTCTAAGGGATTTATGAATATCCATTTCACTCATATTCAAAGACCATTCAATTAAGGATGGTTCATGGGAGTGAACCTCCTCTTCTTCTTTCTTCTTGATTTGATCAACTTCTTGAAACTCAAGTGGCGATGGAAAAGTTGATCTTGGTTTTTCATTATCTATCACAAGGTCTTCATATTCATGCTTATGGAAAATTTGGCTTGCCGAAAAATTTTCAAATCTGATCTCTATGTCACCAACATAGAGTTGTGAGCACCCATCAGTAGGTACTCTTTCATAGCTCAATGATCCATCAATAGATTCTCTTTGATTTTCACAACCCCCATTAGTAAGGATTGTGTTCTTGTATTCACTTTCCTCTTTATGTTATTCTATACAATCACCTTGAGGTAATTTATTCTCCACTTCATGATTCTATGTTTCTTTCAGTAGCGGTGTATCTAGGCTCTTTTCACAAGTAGGCTGATTTTTTTATCATTTCATGCTCCTCCAAACTTGTGGATTGCTGATTGTCTTTTAATGAATTCACATTTGAATTATTTTTCCAAAATTCATTCAACCAATCATAAAAGTATTCAAAATGAGTGGTATTATGTGTCTCTCCATGATGGAAACTTCTACTACCCCCTACTGCCATCTTACCCCTAAGTTGGCTAGCCATCAATTCGAATCCTTGCATACGTTTCCTGGTCTTATCATAAAAATATGACTTCATCCATTTCTTAAATTCAAATATATAATATTAAATAGGTTCCAAGAAAATTATTTGATTCCACTGCAATGTCACTTTTTGGATATTTGGAGAAAATTACAAATTGGGCAAAATTCGAGCTTGACTAGTCATGAATCTAGAGGGTTCCAACTTTCACCAAATGGTCTTGAATTTGAAAGGATATGTTATCGTGAGTATTAAAACATACAAAGGTGTTTTATGGATACTTTGTATCATAATTTAGACCTCTTCAACCTTGTTTGGGGCTGATGACAAAAAGGCCAAAAATTACTAGGAAATTGAGATGAAATCCCCCTAGGGTGTAGGCCAACTGGACTTCCCAACTCATGTACGAACCTACCAAATTTATAATCATAGTATGGGGAATGATATTATAACTCATGGGATTTCATTAAACATGGTTATTATTTCTTCAAATTGGATATAGAGTTCCACATTCGTTTGATAACTTTCAATGAAATTGCTTATGGGGAAATTGCATAACTAGCTCGATTTTGACATATGAAAGGTAGAGTTAAAGGTTCACATCAAGATGTGAAATACAGGGAACATATACAGAATACAAATGGATTCCAAAATATTATTAAACACCATATAAATCCCTTCATACAATTATTGTATACAACTCATTCAGTATGGGAGTCAAATACATGAAAACTGGTGAATTAGTAGCATGGAATGGCAAGAGTTTCACATATGGGTTTCTTTGATTTCGACCCACAGATCATAGGGAAATCAAATTAAAGAGTAAAAAATCCTATATTTCTGTAACAACAACATCAAACTCATATAACATCCCTCATACAAATCTGTTACAAGACTCCTTTGAGATTGAAGCCAAAGTCATAGAAACTAGTGATTCAATGGCATGGGAATGCAAGATTTTCACACATGAGTTTCTTGGATTTCAACCCACAGAGGATATTCAAATTAAATTATAGATCAATACATCATAAATAAAATCTTTGGAATCAACCATCCTCATCAAGGTGCAATAATCACCCCAACAAGTGCGCCTCAATTGTGAGTGTGGGGAAATGGAGAAGAAGGAATGAGAGAATGGGGAGATAGATGAGAATTCGACTGTAGGAATTTCAACCTGAAAATAAAAATCCTTCATTAATCTCCCATGAGAGGTCTGAATTTCTTATCCATAAACCAACTTGGAAAGGAATCCAACTCCCTCAAAATTGATTCACTAGCAGGGTAAGTGTGCACTCACTGTGCAATGGACAAACCAAAGCTCTCCAAAAATGACAAAGGCCAATTAAAAAATGATCAAAAGCTATTATAATTCCTCATGAAATCATTTTATTAACTTCATGAGTCCTCCTAAGGTCAAATTTCCCTCCATGATATTCCTCCAACTCATCTTAGTGGTTTAGTAACTCTCATGACACTTGTCTTTCTCTTCATGCTCCAATTCTTTCCCCAATTCGAATGAATACCTCTTACTACAAAATTAGACCTCTTGGTGGCTATTTTTATCCTTGAAATGTAATATTTGTCATATGTCATAAATTATGTCTGAATTTGTCATACTTTTCATAGAATCTTCCATCATTTGTTGTCATAGAGTGCATAGAATCTGCTTCCAAGTGGCACACCTTGTCTTGTAGTCTCTTCCTCTTCCATGGGAGTTACCCTCCTTTAAAAATTCGACTTCCTTAGCTGATTATATGATATTTGACACCAAATTTACATCCAATAATGTTACATTACCCATGTTTTCAAATTTGGATGAATATCATGCCAATCATGAGGGGAATCTAGTCAACCAAAGGCTTCACAAGCTCCCAAGTGTCTTCATTAACTCAAGCCACCTTATTTTCTTAGAATTTATCATTTATGTGACCCAATTAAATGTGAATATGGTAAACTAAAGTCATTTTGGGTCCCATATCCCCTTATTAAAAAAATTTATGTCTCCATCTCAACCTAGGGAACCAGTAGGTTGGTGAAACATTATTGGTTGGTGATGATTTTTTATTGTTGATGATTTTTGATATGCTTGATGATTGGTGCATTATCTCTATACTATTGGCTGTTGTTGATTGTTGATATGCTTGATGATTATTACAGTTTTGATATGATGTTGGTTGTCAATGATTATTTTTGTAGTATTGTTATACTGATGATTGTTGAGATGTTGTTGTTCAGTATTGTTGAGATGTTTGTTTGCTTCAGTATTGATGATTGATCAATTGATTGATTGAGTTCATATCAATGATTATACACTGATGACTATAGTTACTTGTTACTTCAGTATTATTATACTGATGATGGTTTCGATGTTCCAACATCTCTATGCTGGTTATGTAGATGATGCTCTAACATTAGTTGTTGTTGATATTTTAGCGCTAACAAGATAATGATGATTGTTTATGTTATTAGTATCCTTACACAAATGTTACAGATAATAAAGTTACAAATGATGTCTCAGTATCCACATACTGATATGATAGAAGATGATCCAATATTTATACAATGATGATACAGAAAATGATACTTTCACAAGAAAGACGATGATTCAGTATTCACATACTGATGTCTAAAAAGGAAGATCCAAGAATATGTCTCAGTATTCACATGCTGATAGAAGATGATCCAGAAGATGATTCAGTAGAATACAAATAAAATATGTCCAAGAAGGTACAAAAGATGAAGATTACAGAAGATTGTCCAGAAGATGATTCAGTAGAAGAAATATAGAAGATGTCCAAGAGCATATGAAAGATGAATATTACATAAGATGTTCCAGCTGAGATCACTGATGAAGATTCTAGCTAGACAATGTTCCAAAACTTCCTATGACATATATAGTCTCACCGAAAAGTTTTACAATTGTAGTAGTATATGTCGCTATGGTTGAATACCTTCCTAGTTAAGATGGAGTGTTAAATTATTGTAACTTCAAAAGATATTCTAAGATGTATTGTATTCCTCCTTCGAGAGATGAGTTTGGTCTTGTTAGTGTCATTGAAAGAAGCAATGTAAACCTCCGAATGTAATTCGGTTCAATTGTACCCAAGTGTCAATATAATAAATGTTATTTTGTGGTTTCAAGTTGTCAAGTGGGCCCAGTCAGTTAGAGAAATTGGCCCTTCTCGATTAGTAGTCAATTCAACTGAAGAATATAAATAGGGAGGTGCTCCTCTCCATTTGGACACACTCACTCAAGTTGTCTTAGTAAGAGAGAGAAGGATTAGTGCACCAGAAAGAAGAGAGAAGCTGTTGTCTGGGTTTTACACTGCATTGGTTGAGTTCTATACTGAGGAATTTTTGTGGGTTTTTCTCCCTTGTGGTTTCCTCGAGGAAAATATTTGTGTTCTTGTGTTTCTCTACATGTTGTTATTTCAATGATCTTCTAGTGACTAATTGTTTTAAGATATAATCTAAGAAATTTAAAAAAAAATCAACAAAGAATACCTACAAAATCACTGTCAGTGTACCCTATGAGAGTATTGTATGGTGTATGAGTGTACCAGAGGCCATATCCATATGTGCATACAACATATCTTAGAATTATTTTTCCAACTTTCCAATGAGAGTCTTTGGGAGACTCCATAAATATGGAAATAAGACAAACAACATACATCAAATCAGGTTTAGTTGCAGTCAAGTACATTAAACTGCCTACCATTTGTTTATAGATTGTACTATTTAATGTTGGTTCATCATCATTCTTGGTTAACTTGGTGCCAAGAGCTATGGGGGATTCTGCTAGTTTACATTTATCGAATATAAATCTCTACGAAATATCAGTAGCATACTTATGCTAGCAGATAAAAATACCTTTATCAGTTTGATTAACTTCCATACCAAGGAAGTACTTCATCAGTCCTAGATCAGTTATTTCAAATTCCTTTTTCATGACTGTCCTGAAATATTCAAGCATCAAATTACTAGTGTAAATCATTTCATCAATATAAAGACATACCATCAAAATTTTACCTTTCTTTGTTTTGACATACATAGTGGGCTCATTGTTTCTTCTGTTGAAACCACTGTTAATGAGGTAGGATTCAATCCTACTGTATCAAGCTTGGGGAGCTTATTTTAGACAATACAAGGCCTTTTTCAGCGTATACACTTTGTCTTCATGACCTTTCACAACATAACTAGGTGGCTGCTCTACATAAACTTCTTCTTCAAGAATACCATTAAGAAATGGAGATTTCACATCCATTTGATACACAGGACATTGATTTTGTGTTGCAATGCCAAGTACAAATCTGATGGTATCCATGCTTGCTATAGGAGAAAAGGTTTAATCATAATCTACACCATAATTATGTGCATATCCTTTGGCAACCAACCTTTCCTTATGCTTTTCAAGTTCTCCTTTTTCATTCAGTTTGGTCTTATAGACCCATTTGAATCCAATACTAGTTTTGTATGCAGGGATATCAACAAGATCCCAAGTCTGGTTTTTCTCTATTGCATCAATTTCTTCATTCATGGATTTTACCCAATGTGCATCCTTCACTACTTCATTAAAATATGTGGGCTGATAGGAGAATAAAGCATGCCGATTTTTCTCATCAAGAACTAGAGTCTGTTCATATAACTCTCTCAAGCTTATGGTTTTTGGTGTTGTGGTGGATTTTCTGCTGCTCTACTTCCAATATTGGAAGTCTGATAGGTAGACCTAGAAGATCTAACCTTTTCTTCTTGTTGTATGTTTGAAGGATCACTCCAGCATTTGACTTCAATGAATTTTATGTCTCTTCTCACTACAACATTTTTTGTGACAAGATTATACAGTTTGTACACCTTGTGTTGTTCACTGTAACTAGTGAAAATGTAGCGCTTACTCTTCTTATCCAATTTTATTCTGATTTCATCAAGTATATGCACAAATAAAATAGAAAAAAAAATTCTGAGATGTGCAACACTAGCCTTAGTTCCACTCCATGCGTCTTCAGGAACCTTGTCCTGGACAGTCACTATGGGTGATCTATTGAGCAAGTAGACTGAGCATCCAACAACTTCATCCCAATACTCATCTGAGAGATTCTTATGTGACAACATGTTGCAGGCCATGTTCATAATGGCCTGATTATTTTGTTCAACAACTCCATTCTTTCGTGGAGTGTATTTGATGGTGAACTGTCTCTATATTCAATGCTGCTTGCAAAAATCTGAAAACTCATGTGAATCATAATCACCTCCACCATCTGATCTCAACACTTTGATGAAATTTCCAGACTACTTCTCAGTGAGATCCTTGAACTCTTTGAACCTAGAGAAGGTCTCTGATTTGTTTTTGAGGAAATAAATCCATGTTTTCCAACTAAAATCATCAATAAAGGTCAAAAAATAAAACTGCTTCCTATGGATGGGGTTTGCATGGGTCCACAAAGGTCTGTAGGAACCAACTCAAGATGTTCTTTGGATTGAGATATGGAAGTGGGGAAACTGTCCCTTTGATGTTTACCAGTGATACAATCCTCACAAGTGTTGGATTGTTCATGAATAACCGGTAACCCTTTGACCATTGACTGTTTGTGTAGGAGACTAAGGCTCTTAAAAGGAAGATGACTGAATCTACAGTGCCATAACCATGATTCATCTAGACTAGAAAATTTATGAGCTACAGACTGTGGAAGGTTGGCACTCTTAAGACTAAGAGGAAATATTCTATTCTTGGTCACTTCAACTTTGGCTATGAGTCTCTTACTAGGGGGTTTATCATAGATAGCACAATATGTATCATAAAACCTAATATCATACTAGTTCTGAAGTAATTGACCTATACTGATCAAATTTACATTCAAATGGGGTACATAAAACACCTCATGAATGAACTTCTTTTCATTTTTCTTAGTAAATACAAGAATAATACCTTTTCCTTTTGTTGGAACCAGAAAGTCATCTCCTAGCTTGATATTCGTGACAACAGAAGAATCCAAACTAGAGAATAGTGACTTGTTACCTGTCATTTGATTGTTGCAACCACTATCTAGTAGACATAGATATGAGCTGCAGTGTTCTTCAGTTGCTTGATAAGACAGAAACATCACCTCTGAAGAGCCTTTTTCTTCTTTGGAGACATTGGCTCTACTATTGTTCTAGTTATTGTTCTAGTCAGCTTGCTTCTTTCTGCATTCTCATTCATAGTTCCCATACTTCTTGTAGTAGCTACACTAAGCATTTGACTTATTGGTCCATCTCTTTCCTCTCCCCCTCTGACCTTGAGAGTTGTGAGAGTGATCTAAATGATATGAGTGTTCATGACTGTGACTTGTTCTCTTCTCTGCATCTGGAGACCCTCGACCTCTTCTTCCTCTACCTCATCCTCCTTTACCTCGACCTCTGTTGAGGGAATATTGGGTGCCGAAAGCATTGGTCAATGACTCTTCTTCTTGATTGAGCCAAGCTTCATGATATAGAATAGATCCAGTCAACTCTTCTAGGGTGAATTGAGACAGATCTTGTGTCTCTTCTATGGCAGTCACTACCATAGAAAACTTCTTGGTGAGACACCGAAGAATCATTTGAACAACGTTCTTTTGTTCTAGCGGTTCACCATAGTTTTGGAATTGGGTCACAATACCCGAAACCCTAGTCATAAACTGATCTGCAGTTTCTGACTCTCTCATCATCAAACTTTCAAACTAAAGGCATAGGGTTTGTAGTCTTATATTTTCAACATGGTCGGTTCCCTTGTAGGCTGAAGTAAGCATATTCCACGATTGATATGAATTGGTAACTCCTAAGATCCTTGGGAAAATGGATTCCTCAATGCAACTTTGGATCATCCATGCAGCTGTGAGATCTCAGTCTCAGAAAGCTTTGACATCACTCTTTTGGGCATTATTCATTGTGGCCATAGCATTTGTATCTGGTTCTTTGAACTCAGTTTCAACCATATCCCAACATTTGCTGAGCTGGAGAAACGAATTCATCTTGATAAACCAAAACTCATATTTGGCTCTATTTAGAATGGGTCCAGACATTGGCTTCAATGTTCTTGTACTAGCCATAATATATGACTAAAAAAAAAATCCCTTGCTTTTCTCCTTTTTTTTTCTTTTCTCCCTTTGTTTTTTTTGTGTTTCTCCCTTTTTTTTCTTGCTTTTCTCCCTTTGCTTTTTTTTGCTTTTCTCCATTTTTTTTAATTCAATAAAATGGAACACCACTTCTTGTTCAATGGAATAAAGAAGTGAGGGGGAGATGTGGCCAAAATTTGTGTAAGATTTGGAGTTTCACCGCGCTTTCCAAATGAAAGTAGAGCAGTGGTAACACTCTTATCCTCTTCACAAGTGGTGGTGGAACCTCTCTTTCACTTTGTGAAATGTCCAGTGTCCTATGAAATGTGCGGTGTCCTATGTTGGTAATGATTTTCCCAAAAGGAAAGGAAGCGGTGGCCTTCCTGTAAAAAAAAATGACGGATGAGATCTGGAATAAAAAAAATCACCACTTTTTTCAATATGGAAGAAAGAACAGATTAAATATGAAATAAAAATGACAATATTATGGGTGAATACCATAGGTCAGAAAACACCATGGGAAACTAACTAACTCACCTATCTAACCTTTGAGATTACATATTTCAACATAAAGGAAGTTACTGTGGATTCTGGGGAGCATGTTCACTCTTTTGATGATGTAAAGTCAGCTATTGATATCCATTTGTCCAAGTTGTATGTGGAAGATAACTTGGAAACTCCTCCTTCTGAACTCTCATTTTTGCAAGAAATTCCCTCCATCATTTCATATGAGGATAATTAGGACCTCAATAAAACAATCACCAAAGAGGAAACTATCAAGGTTGTTTGGTCTCTTGAGCTAGAGAAATCCCTAGGGCCTGATGGTTTTTCCATCCATTTTTATAAATTCTATTGGAATATCATAAAATTCAATCTCATTAGGATGCTTAATTGGACCAAGAACAAGAAGAAATAGGGGGAGGCACAAAATCCACCTTTCTGTCTCTCATCCCCAAAGAGACAAACCACATATCCTTCAGCTACTTCCATTTTATTTCTCTATGCAATACCTCTTACAAATATTAGCCAAAGTCATAACTAACATAATCAAATATCTCCTAGCAAATATCATTTCAGAAAAGCAGGGAGGGTTCATGCCCAATCAACATATTTTGTACAATATCATATCGGTTCAGGAATCTCTCCATTCAAACAAAGGGCAGGGGAACGTGGAATCATCATCAAGATGGATATGGAAAACATGTTCGATAGCGTAAGGAATTATTTCCTATTCAAAGTTCTTTCTTGATTTAGCTTTAGCAATGAATCATTGGATTCAATCTTGCATATGTGCCACCTGGATCTCTCCATTAGTCAATGGAATATCTGTAGGATTTTTTTGAGCTTCAAGCGGCCTTCGTCAATTATTCACTCTTTCTCTTTTTCTTTATGTTATAATGGAAGATACTCTTAGTTCAATGCTTCATATGGAATGATAGATAAGAATACTCCCTGGAATTTAGATCACAAGAGGAGTAAAACCAATTAATCACTCTATGTTTGCTGATGATTCCCTCCTAATGGGAGGAGCCTCCAAAATTATAAACAAGCATTTTAAGTAAATCCTCGAAGACTATTTGGAAATTTTAGGAGCCAAGGTCAATGACTACAAACGTCAAATCTATGGGTAGAACTGTTTGGAATCTCTTCTTTGATATATTTCCACCATCATGAATTTTACCCTTTGGTGCATCCTAGAAATCCTTCAAGTATCTGGGTCTTCCAATCTTAGTTGAAACCTCTAGGTAAAAATATTGGAGCAGTATCATACACAAAACATAAAAAAATATAATTAACTTATGGGGATCCCAGTGGTTAAATCCTACTGGAAGGATTAATCTCTTGAATTTTAAGCTCTCTTCATTGTGAATATATTAGTGTTCAACCATCTTAGCTTGAAAAGGAATTATTTTACAAATTGGAATGCTACTCAGGAAATTATTATGGGAAGGAGGGAAAAAAAATTCCCAAGAATTTCACTTAATCAATTAGAATGTGGTCCGAGCTATTAATGTTTGAGAAAAATTGGGGTTGCTTTAGCTTTAAAACTTTTATGAAACAATTTCAACACTTTCATAAACTTAATAAACCATGTAAGAAACTTTATATCAACCACATAATCAAATTTATAACATCCATCTATGAGTCTTTAAATCAGCCACATATCATTCTTTATATCATCAATATATGAATCTTCAAGAATAAATCAACCACATAAGATAATCACCATAAGAGACAAGATGTACCCTGGGAAAAACATCCAAACACAGAGGATGGAAAACCCAACAATTCTTTGAGTATGATAGATATATTTGCAGAGAATTATTTACTACACATCAATGGATTGCTAGATAAGAGATGTCACCGAAACAATAGAGAAGAGAGATACAGAGAAACCCTGCAAAAACAACTGAATGCAAACTGTGTTGAACTTACCATATGCCTCACATATTAATAATAAGGAAAAACAACCTAGAATGGAGAAGGGGGTGAATTGGAGGCTAAGTAAACACACTGAGATCATACATGGAACATTCAATGAGAGTAGCATGCACTATAATTCCTCTCATGTAGACATTAGTTCCCTCCTAAACTCCAGTGCATAAATGACACTTCATATTCTCTTGCATACATAAAATATGCACCCTCCCTCGTTATTTAGCTTTAAATGGATGCTAACGGACATGAACTGAATGTGAGGTACTTGAACTGAATGTGAAGTGAAGTGAAACTTGAATGTGAACTGAACTGAACTGAACTAAATGTGAACTTCTTGAACTGAATGAACTAATTGTGAACTGACTAATCTAAACTCAATCTTCAACTGAATGCATCACCATAAACTTAGGAGACTAACTGAAAGTCTTTTGTACTTCACAATCAATATCACCCATGCACAAACACTTTGCATGAATCAAGGAGATCTTCCATATTTAACTGACCAAATTCTTTATTTACAACTTAGGTTTAATTGAGGCCTTCATAATTTGAGTTCACTTGAGGCATACATGTGCAATTCGAATTCATTCTCTTTCTCTATGCTTTATCTCATTATCATTAATTAAATACTGCATGGTCCACATGTGTATCAATTAATTATTCATCTTATCATATCATACTCATAAGAATTGTACCATACTAATGATCATATGTATCACCCCGGGTCATATAGTCTATGCTAAATTAATTCTCTCTAGGGGTATCTAATCCCTAAAGGAGACTTATAGCACCTAGTGACCATGACTACTAATACATCACATAGTATATCCTCATGACTTGATACACCACAAGTATCTATTCTTGATACAACACAAGACCCTAGTCTTGATATAACACAAGACCATATCCAGTTAAAGAGATCCATTTCATAGGGTACTGTCTATGAGAATCATTTGACTTGATACAACACAAGTACAAAATTGATACAACACAAGTCTGCAGTCTTGATACAACACAAGACTCCAATATTGATATAACATATTCCAATCTTGATACAACAAAAGATCCCAATACAAGCATCCCACCCAAATACATGAGGACATAGACATGACTCGATATAACACAATGTCCTGACTTGATACTACACAAGTCCTTAAACTTGATACTACACAAGTCCTTAAACTTGATACAACACAAGTTTTTGATTTGATACAACACAAGTCCCTGTCTTGATACCACACAAATCCTTAACTTCATACAACACAAGTTTTTGACTTGTTACCACACAAGTCCTTAATTTGATACAACACAAGTTTCTGACTTGATACCACACAAGTCTGGAGAATGAATCTTGATGTTGTACAATTAACATGAGAACCCAAGAAGAATGGTGATCTAGGTATTTGAGACCCTCTCCACTTCAACCAAGCTCTTGGAGAAAAATAATTTCGAGAGAAATAAGTGATAGAACTGCCTCATGGAAATAAGTATTTCAAAAGAAATATTTACCTAGTCCAAAACCCCTGCAATTAGAGGAAATAAATTGGTCTATTAAAGGATCCAATATATGGTTCCTATGCAAAGCTTCAACTTCACACATAATTGATAACTTGAGTTGGACACCTGGAAATGGGAGGGAAACCCACATTTGGCAAGATATTTTTGCTCCCGATGTGAAATCCACATTTGGAAATATATTTTTTCTCCCAATGTCAAATCTCAAGCAATAGACCAACTTCAATATTTCAAACATTGGATTCAAACGAATAATTTAAACTCTCCCTTTAACATCTCAAAGTGGGATAGTGAAGATGGAAGCTGGGAAAGATATAATTTTGGGGGAGCTCCCAATACATTTTACAAATTATATGTTTCATTTTCTCTCTACAATTAAAGGATCAACCCCTTTCAATCTTGGTACAAAATATCGTAGAATATGGAAATGAAACCATGGGGAATACTCAGTCAAAACATGGTATGAAAAGCTTGTTTCTAGTCTCCCTCTTCCCCTTTCTCATCATTATTGAAGTATATATGGCAGTTGGATGGTCTTCCCAAAGTTAACTCCTTTTGATGGGATTTATCCCATGGGAATATCCTTACAAATGAAAACTTACAAAAAAGGAAAATAGAAGGCCCCTTAAGATGTGTCCTCTGCAAATATGTAGCAGAGACAATTCGATATTTGTACTTTGAATTTCCTTTCACTAAGGTTGTTTGGAACTTTGGTATTTTTGGAATTGGAGAATCATTAGTCTTTCCTCAAACCTGTCAATCCATGCCATATCAATTGGACTTCCTCTCTACGGAACCCCCTTAACCAAATACCAGTAACCAAAGATCAACTAGGATCAGGGAACTCGACAATAGAATCAAATGGGACCAAGATAAACTTAGGGGCACTTGACCAATTCAATGGGTAACCATGGATTGTATCATTCTTCCAAGGCCTCCATGGGATTCAAGCTTGGGCTTGGGCAAGGTCAAAAAGGCTCCTCTGACAAAGATAACCACAAACTAAACAACAACCCTTAGGGGGTCCACAAGGGGCACCAAGGAATCAAAAGTTGGCATCAATGACTAGACACCATTAGGATCAATGACAACTTATTCAACATATGAATCTTGATGTTGTACATTTAACACCCTCTCTCAGTGAGGGGGACGTTCTCTGCTTTACCACGAATACCATACCAAGCTTATCTCAGAAGTATATAAACTTTGTCACTGACAACGAATGGTCCACAAATTTGCAATCTGCTCATCAATAGCTATGTACTGAAATATTTTTTTTACATGACCATGAATTCAATGAAGTAAAACTGCATCTCAATGTGTTCTATCATAGAACATATAAGGTTTTTCAGAAATCTTGACTATTAACACCTAATGATTGTAGGCTCAAGTCTTTCAATCTAGTAGGTAGTGTCCCAAGCTACAATACTCCTCAGGACGTAATACCAACCACAATATGCATAGCTTATATTAGGATAAAATAATAGATGGATAGCACAATACATCTACCGCGTGTCAAATACAATAAAGAACCTACTCTAATGTACCTTAAAGGTAATCAAACATATGCTTATCCACAAGCATAAAAATACAACAGGTCTACTAGGTACTTTAAGATACCAACCAACTACTTATTCAAATTAACATCATATGGATCCAATACACAATGCTATTTCTCTAAACTATAAACTATGGATTTCAAATCCATCATATACAACATTATACACCAAATGTGTAATATCATGCAAAAAGAAAGTCTTGTATTTTCTTTCAATATTCAACATTTTTTAATTCAAGAATCTTCTTCTATCTAGAGAATTTCTCTATGATATTAGCATTCTCTATGATGTTCTTCAAGGCCTAATCCCTTTCTCAGTGATTCTTCTTTTTACACTACAACACCCCAACTACCTCTCGAGAGATTTCACTATTCTCTAGTAGTCCAGACAATAACTATTCTTGAGTATAAATAGTCTCTAATACTTTGACCATGTCTCTACTCATGTGGGTTCTATCCACAAGGTATCACAACCCATGGATTACTGAGTCATGCACCATGACTAACTAGTGGGGAATTTATCTTCCACCACCTATGAAGACACATCAATACTCCCTCTTCAACTAGAGGATTTTTTATGTACTATACCAAGCATGTCCTTGACAGAGGATTAATAAGAATGTTTGCAATGCTACTCATCTATGTATATGTACCATGTATCAGATACAACTAACTAGAATCCCCATAAAGCTCTACTGCTTTTAAACATTCTCTATCTAGAGAAACACATGTGATCTTTCCTCGATCACTATACTAGTAAGATATCCTAAATATTTGAATCTTTATTCCATTGATTGAGACATATCTAAGTTCATATACACTTGTACCAAGTAGGTACCACAACACATGATCTTTTGCACATGTGTACGTATAGACTGGAAATCATATAATCGATCCTAGGAGCTATGACTAATCCATATACATATCAATTTACTTTTGAGATCTTTCAAATCTAATTTAAACTTTATATTTATCTTCATATAGATGGCCATGGAATTTCAGTCCATGATCTTGAAATTATTCAAGATCTATGTTGTGCATTTTCCTTTAATTGAGAAAAATATTATTTGTTGACAACCACATCTCAAACCTTAAGAATCATAATTATATTCTTGAATAATTCTGTAAGCTTCCTTCTGAATTATGAGCATCATGCAAGTCTCCTCTTAATAGGAGATACATAAACCACACTCACTAGTTCTTCACGAGCTGGTAAATATAGCTTCTCCCTCTCACCATATGGATGTGAGAATCATAATCTAGGTCTTCCGTCATGGAAACTCATGCTCATCTATATATGAAGTTATTCTTTGACACATGAATGTAAATAAGATAGAATATCTTCAGGAGTCTTCACATCTCTCATAATAGTATCAAGCCATCTATTTTGTCTTCTTCCCAAGAGGCATAGGAACCTCCTAAAATGTTCTATTTCAGGATCATCCATCGAAATGAATCCACATTCATGTCTTTATTTTCTTGTAGGTTAGGGAATATGATTTTTCCCTACATAACAAATTATTCTCATGATTAATAACTTTTCATAATTGAGAAATGTAATCACGTGACAATTTTCAACATACCAACAATGATTCACATGGTTATGTACATAGATTAAATCAACGTTTCAACATAACCCCGTTCATATGTCATGTGATGTTTTGTAGCCCTATATCAGTCTGAAGTTCATATTTATGAAATAAATATACATCCCCATCTTCATAGCTCATGAGGTAAGCATGTAGCCCTCTATCTGATATATTATGGTGAATCATGTAGTCCTATGTTCACAACTTATGAATAAAGCATGCAAACCTAATTCTCATGTCTTATGAAGGAATTTTTCATCCTTATATCAGTCATATATAAGTATATATATGTCCTACATAAGTATTATATCAGTCCTATATCATGTCATATAATATGGACTCATGAAATCGATAACATGCCAATAAAGACAGAAAACAATATATATGCTTAACATAATTCCAAGTCCAGGAATACATATCTCTATATCAATGAAACATATTTAAAAAAACTTTAGATTTGATTTATAACAACATATAAAAATCAAAATATAAACTACTCATATTTATTTTGTGTGGTCTCCCTCTTGATCTCTGCACCCTTGTGGACATAGTTGGACTCCTTTATTCACTGCAAATTTAAACATTGCAAAAATTTACTGCATGTATTAGATAATGACTCTTTTCATGGGAATAAGGATCCCATGCAACCAAGAGTGAATTCTCTTCTCCACTAAAGGAAATATTCCTTTTGATAATCCTCTTCCTCAAATGATTTCTTTTGAGAAGGTTCACCTCGTTCTACGACAATGGATGCATGAAGCCTTCCTTCTTTATTCTTTCTTGAATAACACTCTTTAAAAAAGTGGCCCTTCTTTCCACAATATAAGCATTCAAACTTTGATTTATCAAATTCTTTCTTGAACGTCTTCTTCTTTCCATGAAATAATTTCTTGGGAGTGAATGGATTCCTCTGTTTCTTCATTCTTGCTGCGAGGGAAAGATTCTCCTATTTAGTGCACACACCCTTACTTTGGATGTTCCCTTATTCTTGAATGTAATCATGCCATAATATCTTGAAGTTGGGCTTCTTTTCTCTTCCATTTACCATTGCTAAGAAATTCTCTCATGAGTAAGGGAGTCCATCGATGGAAGTTTGAAGAAGGTCATCCTCATCTGTCACCACACCGATTCTTACAAGATGATATTTCACTTGTGAAATATTTGTAAAGAATGATGCTACAGACTCATCCTTCTATATATTTAGGTTGCACAAATTGATCTCAAATCCCTCTTTTGGGTGGGAGCCTTCTTCTCATATAAGCTCATAAATGTTTCAAAACACTCTTTTGTCATCTTCAATAGTGTGATCACTAACATGAGATTGTCCTTCACAGATTCATATATAATCCTCTTTTCCTTTTCTTTATTCTTCTTTTGATTTATTCTTTCTTCAATAGTGGTAGGTTCCTCTACCATGAAAGTCACGAATGAATCAAGATCATGCTCCTCGAGAAGATTCAACAATCTTTTCTTCCATTTGTTGAAGTTGGAAGTACCTTCAAGGCGGTCTTTCGGTCGAATATAAATTGATGTCATAGATGAAATATTTTTCTCAAGTATTCAATATCTATGGAGGCTTAGCTTACTGCACAAAACTAATCTATTTCACACTCTATGCTATAATACCATGTTTATGTTTGAGCAAAATCAGGGTTACTTGAACTTTAAAACTTTTATGAAACAATTTCAGCACTTTCATAAACTTTAAATCAACCACATAAGAAACTTTATATCAGCCACATAATAAATTTTATATCAGCCATCTATGAGTCCATAAATCAGACACATATCATTCTTTATATCAGAAATATAAGAATCTTCAAGAATAAATCAGCCACATAAAACAATCACCATAAGAGACAACATGTGCCCTAGGAAAACCCTCCAAACACGGAGTATGAAAAACCCAACAATTCTTTGAGTATGATAAAAAGATTTGTAGAGAATGATTTACATCACATCAATAGATTGATCTATAAGAGATGTCACCGCAACAATAGAGAAGAGATATCCAAAGAAAATCTCTAAAAACAACTGAATGGAACCTATGTTGAACTTTCCATATGTCTCACATATTAATAACAAGCCAAAATAACTTAGCATGCAGAAGGGGGAAAATTGGAGGCTCAACAAACACACTAAGATCATACATGGAACATTCACTGAAAGTAGGATGCACTATAACTCCTCTCATGCAGAAATTAGTGCCCTCCTAAACTCTATTTTCTAATTGACACTTCAGATTCTATTGCATGCACAAGATATGCGCCCTCCTTCTTTATTTAGCTTTAACTAGATGCTAACTAACATGAACTAAATGTGAGATTCTGATCTAAATGTGAAGTGAAGTGAAGTGAACTTACTAATCTAAACTCAATCTTCAACTAAATGCATGACCATAAATTTAGGAGACTAACTAAAAGGCTTTGGTACTTCACAATTAGTATCACCCATGCACAAACACTTTGCATGAATCAAGGATATGTTCCTTCTTTAAGTAACAAATTCTTCATTTACAAATTAGGTTTAACTGAGGCCTTCATAATTCGAGTTCACTTGAGGCATAGATGTTCAATTCGAATTCATTCTTTTTCTCTATGCTTTATCTCATTATCATTAATTAAATACTGCATGGTACATATGTGTATCAATTAATTATTCATCTTGTCATATCATACTCAGCATAGTTGTTTCGTACTAATGATCACATGTATCACCCCGGTTCATATAGTCTATGCTAAATTAATTCACTCTAGAGGTATCTAATCCCTAAAGGATACTTATAACACCTGGTGACCATGACTAGTAATACATCACATAGTATATCCTTGTGACTTGGTACAACACAAATCTCCAGTCTTGATACAACATAAGACCCTAGTCTTGATACAACACAAGACCATCTCCAATTAAGGAGATGCATCTCATAGGGCACTATCTATGCGAATCATTTGACTTGACACAACAGAAGTCCAAACTTGATACAACACAAGTCCATAGCCTTGATACAATACAACACTTCAATCTTGATACAACATATTCCAATCTTGATACAACACAAGATCACGATACAAGCATTCACCTCAATACACGAGGATAATGAAAGGACTTGATACAACACAATGTCCTGAATTTATACTACAAGAGTATTTAAACTTGATACAACACAATTTTTTGACTTGATATAGCACAAGTCCCTGACTTGATACCACACAAATCCTTAACTTGATACAACACAATTTTTTGACTTGTTACCACACAAGTCCTTAACTTGATACAACACAAGTTTCTGACTTGATACCAGAGAAGTTTGGAGAATGACTCTTGATGTTGTACATTTGACATGAGAACCCAAGAAGAATGGAGATGTAGGTATTTGAGACCCTCTCCTTTTAAACCAAGCTCTTGGAGCAAAAATGCTTTGGAGAGGAATAAGTGATAGAACTGGCTCATGGAAATAAGTATTTCAAAATAAATATTTTTCCAGTCCAAGTACCCTATATTAGAGGAAACCAATTGGTCTATTAAAGGATCCACTATATGTGCCTATGCAAAGCTTCAACTTCACGCATAATTGATTACTTGAATTGGACACCTGGAAATGGGAGTGAATTCCACATCTATCAATATATTTTTGCTCCCGATGTGAAATCTCAGGAAATAAACCAACTTCAAAATTTCAAACATTGGCTTCAAACAAATCATTTAAACACTCCCTTTAACATCTCAAAGTGAGATAGTGAATATGGAAGCTGGGAAAGATAGAATTTCGAGGGGATCCCAACACATTTTACAGATCATATGTTTCATTTTATCTCTACAATTAAAGGAACAAACCCTGTCAAACTCGGTGAAAAATATATTAGAATATCGAATTGAAACCATGGAGAATACTCAGTCAAAGTAGAGTATGAAAAGATTCTCTCTAGTCTCCCACTTCCCCTTCCTCATCATTACAAAAATATATATGGAATACGGATGGTCTTCCCAAAGTTAACTCCTTTTGTTGGTATTTATCCCATGGAAAGATCCTTACGACTGAAAACTTACGAAAAGGGAAAATAGAAGGCCACTCAAGATGTGTCCTCTACAAATCTGTAGTAGAGACAATTCAACATTTTTTCTTTGAATTTCCTTTCATTGAGACTATTTGGAACTTTGGGTTTTTTAGAATTGGAGAATAATTAGTCTTTCCTCAAACCTAGCAAGCCATGCCATACAATTTGGACTTCCTCTCTATGGAACCCCCTTCAATCTAAATCTATTTCCCACCGTATCCTTTGTTCTCTTTCCAAGTTCCTTTGCTAGAAAATATGGATAAAAAGGAATAAATCAATATTTAGAGAATAATGTTCATTGCCTCTTTCAGTTTCCTTCTTTGAAAATTCCCTTATCCTTAAATCTGTCTCTGCTAGAGGATTCTATCCAAAGGAAATGGCTTCTCTGAGTGAAAACGAGGCATCCTGGGTTCAAAAATGTAAATATACAAAGAAAAAATAGCGTAAATTTTTGGAAAAATGGAAAAATGGACAGGCAAAATTTGAAAAATAGAACAATATTTCAAAGAACGGACCAGCCAGCAAATGCTTTCTATTCTCTTTGACGACGGAGCATCATAAGGAAACCCTAGAATCACAGGGGCAGGGTGGTGAATCTCTACCCTTTTTGGTCCTGGGATAGAAGGGCAGAATTCATATGGAATTCTTCCTAAGTAAGGGAAAAAAAGTACAAGGAAGAAGAAGAAGGAGTTGCAACATAGGAAACAACATCAATGAAAGAGGGGAAGGATGCTAAGACAGAAGAAGGAAGAAAATGAGAAAGGAAAATAGAATATGTGGGATGAGGAAGCTATGCCAGTTTGTGTAAGCTACGATGGAAGTACAAAATATGGGATATGATGACAAGGAAGAATATTCATGGAAGCAGGTGGGAAGACAAGGTAATGACAAAAAATTGACAATAAGGCATGATGCAGAGAAGCATCAGGCCTTAGCAATCATGGGTGCGAGCTCAGCTGGAGCCAATAGAAACAACACGTGTAAAGGAATTTTTGTAAGTCAGGCCAATAGCATCTCTTTGGTCATATTTTGCTAGAATAGGAAAGACAACCTGTAGGCTGAAGATAGCAAGTCGACTGAGATAGCAACTGTAGTTGAGTCTGTATCAAGTCATGATTGAGTCTATAACAAGCATGTATGGGAATATATCGAGTCTGTAATAAGGCTATGAAAGGATAAACCCAACCTGTACATGGTTTAGTCGGTCAATCAATAGCCTATTAGCTAGTTCTTGTTTAAACACTTTTGAGCTGAGTAGAGGATACAACAATTTTGAGTAGGTAACTCTGGATCACTAAGTGCATCAAAGTGGGTAGATCTGTATCTGAGTGCGCAGCAAGATAAAGAAGGTCTAGTCGATCCAGGCTGTCTGCAGATTGCTGAGTAGGAGTAGAGTAGAGTGATAAATATAGAGAAGAACATAGAGCATGAGAGGAAAAAGAAGTCTGTAGAGATAGAAGAGAAGATCTTGAACAAAGTCTGTAGCTTTATGTACAGACAAAAGGTGCATCTATTTTCTCATGCCAATGCCAAATCAAGAGCACCTTGTGGTTTTTTCCCAGATGGTTTTCCACATTACATGCTGTGTATATGTGTGAATGTTGAGTAGCTTAGAAAAGTGCCTATTTACTGTGTTAATGATTGATTGGTTAGTGTGCTTTAAAGAGATAATTGTATGAATGTTGTATTTCAAGTAATGAATATATCTGTGATGATTGTTCACTGTGAATTTGCGTAAGGTTGCATAACTAAGGGCGAGTAATACTTCAATACTGATATCTAAAGTGAAAAACACCAACCCACCTTCCCGGTCTTCATTGGAAACCTTGGCACAGGGCCAAGGACTTAAACACCCTCCCACACAAATTGCAGAAACATGGTTCTGGAAGTTACCCATAAGAATTGAGATATCTTAGGTGAGACAACATTTGTGATGCATGTGCTGCCGGCTAGGCTCTGCTTTATCGAGCCGACATCTTGGGCTTTGTCGCGTTGACCAGAGAAAGAGGAATGAACCTAGGTTGCAGGGGGGAAAAGGCCAACAAATGGTTTGGTTTCCGGGACCTTAAAGTGTCTATTGAGGGACATGTTCTGGCATCCAACAAAACCGGAGATCCAAAGTTGGGTGGACTTAAAAGAGATAGATTTTTCACAGAAAGAAAGTGAAGGATCCCGGTGGATGCCGATGGAGTGGTTAGAATGACACATATATTCATACATCCATGATATTTTCTTTGCTGAGTTCCCCACTCTGTTATATGAATGGTTGTCGAAGTTGACAACCCAGAAGAAAAATTTTCAAGGAGGGGATCCAATAGAGTGGACTTTGTTCTTGATTGAGTGGATGAAAAGAACCAAAAAACCTATTTCAAGGGTTGTGGACTTCTGGATAGATAGTATCATAGAGGGATATATCATTGAGTTCACCATTGACACGATAACCTCATACAGTGAGGTCGAGAGAATTCTTTTTCAAGGACCACGCAGTAGATATCTTTCATCTTGAAAGATGTGGATCAAAATGCTCATATGTGAAAATGGAATTCTGTGAATGATAGATTGAAAAACAAAGGGTGGCTATATTTCAGCAGAACCCTAAAGTGAGATTTTCCCAGGAGCAGGTGAAATTGAACTAGAATCTAGCTTTTTGAGAAGCGGAAGGAGATTCAGATCAGGCAAAAGATGAAAAACTGTTTTCGCATGAGGGAGTTGTAGCACAGAGCAAGAAGAAGAAGGCTATGAGTTTACATCATACCTAGATGAAGGATCATGTGAAGAAGAAGAAAAGTACCATCCAATCTCAGAGGAAAACAAAGAATCCAAGGAGTCAACTAAAGCTATGGGACAAGAACGTGTACTCAACTCACCAACGGTACCAGAGGTAAGAACACGAGAAACATATCCAAGTATTTTGGTAAATACATGTGGTATTAACACTATAAATAGCAGAAAAGGAAATCCAAATAGTCCACATTTTTTCCTACTGTACCAGCAGTTAATACTGTATCGCCCCATCCAATGGCTGGAATCGACACTAAGCTCCCAATATTCATTGGGAATGTGTTGGAAGACCCTAACATTGGTTTATGTGTGAAGCCATATGGACTGTATGATAGATCTAGGACAAGAACATAAATAAAGCACAGATGATTACGACTCTACGAGGTCGTGCACTAGATTGGTATATGAAGTTTTCCATAGTACTAGTAGGAGTGGTCCCAAAGACACTCAACGAGATTCAACTCAGGTTGATTGATGAATTTAAGAAACCAAATTCTAGATCACAATGCATCACTAAGATCAAGGAGATCAAGCAGCTATCGTAGAGTCTATTTGGAATTTTGACCAGAGATTCAAGACGTTAATGGCCAAGGTCAATTTTCAAATGTCGGATGTGCAACACAAGGAATGGTTCATTTCCTTGCTGCCACACATCTAAAATTAGTTGATGCAACAGAAACTAGTGTCACACATAGAGGCTCTGGAGATAGCTATGAAGCTAGAATCCTCACCAGTTGGATACATTGGCTCGAGCATGATGAAAATTCAGTCACAATTGGCCAATCTTATGGTGCAGCAACAGGACATCAAAAGAGGAAAAGAAGTTTAGGAAGAAGTGGTGTACCAAGTGCAGAGAAAATGGGAACCATAAGGATAATTTCCCGATGCTCATGAATTTTGTTGCAGTAGGCACGCCGAACCCATTAAAAAATCAAGGGATTCCTTGGTGCAGAGTATGCCAAAATAGAGGTCACAAGTCCGAGGAATGTCTGTACCTACAAAATATTGTAAGTACACCTGCTAATTTTTGTATATTAGTACAACATGATGAAAGGGATTACAGATCCTTTCAGGTGCTCCAGGAGAAAACGATGGATACATACCTAATTAAGAATGAGGAATAAATGCAAGTTGAATGAGCACAGCCTCAATATCATCTTGTGCAGTTCAACAACAATATCCTCAAATTCAATACCAACCAAACCAGTATCCTCAACAACAACAATACCCTCCTCAAAGGGGGGGTGGGAACTTTAGAAGTCAAGGACAAAAACCATGAGGAGGATTTGGTCAAGGAAGGGACCAAATTGTATGTTATAATTGTGGGCAGCTAGGACATTTTTCCCATGATTTTCAAAGTCCTACAAAATCTTGTACATATTGTAAAACATTTGACCACACTGTAGAACAGTGCCCCGCAACTCATTACAAAATGGCAGGCTCGATCTATCGTTAAACCAAACCCAATGTAGGATATGAATCCAAATACCAATCCAAATATTCAAATGGTTTATGCTGAACCAAGACAACCCAACCTTGTTGTAGTTACAAGAGGAGGTGTTGCGACAAAAGTAGACCAAAATACATCACAAGGACATCCACAAGTGCGGCCTGCAGCACAAAAGAAAGCTTTGCTGGAGGTCCAACAGGAGAAGGAAGTCTTCTTGGAAGTGCAACAATATTTTGTTGATCCCAATTAACTTTCAACATTGGGACAAGTGAGAGCTATTCCCAAATGATTTGAACAATTAATCAAAAGGTTTCCCACTGAAAGGGTTAGTAAGCTCAAGGACTTTTTCAAAAGTTGTTTAGCACTAATCCATGACAAAGATGCTTTCGCAAAAGGTAAACAACCCTAATGGAACTCATGATGTTTTTGTATGGGGTCTAGGTTATGTGTCGAACAACAAAGCAGAGTAGTGGGCTCTTTGAAAAGGTTTATCCCAGCTTCAAGCAAAATCTCTTCGATCAACAATAGTTATTGGTGACTCTCAACTCACCATTTTTTCCATGCTCTCGCTCCAAAATGTAATGAGTATGCACAAAAGTGATTTCTTGGGAAAATCCATAAGCAAACAACTTGGTTTATTTCCATCACTTTATTTTATGTCTTGCGTAATTTGAATAAAGAGGTTGATTATCAAGAAAATTGAGGAATAACATTAAGCTATGGAAATATTGACATAGGGGAAGGGAAACTAATATTTTGTTTTCCTCCATGAGAAAGCATAGCTCAATGGAAATCCTGGTTGAGATTAGATCTTATACTTATGTGATCTCAAATCGATTCAATGGATTCAATGCCTCACATGTTCTTACAAATACTTCAAGCCGGTGGAAAACATCTCCAACAACAGGATCAACGCCAACTCAAGATATTTGAACATGATGAAAATCAACACAGAGTTCCCCTAAGAACTGATCTTCATGTATCCAAGCATGTGTGTGGAGAATCAGATTCTTCCATATGTGGAGATCCACTCACAAGTGGAATTCTCGACTCAAAACAAGAACATCTTTCTCTAGAATCAGGCTAATCAAAATCTAGAGTGGTTCCTCGCTTGCCCCCCTGCCCCAAATTGCTCCATTCTCAAACATGAATGATATCTCTTTCTAATATGTTGATCTTATTATCAATCGACCGAGTTTGTTTTCAACTTCTCTTTATTTTAGATAGTGTTTGTATTGGGATGAAGCATCATTCCCCAATGATTCCAATTGAAGAAATGACATTTTTCATGACTACTTCCTTCAAGAACATTTGTAAATCTTGTGTTGTTGAGTTTCTCATCCTTTTTAAATTCAAAGCTATCCGCTACTGTTAAAAAAAAACAATCTAATCACTTTGATGGAGACTTGGGAACAAAGGAACTAGAAGAACCTCCCCTTGGATCATATGCAAATACCCTCAAGGGGAGTTGGGTGTGACCAGTCATTTTGAAATGAGAACCTCAAATGTAAATAGAAAATATTTAGATCTTACCGATTTGAGGTGTTCGACCTGGTTCTAGAGCTGGCTGATCTAGGGTTTGTCAGAAAAAACCCTAATTTTTCAAACTTAGAATTTCAAACTTCTGATTGGACAAAAATATGGGCCTCTTCAAGGCAGGCTGTCCAATGTACTCATTTTCTGAAAAAAGTGGAGGGAAGCTCCCAGAATAGGAGGCCCTAGTTTTCCAATTTCTTCTGTAGAATTGTCTCATATTGCTTCTGCAATATCTCTGAAGTTTAGGGTCCTTAAAATATGAAACTTTGCACTGAGATATCTTGATATGTATTATTTCCAACCCCATAATTTAGAGCATAAATGGATTCTCCCAGTGGGGCTTATGCTACATTTCCCAAGATGAATTATTTGGGGACTGTTCAACATAGTGAACTTGTATGGACTTCCACATGTTACTGTTTCAAATTATGTGTCTGAAAATATGACCACAGACACTATAGTCCATTCCCTACCTGAAACATCTTGCGAAATTTCATTTGGACCTTCCTATCCCAAGATATAGTAATTATCCCTAGGTCTCATGTTTATCACTGTATTCTGGAGGAGGCTGGAACCCCTATTTGGAGGAACAATATCTCATGAAGTATGGCGAATCTAAGTCTAAAACTTTTACAAAAGGTACATCAAGAATTCCTCTTCGGCTTGTAAAAGTTTTTGTTTCTGAGCCTTCTCCTATATCTTTTTATAGTGAAAGTGCTAAGATGACTAAATTTAGTCTTCTACGGTTTTTCAAGCATGAAACTCTAATTTCCATTAGCTGCCATTGTAGCTACATTTTAGATACATAGTGCCTTCTTTCAGGGTGGCTCTGATACCATGTTATTTTTTCTAATTTAATTTACTTAGGATCTTTATATAAAAGAATAATAAGCACAACAATACATCAAAGATACATAAGATACACAAGACATAGATTTTTTCATTGGGGTAACCATAAAGGAGAAAACCCTGCAAACTTCCTCATAATAGTTCTGTCACAGAGATAAGATGACAAGAGAAAATAACCCAAGAACAATATCTCTGCATCTACTCTCTGTCCCTCCTCTTCCTCTCTCTCCTAAAGCGCACATGAGAGATTAAGTGAAGTGTGTGACAAATGAGGAGGGAACCTCTCTATTTATATTCTTCCTTTGAGTTAGTTAAATCAACCACCAAGTCACCCAGGTCACTTGTGGGGCTGACCTACCTAAGAATACATAAATATATTTTACTTTATTTAACAAGGGGGCTATTTCCCTGACTTACAATGGAGGGTTTACCTCAGTGACCATACACAATGATGACATCCCGTAAAGGGGTAAAACACATCCCCAATGGGGGTACAACAACATACAATGATAATATACATCAAAATAGATTATGAAGTTACAAATACAACAATAGGCTAGAGACCAAATAAATTACATAAATTGAGTAGATCGCCTTCCTTGAAAGAGACTCACGTTTAATCCCCTCTTGACTTCAAATATTTATAGTAGAATCACTTAAAAAAGACTCAACTACAAGAGGTCAACACCGACTAACTTTACATGATTAACAAACACTTTTTGCTTTGAATCACTTTAAATTAGAGTCACTCTTCTACCCCTACCCATGACTTAGTCGACTCAATCACTTGACAAATAACTTTTAAAGATTGACTGATGATATTTTACATATAGTATTTCTCAATTGAAAAGACTTTATGAATTAAGCATTGACCAACCAACTAAGTTTAAATACCCCGCCACATTAACCAATCTAAAACATACATATTTATTTCCTTCCCAACTTTGGCAACACTAATTTAGAATTTAAAAAATCATATTAAACTTGATGGTTCAAAATATCATTTTGACCGCATATCTTTTCATTATATTGATACTTGAGACAAGGAAATCCTTATATACTGGACAGACTTTCCCTCAGGAGGGGAGCCTGTCCAATGCACACCGTCGGATTCTCATCCGACAGTGTGCATTGGACAGGCTCCCCTCCCGAGGGAAAGTCTGTCCAGTATATAAGGCGCTCCCTTGAGACAATATACCATTGATTTGATCTCTCATCCGACGGTGTGCATTGGACAGGCTCCCCTCCCGAGGGAAAGTCTGTCCAGTATATAAGGCGCTCCCTTGAGACAATATACCATCAATTTGATCAAACCTTGGCTAGTCCATTTATCATTGTTCAGAAAATATTGGCATTTGGTCTCGAAAGGATTGCTCGTCGACTCCTTATCATGGAGGATTGAATGAACTATTAGCTGACAGGATTCGGTTTGGTCGAATGGCTCCTAGTCGACAGTTGACTGTCTCGAATGGATTCTTAGACAAGGATGAAAAACCATAATTCCATGATGACATATTGTCTCCCCATATATTCATGACTGCTTACATCATTTCTCAAAGAATCCATAATTGTTCCATTTGTTTCTCTATGAATCCACGACTGTTCAAGTCGGTTTCTTGGTTTGACTACTCTACCTATGGTTGGCATTCTTCATTAAACAAATGGAACATTCATACTCGACTAATTGATGCAACAACAACCATCCAAAAACTTCTTGCTCCTGACATTGTTGTAGTCAACAAGCTCTTCCTGGTGCTTAAAACCTGCAGACAAGTGGCATTGGAATCAATGCTATTGCATCAATGCTAACACATATGTATGAAGAAGTTTGTCTTCATCTTTCCATCAGTATCTTAACCCTATATTTTTGCTAGCTAACGAGAGTAGTCAATAGACAAGCTCAAATAATTGTATGCAGTCGACGGAGGTTCTAATTCCTTGTGATAAACATAAGTGATCTATCTTTGACAGCATTTCCATTCAGGGAGCATCCCACAACCTTTTTGCAACATCAATAATTTTCAGGCATTTCTCTTGTATTCCCATTGAACAATCTTTAATCATCCACGAGCACAAAAGCAAAATTTAAACTTTTCCTTACATGTTTCCCTCACATCCTCGCGATCTACTTTAGGTTTGAGCCACCCTGACTCGTTGTTGCTATCACCCAGACCAAGAGAGGAGGACAATGATGTCGTTGTTGTAATCAAACAGATAGTAAGCACACACACATAACTACGACAAAGTAATTTTTTTAACAAGTTTGTACAGTTTACATACCAAACCTTAAGGCCTAATAGGAACATATGCATTATGCTTTAGAAAAAAATACATACCAATCTTAGAAGAACGCCATTTCTTGAGATTTATACATATTTTCTATATATAAAAGTTATATATTTTCGAAGGTGATTTGATTGTCTACATGTCATCTTTTTACACAGTATTCTAAAAATATGTGTAGATGCCTCTAAAAATTCATTTAATGGTCAGATTTCTATTTTTTAGGAAATCCATTGCAACTAATGTGTCGTAAGCCGGTATCATTGCCTTGCACCATCCCATTTACAAATTTTAATAAAATATGCAACATAGGAAATGATTTTTTACAAAAATCATGCTTAGAATTTAGTTGATTAAAGTATAATCAATTGAAACCTTTCTAACGCGTTATTAATTTTATTATCTTCTTTTAATGGGCAAAAAGAAAATGACAAGTTTATTCTCATTTGGATTTTTAAATGCACATTAAAACATTAGTTATGTTCATGAAATATTTTCGGTTTTAAAAGGTAGGAAATTTATGCTAGAGAAATTTTACAAAATGGAAGGAATTAATTTCGTTTAGTTGCATGGAATGAAATAGTATTGAAAAGTGGGCATGGAAACAGGCATAAAAAAGACAATTGTCTAAAGATGAGAATCAATCTTTTATATACAAGTTAAGAGAAAGACAAATAATATGTACAATCTTAAATATTCCCATAATGTACAGAACTCCAAAATTACTTTTGAAAAAATGAGGTGAATGGTAAAATAATAGGAAGCAAAGACATACCCAAATGAGTTTTTTTTATTAAAATTGAGAATTCTTATAGTCATTTAGTACAATAGGTCGATGCCAATTTCAACCTCTAAGAACATGAGGTTTTTTGAGACCGTATGTTTCTCTCAATGACTCGAGATTATCTAGTGAAACCCAGATAGTGGGAGTATTCCCCGCTCAAATTGTGATGAAGATAACTTTCACGCATGAAGATGTTAGTCATAGAAACAAATAGGAAAGTAATTAAAGTGTGTATGAAAACATAACATACCTCCGTCAAAAGGATACTTTGCCTCACCCTAATGGATGGACCTAAATGTACTGTTACCTACCACCACTACACTATTAGGTCCTTGGAAAACTGAGTATGGAAAGGGGGAAAAACTGCAGACCCTAGAAGTATATGTTCCTTACCTTCGGTGTGAGATCATGTGTTGTGCAACCTTTGTCTCAGTTTTAAATTTGTCCACAAGGTAGGAAATGCATTTCAAATTCTTGGAAGCTCAAGAATTTTAGTCGACGTTTTATTTTTGATCTGCATCATGAAGAGGGTGAGCCACATGCAACTAACCCTCATCCTTGAATGCAAAATGAAACCTTATAAGAATTTGTCAAACAAAAGGTACGATTCCTGATTTTATGGGCTTTGAAATAAACTAGAAAGTTGTGATGTGCCTTTTTTCAATCCCAGTGTGGGTAAACAAACCGTTTGATAGTGACTCACATTTTATTTCAATAAATGACATGTCTTAATTATAACTTGAATTGCAAGGCACCCCTCCGAAGATTTTGGCATGATCTTCAATGCTTACAAAGGATATGAGGTTGTGGTGTCTTTGAGGATTTAAACGAGTTCTCCACTAGAAACATTTGATTGCTATAGTATTTAAAAAAAAATCATGTTTAGATACATTCAAAATGATGTTTCCCACAACACCCTCAACACATTGTTTCTAAAGAGATGTTTTTTTCATTAAAAAAAGTTTGTTTGGAGTTGAGAACTGATTTCAACATCTACAAATTGCTAATAGACTAGTTTTTCTACACATTATGTAACCAAATTGATTTCAATTGCATCTCAAATACCTCGTCTCTGTGTTCACATTAGCAATGTTGGCTTATATAATGATGTTGGGTTGTTGTATCAAATTCAACATTTTATTATTATTGATTGTTGTAGATTTGTGTATTAACTTTTTGTGTTAACGAGTCATACATCTTTTTGTTGTTGCCGCTATCATTTGACAATAGATTGATTCCATTGGCATGGATACCTGCTCGTGTTATTGCCTATCTCTGTGTGGAGCTCTATGGCACATGCCCCCCTTCTATGCTCATGTGTTGTCCACCTTTGTATCATTTGTGTGTGTGTGTGTGCATACATACATACATACATACATACATACATATACATATATATAGTGGTGATAACACATAAGTGGGGAATATGAAAATGGAGTGTTTTTCTTTTAATTCAACATGAACAAGATACCAGTTTGATTCTGGCCTTTTTCTTGTAGAAGATGGTCAAACATGATTTTGAACACCCAGTAAGGTTCTAATCCATTGCAGACACCCCCTACTTGGTTACCAACCCATTTCCCTTTAACGTCATCCATCATAGTGGATTCCCCCTAGTCGATTACATTATGGATCTGCCACACAGTGTGGTTTTTGTATTTTCATTCCAACTAGTGTTGTCGAGACTCCTGGGCCACATCTACTATGAGCTCTTTGTTGGTCGTCTGGGCAGACCCGGGTTTACTATAATGAACCAACAACACCCCTAGCTCATTGGCCCATTCGGCGACAGACCGCGGAGCGGCCTGAAGTCTCACCCGAAGTGATCCTAATGGGTTGGCCAAAGACTCAAGTGTCTCGATTAGGTTCTGTATGGCGTCCTGTGTGCATCTTGCAGCTCTTCTTAGCTCGCGAGACCGCTCTTCCCTCTCTCTGATGCGCAGTTTCCTCTTACTCGCAATGATTCTAATCCTTGTCGCATCGCCGCATCCTGGGCAACACGTAACTCTTTCCTCCGCTCAATCCTTAGTCGCAGCGCACCATAGCTCCTCTGATGGTCCGATATCCTACCGCTGCGACTCAGCGTACCTAGCGTTACTTGTGTTCAACTCACAGGACTCAATACACAAGGCTGTGTTATACTGCGACTCTTAACTGTCTTGAGTGAAACTTAGATAGACTCGTATATAGAATACTTAAAGACTTCAACTTGCATTTATCCTTGTAATATGCTATGAACTGAATAACATACACATACATTTACTGTAAGCAAAGTTCATGTAATGAATGACAGATATAACAAGTAAATACAATCACATAAATCAAACACATAACACTCTGATTTTACATGGTTCACTTCTAGGGTGGAAGTTACGTCCACAAAACTGTGCTTCTATATTATAACTTGAGAGAGCTACACAGTTCTGCTGCACCGCATATGCAGCTAGAGATCTTCTGGGTAACTCCACACTCAGCCTGGAGCCCTTCTCTCCTAAATATCTTCTCTATATTGCCTTCTTACAATATACTCTCACTCTCTCTCTCTGTCAATCCTTGCCGATTTTTACAATACCAAATAACAGTAAGCTAACAAACTACTGATAATCTGACTAGCTGGATGGCCTAAAATGCCCAAAATGCCAACCTTTTACAATACAAAATACATCCCTTTATAGGTGGCCCGAAGGTCTCGCCATTACAACACTGTGGGCCTGTCCCAACAGTAACCCAAACCCTAACTAGTGACAGTCGGCATATCTATACTTGGGGTAGCCGCTTTTCGTCACACCACTGCTCTCTGCAGTCTTCCATGCTTCCCGGTGCTGACCATGGGTACTATGCACCGCTTCCCATCCTTTGTCCTTTGTCTTCAATACCTCGGCCTCGTTGCTCCTTTTCCTTTATGAGGGTAGCTGAGCCCTCCTGTCTTCACCTTTGCCTTCAATGCAGTGGTTGAGCTCTCTCTTCTTAGCCGCTCAAATACTGTTATCTTCCTTGAATTCTCTGTTCCAACAGTCACAGTTTTCGGCTCTGCTCTACAGCTAGAAACATGCTACGGTGTCGTAGCTTCACCTTATCTCTTCGTCTTCACCAAACTGTCTATCCGCCAAAATGGCAGCTTTTCTTGTAGTTGCGGGACTCTGCTCCAACAGTGCCCTAACACTTACTTGTGGATCGTCCCTGAGCCACTACCAACAGGCTTCTCTTGCTGTAGCTTCTCCCTAGATTCCTAGGAAGTGCGCTGAAGCTTGTCCCAAAGTCTTGAGACTTCATTCTCCATAGCTGCGACACGCTCTTGTGCTGAGTCAAGCATAGCTTGACTAATACCTAAGTCTTCTGCTACATCAATTTCATTTCTGGTGGCAGCAAATTCCCCAACTTTCTACTCAACCGCATCGACTAACTCGGTGATTTGTTCCTGATATGGTTGAAGCAAGTCATTGATGTGTATCTCCTTTGCTCTCAACCGCTGCGCTTCCTGCTGCAAGTGGTTCATCTCCGTCGTCTTTCTCATCTTCTGAAGAGCTGCTAAGCTCCTGATTTCTTCCTTCATTGTTGCTGTGGTATTCTCTATCTACTTAATACTTTGCTGGATTTCTACTTTCTCAGGAGGCTCATCTAACTCTAACCATGTGTTCGTCGCATCCGCTAGCACCGACAGTGCGTCATCTATGCGAGATTGCATCTGCGCGGAGGTGAGTCAGAAGGCTTCTACTCTGGCTTCCTTGTCTTCCTGGGGGGTATAAGGGTGGTAAGGGATACCCCCTTCTGTTCTTTCTGTGGTACTATGACTCTGTTGTCTAGTATTATCTGAACTGTCTTCAAATATGGGAGAGCTGAAATCTACTTTGTATTTCTTTCCACTACGTGTACGTCCAATGTCATCAAAATCACTTTCAAACTCTTGTGACATTACTATCTTTACTTATTCATCTGAAACTAGATCCATTGTTCCTTTTTCATGTAACAGCATCTTAATGGACAAGTTTAAAGATTTTAGGTACTTACCGCGATATCCTTTGAAGAAGTACCGCTCAGCCTCGCTGAAGCTTTTTCTCTGGTCAACTGCAAACTCTGTGATGAAGCCTTCTAGCACACTCGCAAGCCAAAAGTCTACTGTCCTCGTAATGGGATTATCAAGGTTCTTCATGGTCTGAATCAGCTCCGGTGTCCAGACAATGTTTCTTTTCTTCTTGAATATGTTCTTGTAAGTCAACTTTGATAACCAGTTGTAAAGCTCGTTTCCAAAGGTTGCAAAAAATATCATGTGCAGGTCTGTAACGATATGTTTTTGTAACCAGTCCTCTGTACTCAGTCTAGGACTCCTGTTTTCTCGTTCGGAAACTCTTTGGTCGTAGACACAACCCACTCGTTGAGTTCATCTCTAGTAGGATGCCAACAGAACATCAGTGCTCAATTTGTTCAAAACCGACAAATGGAACCATTTATTGGTCGTCTGGGTAGACCCGGGTTTACTATAATGAACCAACAACACCCCTAGCTCACTGGCCCTTTTAGAGACAGACCGCGGAGTGGCTTGAAGTCTCACCCGAAGTGATCCTAATGGGTTGGCCAAAGACTCAAGTGTCTCGACCAGGTTCTGTATGGCATCCTGTGTGCGTCTCGTAGCTCTTCTTAGCTCGCGAGACCGCTCTTCCCTCTCTTCGATGAGCAGTTTCCTCTTACTCGCAATGATTCTAATCCTTGTTGTGTTGCCGCGTCCTGGGCAACACGTAACTCTTTCCTCCACTCGATCCTTAGTCCCAGCACACCATAGCTCCTCTGATGGTGCGATATCGCCTTCCTGCGATATCCTACCGCTACGACTCAGCGTACCTAGCGTTACTTGTGTTCAACTCACAGGACTCAATACATAAGGCTGTGTTATACTGCGACTCTTAATTGTCTTGAGTGAACCTTAGATAGACTCGTATACAGAATACTTAAAGACTTCAACTTGCATTTATCCTTGTAATATGCTATGAACTGAATAACATACACATACATTATGCTATGAACTGAATAACATACACATACATTTACTGTAAGCAAAGTTCATGTAATGAATGACAGATATAACAAGTAAATACAATCACATGAATCAAACACATAACACTCTGATTTTACGTGGTTCACTTCCAGGGTGGAAGTTACGTCCACAGAACTGTGCTTCTATATTATAACTTGAGAGAGGTACACAGTTCTGCTGCACCGCATATGCAGCTAGAGATCTTCTGGGTAACTCCGCACTCAGCCTGGAGCCCTTCTCTCCTAGATCTCTTCTCTATATTTCCTTCTTACAATATACTCTCACTCTCTCTCTCTGTCAATCCTTGCGGATTTTTACAATACCAAATAACAGTAAGCTAACATACTACTGATAATCTGACTAGCTGGATGGCCTAAAATGCCCAAAATGCCAACCTTTTACAATACAAAATACATCCCTTTATAGGCGGCCCGAAGGTCTCGCCATTACAACACTGTGGGCCTATCCCAACAGTAACCCAAACCCTAACTAGTGACAGTCGGCATATCTGTACTTGGGGTAGCCGCTTTTCGTCACACCACTGCTCTCTGCAGTTTTCCATGCTTCCCGGCGCTGACCATGGGTACTATGCACCACTTCCCATATTCTGTCCTTCGTCTTCAATACCTCGACCTCGTTGCTCCTTTTCCTTTATGAGGGTAGCTGAGCCCTCCTGTCTTCGTCGCTACCTTCAATGCAGTGGTTGAGCTCTCTCTTCTTAGCCACTCAGGTACTGTTATCTTCCTTGACTTCTCTATTCTAACAGTCATGATTTTTGGCTCTGCTCTGTAGCTAGAAACATGCTACGATGTCGTAGCTTCACCTTATCTCTTCGTCTTCACCAAACTATCTATCCGCCAAAATGGTAGCTTTTCCTGTAGCTATGGGACTCTGCTCCAACACTCTTTGCCTCACCATGGTTCCTAGATCCTTTGATGCTCGTACTAAGACCCAAAGATCAACCACAAACAAGCCTACAAGATCTCCTTGAGAGCCTTGTCTCCAAGACTCCTCCCTCCTAACATCACACAAGGTAACTAAGAGCTGGAGGCAGATGGGACTCCCAAAACAAACCAGTTCATCATCTTCCTAGCTCTACATAATAACCCACTTCCTATTATCGCAAACAAAAATGACAATCCAACAATTTAGAAGGATTAGCTTATGCTAGGTCTGGCATCCAAGTACTAAGTCCCACCTATAATCTTGAATGCATTACACCTCCCATCAAACTCCATTGATTAATGCATGTTAGAATCACCACCCATGCTCTGCTGACGAACCTCCAACATAATCCCTCACACGCCCGATGTCGTCTTAGTCATGGTGCTCTGTTGACGATCCTCCAAGATAATGCCTCACACGCCCGATGTCATCTTAGTCATGGGGACTGAGTCAGTTATTGAATCGAGAGGCACTCTACAGCCCAGTATGGGGGAGATATTGTAACGTAACGTGCCTCATGTAAATGTTGGCTATAAATATTATGAGGGAGATGTTGTAACGTTTTGTAATGTTCCTCATGTAAATGTCGGCTATAAATATTATTTCCGATTATGAGGGAGATGTTGTAACGTTATGTAACGTTCATCATGTAAATATATTTACTTTTTACTTCTATTTACTTATGATGTAGATTTTGTTGGTCAGCCCAGTATGGGGAGATCTTGTAATGTTATGTAACGTTCATCATGTAAGGTTCCTCTTGTAAATGTAGGCCATAAAAAATAAAAATTTTAATTATCCTCCAAAATAAGTGTACGCCACAAAAACAACCTAATATAGCTGAGATGTTGTAATGTTCCTACCTAACAAAACAATAAAAAACAAAAAATTTAATTATCCGCCAAAAAAAAATGTCACTCAAAAAAACAACACAATATGGGGGAGATGTTGTAATGTTCCTACCTAACAAAATAATAAAAAATAAAAAATGAAATTATCCCCNATGGTTTTAAAACCATGTGCAAGGCCTCCTAAACAACCCATGGTTTTATTGTACATGGTTTAGGAGGGCCTTGCAAATGGTTTTAAAACCATGTGTAAGGCATCCTAAACAACCCATGGTTGTATTGTACATGGTTTAGGAGGTCGTTGCAAATGGTTTTAAGAGCATGTGTAAGGCCTCCTAAACAACTCATGGTTGTAGGAGGGCCTTGCACATGGTTTTTAAACCATGTATGGGGGAGATGTTGTAATGTTATTTCCTAACAAAATAAAAAATAATAAAAAATATCATATGTCTGCCATAAATAATATTAAATATTAATAATGAGTGCAATACTTAAGAAGAGGTTTACACCTCCAAAGAGTTGATCCCTCTCTCCGCTTGACAGAGCCTAGGATTTGGATCTATGCTGGTTAATGCCATCGCATACATGTAAGGAAGGTTATGTTATGTTTCTCACCCAATTAAAGGGTACTAACTTTAATCTTTAACAAACATGTAAAGTAAATCAAATTACATTTGTTTAATAAAATATATTATTAATCATTTTTAACTTATTTTATAGTTTTAGTAATAAACTCTAAAAATTAAAGAAAATAAATTGTAAGAATTATTAACACTCTTCTTACATAAAGTGACATTGATTTCACTAAAACAAATATAATAATTATTTAATATTTATTATAAAAATAAAAATAAATATTTTAGAATAATTGTTAGGACATTAATTTCATTAAAATAAAATATAATAATTATTTAATATTTATTATAAAAATTAAAAATAAATTATTTTATAATAATTATTATCATGTTTTTAAGAATTAAAACTTAAAACAAATAAAATATTATATTATTTAATTTTTTATTTGATTTAATAGGTAATCTATTTACTAAGCCTTTTGGACGCATGCATCACAACTTCGACGAAATTTGAAGGCGAACTAAGCATTCTCAACGAACTAAGGTTTCCTAACATGATTGCATTTTTAAAGAACTAAGCCTTTTGGACGTGCTTCCATGCTAACATGAGTGATAGATCCATTCTTCCCCACCTTAACAAATTAGCCATAAAGTAATGTTTTTCAGATTATCTTCTTCAAGGTGCAGCCTTCTCTCGAGCTTACCCTCATGAATGGACCCAAATGTCGTTTTTATCATCCAAATTCCCTGTAGGAATGACCCACGATGGTTTCACTGTAATTGTATCCCTGTGTAGATTTTGAGACAAACACTTGTAATGTGATGATTGTGAGTATGCATATGGGGCCTTTCAATGTTTCCTGCATCTTAACCAATAAACTCAAGGTGGTGTGAAATAGGCACTAATTGTTCTGAGTGTTTGTTTTTTTTCTCACCCAATTGACAAGCTATGTCAACCCATGCCATATATGGAGTCAGTTGTTCCATCCCTGCATCCATCCTTAGTTCAAACATTACACAGTGGCATGTACCTTGTTCCCCTTCTTTAGCTCCGAATTATATAACCACCAATAGTGCCTCTGTGAAGACACTCTATGAGGAGGTTGCTTCAACCTACAAGAACCAACTTAAAAAATGCCATAGTTAATTTGGATACAAATATGGTAAGATACGAATAAAATTCCATGAAAAAAAAATCAATTTTAAGAAAATATTTGACACTATAATTATGCATGGATCCTTTCTTCTAGCTATGCTTCTAGAAATTCCCGTGGACCATTTCTTTCATCCAGAAGTGTTGCAGGAATCCTTTCTTCTAGCTATGTTTTTATACTCCTACGGACCATTTCTTTCTTCCACGAGTGTTACATGAATATTTTCTTCTTGCTATGTTATCTGCACTTCTTGAACCTAACTAGCATTTGAGTTAGCAACCTCGCCAGTTTACTATTCTCCAGCAACAGTTCAAAATTGAGTTATGGATTCAGTATACTCAATGGTTATATTCAAAAAATGTTGAAAGACATTGTGGTTATTTCATAAATATTGAAAGTCACATGGGTATTCAAGAAATATTGAAATAAATTATGATGTTTCATGTGTATTCAAGAAATATTGAAAGTCACAAGTCATAGATGTATTTAGGAAATTTTCACATAGGTATTTAAGAAAATTTGAAATTGCATTAGGTGTGGGAGGACTATAAATATGTTCATCTTGTTTGTATATCTTTTTATTTTGCTACAAAAATATTTATAACATTTATTTTGGAATCTTTGTCACTGATGTTTCCAAGTATTTTCATATAAGCGTTACTAAGATATAGGTATGACCTCTACATTCCCTGGAAGCTCATGTGATCTCTGAACTATTATCACAAATTAGACATTGAATCATATATATAGCATCAACCCGACGACAGTTATTATTTGGCACAATTGAGCAACATCTTTTACTTCTTTTCTCTTTAATAGATGAATGAGTGAAATACAATGAGTATTTCGGGCCTTTTGTGATTATTGCTTAAAAAATCTCTAAAAGATACAAATATTAATTTTTTTATATGAAGATGTAGGCCCGCTAGGTCAATGGTAGAGAAGTTTCATTATATAATGAAAAAGGTTGGTGGTTGGATTCCACTGTACCCTATCATAAATATTTGCATTCTATAACTACTACATTGACGGGTATTGAGACAATATTTCTATAAATTGTCTTAACTTAAGACAAAAACAAAAATGTGTATTGTCTTAAATATTGTCTTTAAGCAAGTGTCTTAAACTATTGTCTTAAATAATTGTCTTAAACTATTGTCTTTAATTTAAGGCAATAAATAAAAACAATTTACTGTCTTTAATTAAAGACAATAGTTTAAGACACCCAATTTAAGAGGATAGTTTAAGACACCCTCTTAAAGACAATATTTAAGACAATACACAATTTTAGTTTTTTCTTAAGTTGAGAAAATTTACAAAAATATTGTCTTGATACCCCCCTCCATGTAGTAGTGAAAGGGTACAAGAGAGTGAATAGAGAATTGTGTTGAAGCTCAAGCTTCTCTGTGTTTGAAAATGTTAAATATATCTGTAAATTTCAAGTTTGCATTTACGACATATAGTTCTATGTTATGTCCCCACAAGTTATATAAATCAAACCGTAAATGTAAACAACATTTACTCAAGTAAATATGGAGAGAATGCATAAACTTTTCACCCAGTAAAAGTTCCAGGTTTTAGGACAGAGTGGTCCACACAAGTCTTCTTAATGTTTGGTTATATGATTTTGTAATTCTACTTCCTTTATGAAATTCGACTAAAAGTGGTTAAGTCAAAGTAAACCGGTCGAAGTAAGTAAACCTATCGAGTAATTCTGTAAACCAGTCAAAGTAAACCTGTCAGTTAAGTTCGGTCGAAGTAAAACCTGTCAAAGTGAAGTGAGACGGTAAAACTGACAAGTAAGAACTTGTCGAGGTAAAAACATTTGAGTTGAAAATATGACCATATTTTTTTTTTAAACTTGTCGAAATACTTTGGTAGACTTGTCTAATCGGAGTTACACAAGTTTTACCCCAAAAGTAAAAACAAGAAGTCAAAGTCGAGGTGAAATTTTTGTGACTGAGCAGTCACTCAAGTTTAACCAACTTAGTTTTTGCTAACTGGTATAAGAGTGGATTTAGGAAAGAAATCTTTCCTTAAAAAGGGAAAAGTAATTGTCCAAGGAAAATTAAAAATTAAAAATGAATTCTACTTCCGGTTCAAATATGTCAAGTTTGCAAACTACAATTTTTATAGGAAAGAATTATGAGTATTGGTCTCTAACAATGAAGGCTTTATTCAGAAGTCGAGATGTTTAGGATATAGTTCAGAATGGTTACATAGAACCAGTAGTTTAGACAACATATAATAATCTCACACAAGCTGAGAAAGATGCTCTGAGGGAACAAAGGAAGAAAGATGGAAAAACTCTGTTCTACATACACCAGGCCATGCATGAAAGCATACTCCCAAGAGTACCAGCAACAATTACTGCTAAGCAGGCATGGGACACATTGGGGACCACCTATCAAGGTTTGGACAAGGTAAAGAATTCTAAGTTACAGATTTTGAATCTTTGTCCATGAAAGAATCAGAGTCAGTGGACTCATTCTACATCAGAGTTGTTGGTTTGATAAACCAATTGAAATCTCATGGAGAAACCATAACAGACCAAAGGGTGGTTGAAAAAATTCTCAGAAGTCTTCCCCCAAGATTTGAATCCTTGGTTGTGCCTTGGAAGAAAACAAAGACATGTCGGTGTTTACCATTGATGAGTTGCAAGCTTCACTCATCAATCATGAACACAGACTCGACAGAACAAACACATCATTGGAAGGTGCATTCACAACACATTCATCCATAAGTCGTGGTAGAGGCAGGGGGGAACAACTCCAGAGGCAGAGGAAGAAGTTCTTCCAAAGGAGGACATGGAAAAAGTCCTGCAAATGTCGATGGTAGAGGAGAGAATCAGAATCCAAGTCAACCAAGTGGTCAGAGGTTTGATAAATAAAAAAATCAATGTCATTAATGTAAGAGATTTGGTCATTATACATATGAATGCAGGAAGAAACAAATGACCAAGGAAGGAAAATCCCAAATCAGTCGACCAACACCAACACTCCGACAAGTGCAATGTTAATGGCATATGCATCTCCACTTGAATGCAATGTTGTCCGAGAAAGTCCACATGACATATGGTACTTAGATTCAGGCTACAACAATAATATGACTGGTAATTTAATTTTTTTCCAGTCTAGATAATTTAGTTCAAACTGATGTTACACTTGGAAATAATGTCCAAGTTATTGTTTGGGGAAAGGGTACTATCGGCATTCTAACCAAATAGGGGTAGAGTAGGTATATTACTAATGTTTATCATGTCGAAGGTTTGAAACATAATTTGTTGAGAATTGGACAGTTAATACAAAAGGGTTACATATTTTACACAGAAGATAATCAATGTGTGATTAAAGACAAGCATCCAAGCAATCAGCTGATAGCAAAAGTGCCAATGACAAGCAATCGCTTGTTTCATTTGAGGATAATTCCAGACATGAAAGGAAAGACAAATACAAGGGCTGCATTCAAGGAAGAAAGTAAAGAAACAGTTGTTGGGTGTTATATTTTCTTAATTAATTCATCAAATATTCAATTATCGACCTAGGTTGGTAAACTTAGAGTTGACACAAAATATATGCGAAGGTAGAGGGGTTCCTAGGGTGTGGTGGAAATATTTTAACAAAGAAAATATCAAAAGATCTTTCAAAATGAAAAACCGAGTCAAACTCCTATAAATTCAACTATTAAGGTCATTAAACCGGAACAGAGTACTAGACTAGATCAGTATCAACCTATACTACTCTACCCCATAAACAAATACTGAAAAGTAAAGATATAAACAATACTACTCTAAGAAAGTAAACTTCCTATTAATCAACTATTCCACTTATTAATCTAAGAGTTAGAAAGCTTCATAAACAACTTCAGAAACTAACTATGCAAGGAATTATAATACTGGAAATGAGATTACAACAAATGGATATACTTTACAAACATCCACAACTAAACTATACATGCAACTAACAAATGTACATAACAGTTAAACTAAACTATCTAGTTCCACTCTCCTTGGGGGTTCTGAGGATATGCATTCATTGTGATCGGAACTAGAGAAGGAGTAGTGTAAAAATGGATTTCAAAAGAAGTAAAGAAACTGAATGGGATTAAATCTAATTTAACTTCCACAAATATGTGTAAACTAAGGAATAACCAATTACAGGTGATGGTAAACATGGTGATTTATTCCATAAACAAATGACTCTTAACTAAGGAATATGTTATAAACAACTAATCTATTAAGAAACAAGATTATTTTTAAGGATTACTTTTATAAATAAATAATTCTTATATGAAACAGATGTAAAGGAAAATCTAACTTATAAACAAGTAAAAAATTAATGAAAGATGGCAAGTAGAAAACTTAATAAAGAAAACTTGATTAAGAAAGCAAGTAGAAAACTTCATAAAGACAACTTGATTAAGAAAGCAAGTAAAAAACTTAATAAGGAATCTCCTCTAAACAAAAAGATATACACAAAGGTAAACTAGACTGGAGATATACTTATCAAATGTTATAACAGTAATAAGTGAGAACATCAGAAACCAAATAAACAGAATAGAGCTTAATTCAAAGCATAGTAAGGTAAGAGAAGGTGAAAGGTAAGGATGGAGCTTGGCAAATACTTTGAATAATCTAATCTAAGGTTCTAATGGTAAATATAACCATTATCTAATTACCAAAACATAACAGAATTCAAAAGCCAAAGAAACAGAACCTTTAAACAGGCTTAAAACAAAATGGGAAAATCGAAGGCTAAACAAAGGAATGGATAACTGACTGAATGGATGGTCTGAATGAAAGGCTGAACAGGTGGTCTAAATGACAGTTTGTATACAAAAAACAATGGAAAGTGACCTAAATGATATAATTATCAGCTGATTTTGTGCATATGAAAACAAGATGCATAAAGGACAATAAATAGACTTATTCAGTAATCAAACTAACAGTGAAAAGACTTATGCTAATTCATGATTGAGAAACTATTATCTATAAAAAAAACTAAGGTATAACCAAAGTAAATTCATAACAAAACAAGAGTTAACAGAACTAAGCCTACTGTAAATTGATTCTAGGCTATAAAGAAATTCAGATCTATGTGACTATCGATATAAAATTGAACAACAAACTGTAAAATGACTGGAAAGGAAACTAACTATGCTCTCAACTGGTTATGTAATCCTAGAAATGAAACTACATTAACTGCAAAGTAATACTCACAATAAAACACATGCTACGAGAAATAATAAAACAAATAATTATAGCAAACTAAATTACATAAGCAAAGTGGAAATGAAACTATACTAACTGTAAGAAATGAAATGACAAAAATACACACGGAAATGGAGACCGTTGGTTGTTGAGGGGCCCTCTCAGCAATCAAGGTTGTGCTTCAATCACTCATAGAGACAGGAGCATAAATGAACAACAGAGATATAACTTAGATTAAAATTCAGAACAATATTACAGAGTTTCTCTCCTAACGTCCACTGATTAACATGCTAACTAAATATGCTCTCGCTTGGAGGCAGGTATATATAGCATTTACAAGGATGAGCAGATCGACCCTTTCAGTGGTCCACCGCCCCTAAAATAGTCAACCATTATTACAAACAAATGACCATATGCCAACGCATAATCATTCTCCTGCTCCTTCGTGCGTCGGTTCTACTCACGCGTGCTATGGTATATTGTTTCTTGCTGACATGGGGCATGAGTAGTGGTGTCAAACAGAGAAGGTAGGATGGTGAGCCTTCTAGAGCGAGGATCATCCAGTCATTAGGTGCATGGGAAACAGAGCAACTGAAAATTGTTCTACATGTTATCGTTTGTGAATATGCCAACAAACAATGCGCAGTTTGATCAGTGGGATGAACAGTGAGTTGGATGCGATCTGCGCATATCTACCGTGGGTGCATGTCCAATATATGCTCACACAAAGACTATAACCTGCAAAACAATTTAATATATCAAAAAAATTCCCAAATATCATCAAATTGGTTAATAAAATCACAAAATAATAAGAATAAACTAGAATTTGCATAAATCCCAAATGTATTTGTACCTGAGGCTAAATGATAAGCTGTATGACAGGAATATGTCAAAAAGGTGACAAAATAGATGTCAAAAGAGTAACTTATCATTCGAAAATAGTAACAAAACTGGGATCAACATTCCCCCAAACCAAAGAGATGCCAGGTCCCACTAAGAAAAACAAAGATGAGTCAGGAAGAACGCTAAGCTGCGTTAGCTGCTGCCTTCAACTTAGCATTTGAAACAGGGGATTTAAACTTCAATTTCTTGACTTGAGATTTTAAAACAACACGCCTCTCCTATCGATAGTTATATGACAAATTAATAGCGCTGTTGAGGTCTTCAAAAACATTAACTTGCAGATGAAAATCCTTATTCTCTTATCAAAGTTCTGCAATTAACTTGGCGTATTCTTCATTTCAACGCGTTGACTGTGCCAATTCTTGAATTAATTGGTTTGTTGTTCCCTGATTAGAAGTGAATGGTTCTGTAGTCTGCTTGGGGTCTGGAGGCGGACTCAATTCCCTAGATGGTATCTCGAGGTCAACAGAGGGAACTTGTCTTTCAGGGCTCATGCCCTGAGCAGGTGTAGGGACAGTCTCACGAGCAGCATCTTTGAGCAATTTGGCTAAGACACTAGCCAATGTGAACAGAGGTGATTCTGGGTCTGTTTTATTTGCCTCGACCATGCTGTCTGGATAGCCGATCTGAATATTAGGTTGAACCATGGTCTGAACGATGGGACAAACAATGAACTAGGAAAATTTCTCCTTCTGATCCCTAGTACGAATTGGTGGAAAAGGTAAAAACTCAGCAAACACATGATTAACAGGGGCAGAATGGGAAGATGGGATTTCTTGTGATGTATCTTCATCTATGTGCATGATTTTGGGGCTTTTATTTTTTGCGAATGGGGTTTGACTGGATTCACGATTACAGAGATGCCTAGGGCGTTTTCGAATATTGAGGTGAGGGTTTAGGAATTTGAACACAAAAGTATCCCAAGTCTGATTCCTCGCCTTGAGCTGATCCAAGATTAGGTGCTTTATCAAGATATGGTGATACAAACTTCCCCTAGGATTAATGGGATTCTTCCTAACTTTTCCTGACATTTTCTCCAAGCTTTTTAGGAAATAAAATGGAAAATTGAGAAACTGTCGATTAACAAAATGCACCAGTAAACAAAGATGGAAAGCTTTGAATACCCTGAACTTACCCTCGCAAGTGATAATGCGGATGATGATGAACAAATGGTTAAGGTATTCTGGCTTAACCCATTCTCAGTGGAATCCTTTGACACCTGTAACATGCTTATACTATGGCTTGAGAGTGAAGTTGTGGGATGATCGAGGGAGAAACCAGTGTTTGTGCTAGCAAGTGCCTTCTCTTGGGAGATTATTCAGGACAGTGATATTCTCCTCAATTACCTAGAAAATGAGATGACCAACCCTGGCCAACTTACCATCAAAACCCATCGCAAAAAGTAGCAAAATTTCTTCGTCGTACCCCTGTAACAGGAGAAGAAATGGGTTCCACCCAGCCTAGAAGAAAATACCCCTACATTCTCGAAACTGCGGCATCTGGAACAGATCCTGATAATTTTTGGGCTCAATACGGTTCGAAATTGTTCAGAGAGAGGAAAATATGTAAGGTTTGCAGAGGGTACAGGAAGATGGTTACTAAAATGACTCTGCAGGGACAACAGTAAGTGAGGGCGACAGAATGGAAAGAAAATCACGAGAAGGTGAGTTTAAAACGTGCTCCATATGAACCATTGAACGATCATAGAAACAACTTGGAACGTTTAGATGATCGTGTTATCAGGGCAAATCTTGAATCCTATGCCATCAAAGAACGCATGCGTTAATGAGTTTGTAATGTTTTGATCAGTTCAACCATGTCCAAAGTAAAACTTTGGACAGGTTCATTGGAGGAAATTTCAACTCAAAATGAGCCTTTTAACTCTATTTCAAATTCCATTTCATCATGTGTTAGCCAATGAAATTTCTTTAAATTTGAAATATTGTATAGGTCTCAAACAATTTTTTAATATAAATTTGGGGATAGGTATCATAAAAAAACTACTTTTTGTGTTTGTATTTTTGACATATATCCCTATGTTTTTATTCAAATATTGATCGGGAGAGCTCGTTGGATGCAGAATTAAATTCCACATCCAATGAGTACCCACTCGACATACTTTTGACGGACCCCACTACCCCAAAAACAAGAAATGCCTGGAAAAAAAAATGTGATGACATGATAATCATCACGTTTTTTTTTCAGGCATTTCTTGTTTTTGGGGTAGTGGGGTCCGTCAAAAGTATGTCGAGTCGGTACTTGTTGTTTGCGGAATTTAATTGCGAATCCAACGAGCTCTCCTGATCGAAATTCAAGTAAAACCACATGGAGATATGTCGAAAATACAAACAAAAAAGTAGTTTTTTTCTTTTCTTCCTCCAAAATTAATAAATATTAGTTTATTATTTTAACTATTATTTTATTAATTTTCCTTAGGAGGCCCATTTTGAGTTGAAATTTCCTCTAATGGAACATATTAATCAATTTGATTTCATAAACCACATTCATAACCATAATAACTTGAATTAACACGATGATCGATCACTTTATGGTTTATGCATGGAATTAAATAAGAAGATAAGTGTGATGGTAGTATAATGATGAGTGAAAAGTTCCTAAGGTCATATCACATCCATATGGGCTTAAACAAGATAGTATCATGTCAAAATCATAAAAACTACGAGATCGAAATTAGTCTTAATAAAGTCATAATGCTCTTATAAGCATATAGATGTGACTTGATAATTATGGGTATAGCTAAGCTAACTTAACATTTTGCCCAAAAATAGAATTAAACTAACACCATAACACACTTAACCATTAGTGCAATAATATCACATTTTTTCTTCAGATCATCATTTGGCATTCCATTCGGACTAGAATTCGAACCTTCATATGGTCCTGCATAAAATCCTTCATATAAATTTTCTGTAAAACATATGCTTTGCTAGATCGGGTTGCTGCTAATCATGTAGTGAATTTTTGTAGGCTGCCAACCCACAAGAGGATCATATGGAACAACTCTATTGAATCTTCAATTGTGTTCTTCCTTATTCATCCAAGATTAGGACCAGGTCCTACTACTTTCATCATCCTGAAAACACTTGTCATTTGTCAGAGATAAATGAACCTTTTATGAATAGTCAAAAAATAAAGATAGTATGATCTTCCTCCCCCAAACCAAAAATATGGCGTGTCTTCAAGCCATCTGTTACAGCTGATTTTGCCACACATGGTGGCTCACACCCTTATGGCCTTCCCTATCCCTCTACAGACTCTTTAGACCCCATGGACCATTTTTGTACCTTTGATGTTTCCAAGATCATCCCTAAAAACATGTCTTATTTGATATACACAACTTTTAAACCCATTCTCGAGTATATACATGGATTTGACCCTTAAACCCACGTACATCGAGATGTGTGCAAAAATCCAATTAGTTTTGGAGTTTTCCTTGATGTGGATCCGAATCACTTGTCTCCTGGCCTTCCATATGCCTTGAGATCGCTCGGATTTGACCTTCCATTACCCCATTGAAGCACTATATAAGGAACCCTTTGGATACATTGAACGAGGAGGAATTGAAGAGTAAGAGAACTATAGTCCATTGTTGCCGAAGATTATACTTGAGTATACATCCCTTTGTCCCTTGGAGCACTTTGTGTTCTTCCCAAGCTTGCCTTCGCTTGTGAGATTGCTATCGAGAGATGGAGGATTGAAGTGGTGGAGGCCCAGGTGGAGGACTCAGTTTCTCCGATTCACAGACGTGCCGACAAAGGTTGTCAATAGTGTAATCTCTGTTTTATATTTAAATGAGTATTGAATCCATGGATGCTTTTAAATGCTTATATGTTATTGATTATATATGCTCAAGTAGGTCTAACACAATTATATATAGCATGCTTGTCTTGTTTGCTAAATGTTGAGATGGAAAATTACTTATACAAGCGAGAGTGGAAAGGCTCAACGGGGATCTACATCAACCGTCTAGAATAAGGTATGTATCAAGATCCTTTAGTGTTAGATATTTGGTTTCTCTTGCATATAGGAAAGGATTGATTTCTACAGTTACTCTGTCTATTATGATACCCCAATCCATAGGAAGTTTTCTCCGTAATATAATTGGCGACCATACTGGGGAGTTCCTAGTAATTTCCTTTGGTGGTTTTTATCTGCAATCAATGTTCTTGAATTGATCTAATTTCTCTGTTTCTGAGTCGGGTCTGGGGGCATGTATATCTGGTAGTTTCTGATAGGAGTAAATTATGTCTCAGCTTGTCTGTTTTACCTTCTTTTTATCTCTTTTTCTTCCTATACATGATTTTTTTCTTCACAGTCGCGTGTACACGCGGGTTTTAGTAGGATTTCCGCGTATATACACGGGTTTTCTGCACACAGTCACATATGCCCTGAGTTTTGATTTTTAGGGGAATATTAAGTGTTGTTGGGTGAGTTTTGATGATTGTTGAGTCTCCTTGGATGCTTCTAGAGTTTGTATACACCTCTATTTCTGACCAGAGACGTCTTTTAGTTCGAATTTTTTAAAATGTTCTTGTCATTGCATTTTCTATTTTTTGTTTTGGGATTAGTGCATTAGATCTCTTTTACCTTGGTGCTTTACTTGGGTGCTTTTTGATAGTGATTGTAGAGTCTGGGGGTGGTAGAGTCATTCTTTTGCTTCATTATCTTATTTTAATTCAAAAACTACAAAAAATTTGCTTTTTGCATCATGATGCATTTTTGCATTTTGCATGGTACTTGCACTAGGTTTTCTTGGAATAGTATTAATTAGATTTTCATATAGGAATGGCTACATTTTTTATTTGAAGGAGAATTTTTCATTTCATGTAGTAGCATACCCCATTTTTCATTTGACACAGTGCATTTGCATTGATTGTTAGGTGTGCATTTTACTTCTTGTTGCGTCATAACACGATTAGTTGCACTATCATTTACCCTTTTGAGTAATAAGCCAATTAAAATCAACGCATAATAAAATGAATTACACTCTTTTATTTTATAGGGTGCACCAAAAAGTTAGGTTTTAGGGTCTTGGAATAGTTCATTGTGAGTAAATTCTCCAACACCACTGAACAACAACATGTATGTGTCTTTCCAGGTGAGAGTGTGAAATTTCTTGGTATAATTAGTATTTCTCAGGATCCTCCTCTTACAAGGGAGTTAAGCACGAGGCAGTGTGAGCGGTTATTGATTGGGATGACCCCTAGTCATAACTAAGTAGCACCGGAGATATTTCTAGGATTGTATTCGTATATGGGGGCTCTTTCAAGAGTTTTGGGCTTTGCTACCCTACCCATACGGTCAATCCTGCCTGCGACTGTCCCCCTGAGCATTGATTATATTGAGGTGACCTTAGTTTCCTTACCTAGGTTATCGAGGGGGTACTTTGCAGAGGTTATTCTGCAGGTGTCCCGGCCAGGTTGGTGTCAGACAGAATAGTCGCTATATGCGTTAAAGCTAAGGGCCACAATAATTGGTTATGAACCTCCACTTGTTGTGTATGGGAGTCTCAAGCCTCTACTAGGAGAGACATACCTGCTTCATTCGGGAGCTCACATATCCTACCCTTGCTTGCTTGTGATTTGGCTTTACATTATATAGGTGCATGCTCTGTGCATGCTAGTTTTCCTAGGGTTTGCGTAATTAGATAGAGTCTTTTTCATTTTTTTTGAGTCATTGTGGATTCAGGTGCAGCACTTTTCCATTCTCGCCGTTTAGCAAGACTTCTTCCTTTCACGTCTCCTCTTCCTTTGGGAGAGAGAAATAGACTGTCGAGGTGGACTACTTATCACATTGATTCACATAGATCATGAGGATGAGATTCCTGAGATGTCCTCTCCACCTCAAGAGGTTGGGGAGGAAGATCCTATTCTTGTATATGATCCTTCACCTGATATACCTTCACATTCCGGTTATGATCCCTCATTCACAGGTCGTAGGTATTGGTTGTCAGGCAATGAGACTCACCATGAACCCACAAGCACTAGTCATGTTAGTTATGGCATGTCTGATATCCCTGCACATGATCTGACACATCATGCCGAGTCAGAAATTGAACCTAGCACTACACCTGGGGGCATTCCCATTCCTTTCCGTGCAGAGATATTTGGGAGCACTAATCACATTGCACCTTCCATCCCGGCGGTGGAAGCTACCTCACATGTTCATCCTAGTCCTAATTCTAGTAGTCATATGCAGATACTAGAACTGAGACAATTGACCATAGGGAATACCACTTATATCCCTTCACATGTCCCTTCATCCTCTATTCCTACTCCTTCGAATGCATTCCCGACAACCCTTCCTCCCCCGCATTCACGTGGTCCTTCTGTTCGAAATGTTGCTACTAGTCATGTTCATACTGCGACTACTCGTACAATAGTTTCTCAGAGTCAAGCATCTCATGTTGTCTCAGGAGGTCATATTCCTATTTCTGGGCCATCTTACAGTCCATTAGATGGCATTGCTCATATCCCCACTTATGGAGCTTCTCATGGGACATCCCATGGGACATCTTATGGAACTTCTCATGCACCATATTATGGACCGTAGTATGGACATATTTATCAACCTTATGGGCATGGGTATCAACAACCTGCTTACTCCTCTAATTATGGCTTTGTAGCACCACCTAATCAAGGTTCACCACACCATAATGCTTCCATGCAGCCCTATACGGGTCAAATGGGAGGGGGATATTATGGCCAAGGCCATGGTATTTACAATAGTCAACCTTATATGAACCAAAACTATTAGGGAGCATGTCATAGACTGAATCAACCTAGGCTCCCTTTCTTCGCAACGTTAGATTTACCTGACTTATCAAGACTAATGAACGATCCGGTATCTTATGACCCGGCTTAGCCAGCTGTCCCTACCAATCTTCCCTCGTACATTCCCAAATTCGAGCTCAAACCCAGAGAATATCCTAGTGAACATGTCACTACCTTTCACCTTTGGTGCTCTTCCAACTCTTTACACGATGATTCTATCCATTTGAGGCTATTTCAACACACCCTCATAGGGCCTGCAGTGAAATGGTACATAGAGTTACCAAAGGGGGCAGTCAATTTGTTCAATGACCTCGCTATGACTTTCCTCAACCACTTCCAGCTACTTGTGCGTTATGACGTTGGTACATAACTCTTGTCGACATTTCGGTAGGACAAAGCCACACATATCTCAGAGCATATCCAAGAGTGGCATAGATAGAAGAGGTTGGTTGAAGCTTTCATACCGTCGGAGTTTCTCCTTGAGTGGTTCCTTAAATCGTTTCTACCTTATATCGCGAAGGATGTTTCTACATCTGGAGTCCAGAACGAGGAACAAGCAATTTTTAGGGCACAAGAACTAGATTTGATTTATGCTCAATCCTGTTGAAATATTGTAACTTCGAAGAATATTCTATATGTACTTTTTGTGGTCCCCGATGGTCCTACCGGGAGAACCACTTGTATTAATTTGTACCCCGATGCTTCTAATCGGAAGAACTAATAAGAGTCATGAGGTAGTCCCCTCAAATTGTAAAGGTGGGTCATTAGCACCCGAGTTTTGGTTACTTGAGTCTACATGTTTAACTCGAGCCTACATGTCAGAATTAATTATTAAAGTGAATGGATGAATATAAATAGAGGTGTGGTGCTCCTCATTTGGAACACACACACTCACTTGTGTAGAGCATTAGTGAAGGAGAGAGAAGTAGCCGGAGAAGGAGGAGGATCAGTCTTTGATTAGTCTTTTGGTTTTACCTTTTATCTTTTGGGGCATCTATATTGAGGAATATTTTGTTGGGTTTTTCCCCTTGGGGTTTTCCCAAGATAAATTTGTGTTGTTCTTGTGATATTGTTTCTTTCAGTGATCCTGTTTATATTCTTTTGTTAGGAAATTGAAATGAAATACTAATGATCTAGCTTAGCATATGAAAATTTAACATGGTATCAGAGCTAGCCTGAATAGGACATCTTTCACAAGGTGAAATAGCCCTCTCTCTCTCCCCAAAGAAATTAGGGTTTCGGGAAAATTTTTGAGTTTCAGAAAACTGCTTACATAGAAATTTTCTCCCTCCCAGAGCACATATTTTGAGCCTGGAATCAAGGTTTTTGGGTGTGTGAGTCCTGGGAAAGTCAAACCCTAGTTTGACAGCTGCGCCAGAAAACTACTGAACCAGAAAGCTGCAGAAGCTGAATCTTGCAAGTCTGATTTGGAAGGTGAAGAGTTGAAATCTCTAGAATCCAAGCACACCAGTCAACTCACCTCATTCAAGCGCATCTCCTGGTAAGGTCAGTTTGTCATTCCGCAAAATTTCAATTTTTTGTGATTTTCTGACAAGATTGCCCCAAGCACTAAGCTTGAGGACAAGCTAGAAGGCATAGAGAATTTCCAAGCATGGAAATACAGGATTGGACTCATTCTCCAAGAGAATGATCTTGATAAGTATGTCAAAGAAGAATTTTCGGAACCTGAAGAAGCTGAAGCCAAGGAGAAGCACAGAAAGGATATGATTAGGGCACAAAGGATTATTGCTGACTCCATCAAGGATCACTTGATCCCTCAAGTGTCATCCAAGAAGACTCCAAAATAAATGTATGATGCCCTTTCTAGAATGTATGAGGGAAGAAACATCAACAAAAAGATGAATCTGAGAGCTCAACTGAAAAGCATCAAGATGAGTCATGGAGAATCCATCCAAGACTACTTCACAAGGGTTTCTAATATCAAAGAGCAACTAGAAGTTATTGGAGATAAGCTTGATGAATATGAACTGGTTATGACTGCTCTCAATGGTCTCACTAGACCCTAGGAGTCCTTCATCCAGATGATGTGTGCCAGAAAAGAAAGCATGAAGTTTGATGTGGTATGGGAAGATTGCATTCAAGAAGAGACTAGAGTGGAAAATAGAGAAGCCTTACTAAAGGAAGATGATCAAGCCCTAGCCACTCACACCAAGAAAAGAAGAAGTTAATCTAACTTCAAGAGAATAAGTTTCAAGGAGTCTCAACCTCCCAGAAGAATCCAAAGAAAAAGGGAAAATCCTCCAGATATAGACTACTCTAGTTTTCAATGTTTTCATTGTGATAAGATAGGACACATTGCCAGAAATTGTCCTATGAAGAAGCAGGAATATAAGAAGAAGATCAACAAAAAAAGATATCATGCTTATCTAGCTGAAGATGAGGATGAAGAAGAAGAAGAGGAAAGACCTCCAAGAAAGCAAGCAAGAGAAGAAGATGCAAAAGAGTATGTACTATTCTCTGCACTCTCTGGGTCTGTAACACCTAGAGAAGACACTTGGCTCATTGATAATGGTGCTTCAAAGCACGGGACAGGACAAAAAAAAACTCTATCCAAACTTCAAGAAAAGAGCTCTCCTCAGAAAGTATCCCTAGGATATTACTATCAATATCCGATCAAAGGAGTTGGTGAAGCAAGCTACAAACTTGATTCAGGTAATCCCCTAAAAATGAAAGATGTATTATATGTACCTGGTTTAAAGAAGAATTTACTTTCTATCTCGTATTTAGATAAGAAATGATTCAAAGTTTCTTTCGTAGATGGCCAAGTACTCATGTGGCCCAAAGTAAACAATATTGAAGATGCAATCATCATTGGTGAAGAAGAAGGAGGCTTGTATAAACTCAAGGGGCACTCAGAAACAGCCTGTGTTCATGAGTCTGCTGACCCTAGTGAATTATGGCATAGAAGGCTTGCCCACATTAATTACAAAGCTTTACCTCATGTCAACAAAGTAGTGATGGGATTACCAGACATGAAGATCAAGCATGAAGGCATTTGCAAAGGATGTGCGAAGGGAAAGAACATGAAGAATCCATTTCCGAAGAGCAAAACAAAAACAAAAGGTACGTTGGAATTGATTCATTTAGATGTATGTGGTCCAATGTCTTCTACATCCCTAAGTGGCTTTAAATATTATATCACATTTATTGATGACTTTTCAAGAAAGACTTGGATATACTTCTTGAAAGCAAAGAGTGAAGTGCTTGAGAAATTCAAAGAGTTCAAAGCCTTGATAGAGAATCTTTCAAACAAGAGAATCAAGACTCTCTGATCCGACAATGGCGAAGAATATACTCAAAAGAGTTTGAAGCTTTTTGCAAAGATGATGAAATCAAGAGGGAACTAACTACTCCCTACAATCCTCAATAGAATGGGGTTGCGGAAAGAAAGAACAAAACCATCATGGAGGCAGTGAAGACAATGATATATGATCAAGATCTTCCAATGCATCTATGGGCAGAAGCAACAAGAACTACTGTGTATGTATAGAATAGAATATCTCACAGTGCTCTTGGATTCAAGACTCCAAAAGAGATGTTCACAGGAAAGAGGCCTAAGGTAAGTCACCTCAAAATATTTGGTTGTCCAGTATATATTCATATACCAAAAGATAAAAGAACCATGAAAGGGATATTTGTTGGATATTGTGAAGTATCCAAAGCATTTAGAATTTACATTCCTGGATTCCATCACATGGAAATCAGTCGAGATGTAACATTCGATGAAGAGGAAGCCCTCAAGAGATCTAGGAAGTGCCAACATGAAGAAGTGTATGAAGAGAGACACCTCCCAGAAATGAAGAAACTACATGTCTCCCTGAAGATGAAGCTCCTGAAGAACATGACATGGCAGAACCACAAGAACCTCCTATGATGGAGATATCAAGAAAGAGAAATCCTGCTTGGACAAGAGAAATTATACGAGAGGCTGAAAGATATGGAGCTCCTGAAGGCTCCACAAGGGAAAGAAAGAAACCTAAGACTTTTTCCAACTATGTAGCCTTGATGTGCAATCACGGTAGATCAAGAAACTACAAACTATGAAGAAGTGGTACAGAAGAAAGAATGGGTAGAAGCAATGACTGAGGAATACCAGTCAATAATGAAGAATGATGTATGGGATATAGTTCCCAAACCAAAAGGAAAGAGTATAGTATCCTCCAAATGGATATTCAAAATAAAGCATGCAGCTGATGGAAGTATTGAGAAGTATAAAGCAAGATTTGTGACCAGAGGTTTCTCTCAGAAAGAGGGAATTGATTATGAAGAGACATTTTCCCAAGTAGCACGATATACTTCGATTAGAGATATCATGGCACTTGCATCCATGATGAAGTGGGACTTACACCAGATGGATGTGAAAACAGTTTTTCTAAATGGTGTGATCGAAGAAGAAGTATACATAGAATAGCCACAAGGATTTGAAGTTGAAAATAGACATACTCACGTATGCAAGTTGAAGAAGGTCTTATATGGTCTTAAACAAGCTCCTCGAGCTTGGTATGAAAGGATAGATAGTTTCCTGTCAAGCATGGGCTTTACCAGGAGTAAAGCTAATCCTAACCTTTATCTCAAGGTTGTAGAAGATGAACCTGTTATCCTACTACTATATGTGGATGACTTGTTCTTGACACGGAATGGGAAATAGATTATGGAAAGCAAGAAGAAACTAGCAGAAGAATTTGAGATGAAATACCTTGGGTTAATGCATTATTTCCTAGGTCTGGAAGTATAGAAAATTTCAGAAGGAATCTTTCGCAACCAGGGAAAGTATGCAGTAGATATATTGAAAAGATTCAATATGTTGGAATGTAAAGCCATGGCCACACCCATGGATTACAACCTGAAGTTGTTAGCTGATGACTCATCAGAGTTAGTGGATGTGACTCAATACAGATAGATCATTGGGTCATTGATGTACTTAACAAACACCAGACCTGACATTTGTTTTGCTGTGAACACCTTAAGTCAATATCTAGTTCAACCTAGACGTGTTCACTTGGTAGCTGCAAAACATGTAATGAGATATCTGAAAGGGACTATAGACTTTGGTCTATACTATGATGGTAGCCATGAGTATAGATTGTATGGCTCTATAGATGCAGATTGGGCCGAAAGTATCTTAGACAGGAAAAGTACATCATGAGGATGTTATAGTCTGGGATCTACTATGTTTTCATGGTTTAGCAGAAAGCAGTCCAGTGTTGCTCTAAGCACAGCAGAAGCAGAATATATAGCAACTTGCTCTACTAGTTATGAAGCCATATGGCTTCGAAAGCCGATGTCAGGATTATTCAACCTAGAGTTGGACACTAACGTGATTCTATGTGAAAAACAAAGTTGTATAAAAATGACAGAGAACCCAGTATTCCACAATAGATCGAAGCACATAGAAATCAGGTATTTCTACATTCAATATATGATGCAAAAGGGAGCCATAAATCTCCAGTATGTGAGCACTAATGAACAAGTTGCTGATGTGCTAACAAAGCCTATGTCCCGAGTAAAGTTTGAAAACTTTTGAGACAAGCTTGGTGTTGTTCGGAAAGACCTTCCTCGAAAGGAGGAGTATTAATGTTCCAGTGGGATTGTATCATCCCTGGGCACTTGCCCTAAAGTGATCCGGTGACCTCGGTCCTCAAGAATGAAGAGGGATTGTATCATCCTAGGACATCTGTCTAGAATAGATCCGGTGACTTCGGTCCTTAATAATGTAGTGGGATTGCATCATCCTTGAACTTCGGTTCAAAAAGGTATCTAGAGGCTTCGGTCCCCGAGAGTGTGGCAGGATTGCATCATCATTAAACTTCAGTTCAGAAAGGTATCCGGAGACTTCAGTCCCTGAGAGTGTGGTAGGATTGCATCATCCTTGAAATTCAATTCAGAAAGGTATCCAGAGGCTTCGGTCCCCGAGAGTGTGGTAGGATTGCATCATCCTTGGACCTAGTCCTAAAGTGATAGGGACTGATTATCCCATAATCAATCCGGTGGCTTCGGTCCCTGAGAATGTGGTAGGATTGCATTATCCTTGGACCTAGTCCTAAAGTGATAGGGTTTGTTAATATCGTAATCAATCCGATGACTTCGGTTGTTGAGAATGTGGTAGGATTGTATCATCCCTAGACTTAGGTCCAAAAGTGATCTGAAGACTTTAGTCTTTGTGTTGTGGATTGCAGGTTGTTGATGATGAAGGTGTACTGATCGAAAGATCAGAATGTGATGTTGATGATGTTGTTGATTGAAAGGTCAAAGAGCTGAAGATGTTGTTGCTGATCGAAAGGTCAAAAGAGCTGAATATGTTGTTGTTGATCGAAAGGTCAAAGAGCTAAAGATGTTGTTGCTAATTGAAGCGGTCAAAGTTGTTGCTGATCGAAGCGATCAAAGTGTTGATATTGCTGAAGACTAAATATTGAAGATGAAGACTACATGATGTTGAAAAGCTTCCAATGATTTATAGATGTGTTACCCTGATGATGTTGATGATGTCCTCTATCTCTCTTCTACTATTTTTGTTGTTGATGTTGTAGAATACCCTTATCGTTAAGGGGGCATGTTGAAATATTGTAACTTCAAAGAATATTCTATATGTAATTTTTGTGGTCCTCGATGGTCCTACCGGGAGAACCACTTGTATTACTTTGTACCCCGATGCTTCTAATCGGAATAACTAATAAGAGTCATGAGGTAGTCCCCTCAAATTGTAAAGGTGGGTCATTAGCATCCCAGTTGTGGTTACTTGAGCCTACATGTCGGAATTAATTATTAAAGTGAACAGATTAATATAAATAGAGGTGTGGCGCTCCTCATTTGTAACACACACACTCACTTGTGTAGCGCATTAGTGAAGGAGAGAGAAGTAGCTGGAGAAGAAGCAGGATCAGTCTTTTGGTTTTACCTTTTATCTTTTGGGGCATCTATATTGAGGAAGCTTTTGCTAGGTTTTTACCTTTAGGGTTTTCCCAGGATAAATTTGTGTTGTTCTTGTGATATTGTTTCTTTCAGTGATCCTGTTTATATTCTTTTGTTACGAAATTGAAATGAAATACTAATAATCTAGCTTAGTATATGAAAATTTAACAAATCCGGGCTATTATATGAGATCATACCTAACGCTCTGCGTTCTAGTTTCGATCCTAAGATCAAACATGGACCACATGCCAATGGCATTGTGGGATGTACAAGTGCCAAACCTACGAACTCGATTACGAAACAAGTGAGTCAATTGTCTATTATCCAATCCACATTGGGACAAGCTATGGCTTCATCTCAACCGACCCAAATGAGGAATGTACTTTCCATGCAATCGTCGGACCACAAGGGAAACCAGTAGCCCGGAAGGAATAGGAAAAAGGGTAAAAACAATCATAAGGGTGGGAACAAGAACAAAAATGCCAATTTTAATGCCAAGAACAAATGTAATGCTGGGGGGGGAAAGCAGTCTAAAAGTAAGGTTGAGTTTCCTTGCAAGTTGTGTAAGGATGACCACCTCACTCACTTATGCCCTCATTTGGAAGATGTCTCGAGGTTCATAGCACAGGGCCTAGCTGTGCTGACCAATCCTTTACCCCATAATCAAAATATGAACTCAAGGACCCATGATCCTCATTCTGCGTCGGGTGGAGATCAAGATCCACCGAAAGCCAGTACTGGTCATGGTTGCATCAATATGGTGCGTGCTACTAAGGTTGTGACTCGTGCGAAAAACTATGGTTCATCACAACCAGATATTGGGAAGGAACCTCCTCCTACCAAGAGTCCTTTACGTATTGAAAATCCTACGGATAAACCTGAGAGTGTACCTCGCATTCCTAAGGGAGTCGTAAAGCGTTCAGGGCATAATCCCAATGCCTGAGCCACCCATAAATATTATGTTTTCAAGGATTTAGGCCACACTCCTTGTGCGATGTGCGCGCTTTAAGTTCTTCAGAGTTGTCCGTCGCAGAGGAAAGCTTTGCTTTCTACTCTTGGGTGGAATGATGATAAATATTCTTCCATCATCAAATTTGAAACCATGGGACTATGCCTCAGTTTCCTTACTATGTGTCTCTCTTTATTCATGGAGAATGTCTTAACATGACCGTCAAACGTATTGTGATTGATGAAGGCGCTGCTTCTTTCATGATGTATTTGTCGTGTTGGAAGGGTTTGGGTTCTCCTAAGTTGTCTAAATCTGCTACCATGTTGACTTCCTTTGATGGTAGATCATTTCGGCCCCATGGAATTCTTTCTTCTCTTAAGTTACATTTGGGAGGCAAGACCGTCACGATCGAGGTCGATGTGGTTGATGTTCCCCTTGACTACAATCTTTTGTTGGGTCGAAATTGGATGTATAGTATGCAAGTCGTAGCCTCTTCTCTATTTTGAGTTGTATGCTTTCCATTTAATGGGAAGATTGTTACGATTGATCAAACATCATTCAAAAATCCGAGTGTTAATGCATCGACGGGAGCTTCGATCACGATTATTGATCACTTTCAGCCGACAACTAGGAGTGTGGGTGTAGGTATGTATCCATCCCTTATGGGGAGATTTAGTTGTCCTGCACCCGTCCTTATGATTGGATCTAGTTTCGGTGGGGATTCATCTTCATTGAACTCGATGTATTTTCACACTTCCCATATGGAAGATCCTTGGATTCTTCCTACACCGAGTCTTTCAAACGGACCTATCAAAACGGACATGCCGTTTCCTACAGCTATGATTGCATACCAAGCAAATCTTGATTATGCTGTAGAGCTTAGTCCTTCCTCTTCATGGACAAAGGAGGAGGACCCGTATGTACTGCCTACATTGGAAGTTGAGTAGTCTCATACACATGACTGCCTTGATAGTGTTTTCCATCAAATGAAGCTATTATTGAGGCTATGTCTGGAGTTGAGCCATCTTGGGAAGAGTTACATCATAGATCTTATTTTCTTCTCAAGCTTGACCATTTGGAGCATGAGGACTTTAGGGAGATTCTTAGTGAGAATATTGGCAGTCCCGTGGTTCCATTAAGATCTCTTGGTCAGATGGCTGATGGAAACATGGCGAACATATCACCTACAATTCCTATCAATATCTCTCGCGATCCTGGCAAGATTGAGAATGTCTATACTGGGACAGAATGTTCCCATGATGAGATTCTAGAATATACCGAGCTGTTCAAAGAATTTCATGATGTCTTTGCTTGGTCATACGAGGAAATACCAGGTATCAACCCTCGCATTGTTGAACATGAAATTAAGAAATATCACAATGCCAAACCTGTTTGACAACATTTGCGTGTGGTGAATCCTAAAAAAGAACCTGCGATTAAGGCTGAGATAGAAAATTTGTTGAAAGCCAGCTTTATCTATCCCGTTCCCTTGACAGAGTGGGTTTCAAACCCCGTTCTAGTTGATAAGAAATAGGGAGAGATCCGTATATGTACTAATTTCCAAGATTTAAATCGTGCATGTCCTAAGGATAATTTTCCCACACCATTTATTGACCAGATTTTGGATGAGTGTGTGGGAAGAGAGGTATTTTCCTTCATGGACGGCTTTTTCGGATATAATCAGATTCAAATTAAACCCAAGGATCAACTCAAAACTGCATTTATTTGTCCTTGGGGTACATTTTCATATCAGAAGATGCCTTTCTATCTTAAAAACACCAGAGCCACATTTCAGCGGGCTATGACCTTGATTTTTCACGATCTCAAATTGATTATTGAAGTATTTTTAGATGACCTAGCTGCTCACTCTTGGCTGAGAGTGTGTCATTCCTACCATTTGAGATTAGTATTCGAAAGGTGCCGCCACTACCAGGTTAGGTTAAATCCTCATAAGTGCATATTTTGCGTGAAATCAGGTCGCTTGTTAGGATTCATTATTTCCAAGGAGGGTATAAGAGTAGATCCCTTAAAGGTTCAGGAAATACTTCAATTGTCTCCCCCGAGAAATATTAGACATATTCAATGTTTGCAAGGCATGGTAAACTTCTTACAGAGATTCATGGTTAACTTTGCTAATTTGACTAGAGGCTTTATGCGTCTATTAAAGAAGGACACTACCTTTTGCTGGGATGAGTGATCCCATGAGTCCTTTGATGCTCTTAAGCAAGCCTTAGCATCGGGCCCCATGCTTAGTCCACCCGACTATAGCCGTGACTTTTTTATTTATGTGGCCGCATCCATGGAGACAATTGGTATGGTTTTGGTTCAGGAGGATGAGGATCTCCATGAGCATGTCATATACTATTTGAGCCGGAATCTTATAGATGTAGAAATCCGTTATTCCCATGTGGAGAAACTTGCCTTAGATACTATTCATGCGGTTCACAAATTGAGGCACTACATTCTTCTTCACCAAACCTTGGTGGTAGCTCATGTCAATCCATTTCAGTTCATCCTCACTAGAAGGATGATCGAGGGAAAGTATAATAAATGGATTGTTATTTTGCAAGAATTTGATCTCGAATTTGTTTCGGCGAAATTTATGGGGATCCATGGTATGGGGATATTATCATAAATTTACAAACATTGAAGGTCCCTACTCAACTCTCACGGGATGAGCGACAACGATTACGTCACATATCTAAGAACTACCTTATAGTGGATAACACTTTGTACCGCCATGGGGTAGATTCCATTTTACGTCATTGTTTAACCCATGAGGAGGCTGAGGTTGTGCTGAATGATTGCCATGGAAGGGCATGTGGTGGTCATTTATCTGGGATTTTTACAGCCCAAAAATATTGAGAGCGGCATATTTTTAGCTGTCGATCTTTAAAGATCATTGTGTTAATGCGGTCAAGAAGTGTCACTCTTGCCAGGTGTTTACACGCAATATGGGCTCACATCCTGCCCTATTACATATGATTATCACCGTTGGTCCCTTCACCAAGTGGGGGATTGACTTCATGGATTGCAACCTAGCTTCAGCTGGGGGGCATCATCATATTATTGTGGCTGTTGATTACTTCACAAAATGGGCTGAGGCTATGCCCACGATTAAATACAGCGGTGAGATGACTGCGCATTTCGTATTCAACCAGATTATTACTCGGTTCAGTATTCCGAAAGAGCTTGTCACTGACCATGATAGGCACTTTCAGAATCGAATGATGGAAGAGTTGGTCTCGAATTTAGGGTATAAGTAGGAGCACTCCTCTTCTTGTTACCCTCAGGAGAATGGACAAGTTGAAACAGTGAACAAATCACTTAAGTCCATTCTCCAACAAACCATCGCACAAAGAAAAACGAATTGGCATATCATGTTATATCCTACTTTGTGGGCATATAGGACCGCGGTTAAGACTGCCACCGGTTTTTGTCCATATCATCTCGTACATGGGGTGGAGTATGTCTTACTAGTTGAATGCGAAATCCCTTCGTTGAAACTAGCTATAGATCTTTTACCAGACACTTCCACATTGGAGGAACGTTTGGTCCACTTAGAGCAGCTTGATGAGCAGCACCGAGATGCTTTAGTGGCTCTAGAGGTGAATAAACATCGCGTTAAGGTCCAGTATGATAAGTTTGTCCATCCAAGGAAGTTTAGTGAAGGATATTTGGTCCTTTTATGGGATCAAGCTAAAGAACCCTTGGGGGCAGGGAAGTGTAATCCCATGTGGCATGGTACTTACGTGGTCAAGCGTGTGTTAGAGAAGGGTGCCTATGAGCTGGTAGATTATGAAGGGACAGCCTTGGCGGAGCCTAGAAATGGGCTCTATCTTAAAATATACTATGCATGATCTTCAGCTAGGGCTAATTGGCGTATATTATTGTATAGTTTTTTGCGTAGTTAGGTTTTCTTATGGTGATTGGGTTCGTTGATTAGCTTTCGTTTCTTATGGAAAATGTCTATGGAGTCTTCCGTTTACATAGGATTCACTGATGGTGCTAGCCGCCACACTCAACACTTAGCCTTTGCTGCTTGGGTGATTTATACTCCTACAGGTCAGGTATTGTCTTCAGGAGGTGTATGTTTACAGCCTTCTTCGAACAATGTTGCTGAGTATAGTGCCGTTATCAAGCTATTACAGGATGCCATTTCACATGGTGTTCTTTCTCTTGAGGTATGTCTTCATTCGTAGTTAGTAGTGTCACAGCTTAATGGCTTGTATCATGTTAGGGATCCGACATTATTACGAAGATTATTACGTGTGAGATTGTTAGAACGGCAATTTGACAACATAACATACATACATGTTTCAAGAATTTATAATCAAATTGCTAACTCATATGCTAACTATGTGTTAGATTGGAATTTGTTTCATGGACTATAAGCACATCACAAACATACATTTTTACACACATGTAAATAAATAAAAGTGATCATCATAAAAGTTTTTCATTAAATATCCAAAATGTGACGTCATAATACATAAGTGTCATAATACAAAATGGGGCTTTCGAGCCACCAAAATATAATACACAGTAGTACAAAAATGAATCACTGTCAAGTCTCTAAGCCTGTGGAGGAGGAGGGGGGTTCTGATCGTTGTAACGTCCCCGACCCTTCGACCAGTGAAGAGGACGCTACTAACGCCAAACAAATGGGAAAACAGCCCCAAGAACATGAACTGACATCAATGCTAATATTAAAAGCTTAAACATAATACATACCAAGATGCATAATCCATCATACAAGGATTCATGGTTACTCAACATTCAGCGGAAGCAAACATATACATAAACCAGCATTCAACATGTTCATCATTTCTAATGAAATAGTAGAGATAAGTGCAGAGATGAAACAATCAAGAGTACTTATCTTTTGATGAAGAACTCTCCCCGCAACCAGCTACGTCACTGCAACGTTCCACCCAACCATAGGCCAGCGTGCTCATCAATCTCTCAGTAACACTGCCACCCCCGAGCTGGGCATGATTCCTCAAGGAATAAGGGTCAAAGCAGGCTTAGACATAGCCAAGGTTCACTAATCAGCCAAACCCACACAGTAGGGTTTACCAGGTCATCAAGGAGCTAGGAAAGGCTAAATGTTAAACTGGTGGCCTCAAACACCAGTTCTCTCAAGCATACCCAGCCTATAATCCCACTCTCAACAGTCCGAAGACCAACCACTGCATACCGCAGCAAAACAATCCATTCACAGCTCTGTGAAGAAGGAAAAGACAACTAGGTGATAATCCCAAACAAAAGGTGAAACACAGCTCAATTCCACCAGACAACTCATAGTTGTTCTTGGCCCTAGCATGGCCAAAAGAACTCAGCTGCAACCCAAAACCAGGGTACATCAACAGCCACAAACTCACAATGAAAACCATGGCAACCTTACACAATCCCAAAATAGGGGAGAAGTCTGATTCTCAATCTTAGGCAGAAGGAGGACATAACGCAGACCACAATCTGATGAGGAAACAGCAAGAACCTTACACAGCCCGCAGTTGGGGAAGAAGGAAAACTCCCAGCATAGACAAGGGAAAATTTAGCCAACGGATGTGGAAATCCGCAGTCGTCTAACATCCAAGAGCCCACAGCACACACAATTCCCCAATGTAATGGCTGGAGAACTTACACAGGCAGAAAGGGGAAAAGAACAAACTCTCAGCCTGTGTGCAAAGGAAAAAGACACATCCCAGGAAAAACATGGAAGAAAACACAGCAGTCTACAACTCACGATCCACCACGAAGGATGGAAAACAATACATAGCTCAATAATGCCAAGGAAAACTAGTTCTCTACGTGAATGGAAGGAATACCACCACAAACCGAAAAACAGTGAGAGAGAGTGAAAGAAACCAACAACCAAGCAAGAAATCGCACCCCCTTCTTACTTAGCTCTATGTGAGGAAGATGAACCAGCCTCCTCCTGTGCATCCCTGCGTGAGAGTGAACTGACCAGGGAAAGAGTGGCGTCGTGGAGAGGATGGCGGTGGAGGTTGTTTTCCAACATGAGGTCAACCCGCTGGTGGAGTGTACGCATGGGCAAGGACTGATAGTCCTGCCACACTCCACTCCCAGCCATAACTACCTCAACTACTCAACAAGGCATTAAAGTGGTTGGATGAGACAAGGGAAAAATGGCAAATCAAGCAGGGTGGTAACACATGGATTCCCCCCCCCCCCATAGTCCAAGGTTTGACATCCCCCACCCTTATCCTTTGGAATCATGCCCTTTTCATTTTTAACGTTGCACCGTCATAGCTGGCTGTAGGCTTAGTTTAATTGATGTGTGTATTTACATGATGCCAAACTATAATGTGCTAAATAGCACGATATACCATCAGCAACTATCCCTATTACCGAAACATACACAACCAAATCGATGGCGGGGATTTTGCCTTTAGCTCCTCACCACGATTAATTACAATATATACATCATGTATCTTTAATCCAAACGGAGTCAAAACCAAGGTGTTACAATTGTGGTAGCACACCATGGCTCTAGCTAGTCGTCGGAATAACCAATCCCATGCTCGTGGTACCCCAACCACCTGACACTGCATGGCCTCAGGAAAGTCCATGACTTGCGCCATGGGTACTCTGTGTGCCAACCATACAAAGTTTGTGTGGATGCTTTGGAGCATCCGCTCCACATCCACACCCATGATATCATCTCCTCTTCCCCTCCGTCTATGATGAGGGAAGCCGTCAAGCCTCCATGGTCCAACATATGCACACACATGATAGGTTGTCACTATCTGCCATCATGCAAAAACATGTCTTTTGAGTCTATATATCAAAAAACACAAAAAAAAAAATAATAATTCAAAAAACTTAAAAAGAGGGTTGGGATTCATTACCAATGTCACCATATGATAATCCTGGTGGTAGGGGCATGTCGGGATCTCCCTAAAAATATATCCCTGCATAAGGGTAATCATCGATGGCAATAATCTGCCGCCGCCACCATGGAAAGAAATCAGTTGGGTAGGGGTTGGACACCCTACCTCTGCCCAGTCTGTACATAGCATTTGGCCAATGGCGTTGGGCCAGATCTCGAACCCCATGAGGAGGAGCATCAACTCTAGGGCTTACCCTTGGAACACGCTCAAAGAAGAACGTGCTCAGTACACTACCAAAACCGAAGTTTTGTACCCTGCCCTTCTTACAGTCATTGAGCTTTTGCTTCATGTTACTCAACAGCACAGTACTCCAATCGTAGAATGTGGGTCTCATGCACTCCACTGCATAGAACATCAATGGCTACAAGGCCTGGTGGAGTGAGGCTATCCCTGCTATCCTTCCAAGTTCCAATAGTATCACCTTCAGGCCTAGTACCTGGATGGAGTTTGTCGGGATCTAACTCCCAACCTTCTCTGTGTTCGGAAAACAATATACTGCAATATACTCATCAATGGTGAGGCCACTTACGGGACCATGAGAACGTAGGTTCACCACCTCTCCCCATTGGGACAATCCTGTAATGAAGTATATGTCCTCCACCTCTATAGTGAGGGACATCCCGTCAATATGGAAAGACTCTGAGTCTGGATCCCAGTAGTCTACTAGCATATGCAGTAGTCTTGTTTTGGTCCTTAGGCTGCCAAGACAACAAAACTTGTATAGCCCACATGCATGGAGAGCTTGTTGAGCCATCAAATCACCGCGTACAGCCTCTTCTACATCTCCATGTTCCCTCTCCCTCCATTCTAGGACCATCCTGCACATTAAAAATAATTTTTGGTCATTATTTCACCTAAAAAATCATGTGCACGGACGCATACGCGACTGTTTGCAAAACAGCTGCGTATGTACGCGGGTTTGGGCGGTTTTTCCGCGTATAGCCAGCCCTATACACGGAAAAAACCCCGATTTCTGTGTGGGCCAAGAAGACTAATCTAGATTGGCCTAAAATTAAAAAATTGACCATGGAAATTGATAAAATTTACATGAAAATGGAAGAGGAGGACATGAGGAGTTACCTGGAATAAGCGGTGTCGAATTTCGTCGGACGAAGCTCCCGGAATTTGCGTTTGAAGTTCTGAGCTCAAATGGGTAAAAAGTTTCAAATGATATGTAATTTTTGAATTTTTTACCTCCTTTCTATAGTTTTGGACCGTTTTGGACTAATCTAATGATGTAGGAGACCATTTTGAGCGTCGTTTTGACCATTATTTTGACCCGTTCGTGCCGATTTTGGTTATTATGTCTAAACAGGCATATAGGTTAGATGTCATATTTATTTGCATTTTGCATGATCTTATGACTGTTTCATAATAACCTTAGGTACGAACCCATTCTATCTTGTCACAGAACCTTCTTACTGTTTTAGAAGTGACATGATGTGAATGGTAGAACTTGGCCATACATGGGTGCCCTAGTTAGCTCCTTTATTGCATTTGGTGCCCATGCCGATATTTTTTCCTTTAGGGTGTGGGAGTCCTTTGTATATTATCTCCATGTCTTTGAGCAAGAGCCTCATACCCATCTTGATCTTTTTGATGGCCTTCTTCCCCCAGGAGTCCCTTATGTCAAGTTGTAATTGCATTATCATGAGTTTTTCCTGCCTCATTGAGCCTTATGCCGGATTCCATGACTTTGATTATCAACCATATAGCCTGAGCTTATCTCATGTCTATCCATGTAGAGCCATTTTATATATCTTTTGTAGCTTGATTCCCCATTTTTACCAGGAGGGGACCTTCCCTCGAGTGTCGTTATCCTACACATGTGTCCTTGCATTGAGAATAGGTATGTTCTACTACTTGGAACTAGTTTGTTTTCCACACTCGTCCTCATGTGTCCACACTCGTCTCCTCCTAGTCTGTAACTATAAATCACTTTTATTCTTTTTCAAGCTTTTCAAAATATTTGAAAAAGTCCAAAAAAAAATCAAAAAACCAAAAAGCCGGACAAGAAAATATGTTAGCTTTGGAAGCAGTCAAGTCATGTCGCCTTCGAACAGAGCATTGTATATCACATCCATTGATTGGGTTAATGGTTTGACTTTAGGAGTTGTACTCGTTTCTCTGAGTTTATCTCCACCGATTGGTTAAGCTTCTAGTCCCTATGGAGCCTCTGTCGATGCCTCTTGTGTCGCAGAGATGTCCCAGTGTTGTATATCGAGTCTATGCTACCTACATTGAGTCACCATTCTCCTTTATGCTCTTTTTCAAAGGAAGTTGAAACCTAAGTCGGCCATTCCTCAGTTATCTTGACTTTACAGGTCAGCCATTCCCTATACTGATACCGGTTCGTGCACTTTATGATCGAGTCCTTCCACATTATACATCTTTGCTGAGTACCTCGTGTTAGATGATGGGGGATGCCTTAATTCCCTCCTTCCAGCATATTTCATCCGATCGACTTCAGATCATTTATTCTGGGATAGGAATCTAGAGTCATTTTGAGTGCCTTGAGACTTGTAGTCATCAGTGGCAAGTTCTCTCGCCATCGACAGTTTTTGGGAATACATCAATGTCCCCTGATCGATGGATTCTTTCAAATGTTTGACCTCAACACCTTTATTCACACCTATTAGTTTGCACTATAGTACCTTGATTCCCATTTTCATTATCGGTGGGTGAGCTAGCATCTGTTAACAATATACATCAATGACCAGTAATCAGACGATGGACTACTATGTTTGACCTAGACACCTCTATTTGCATAGTAGGACATGTACTCATAGAGGATTGTGTATAAGACCTTCCAGATTTGTGTCATTTCATCTATGCTATCTCCTTGATCGTGCCAGTGTTCATGAGATTTTAGCTCTCGTGACTTAATTCCAATATATGTCAAATGTTTCCAGCCATTATGAAGATCTTGATCCATTATATATCTTCAGCCTTCATGGAAATCATGATCCTTTGCATATTTTCATCATGGAGATTCTAATCTATATATATTATACGTGGTGATGACCACACATGTCATATTTTGTATCATGCCTAATCATGGCCATTGTACTCTTATGTATCCGGGACTGCTATGTCTACTTGCAGTTATGTGCAGAGTTTGATTATTGTATTGTACTATTGGATGGCTGGTTCTTCCACCTGGTTCTTCATCACTCCACTTCTGGGATGGACTTATAATGTATTTCAGCCATCGTATGACCCCTCTGACCTCACACATTAGGGGGCATCTGTTACAGCTGATTTTGCCACACATGGTGGATCACACCTTTATGGCCTTCCCTGTCCCTATGTAGACTTTTTAGACCCCATGGACCATTTTTGTACATTTTATGTTTCCAATATCATCCCTAAAAACATGTCTTATTTGATATACGCGACTTTTAAACCCATTCTCGCATATATATGCAGATTTTACCCTTAAACCCGTGTACATTAGGATGTGTGCAAAAAGCCAAAAAGTTTTGGAGTTTTCCTTGATGTGGATCTGAATCACTTGTTTATTGGCCTTCCATATGCCTTGAGATCACTCAGATTTGACCTTCCATTACCCCATTGAAGCACTATATAAGGAACCCTTTGGATACATTGAAGGAGGAGGAATTGAAGAGCAAGAGAACTATAGTCCATTGTTGTCGGAGCTTATACTTGAGTCGGCATCCCTTTGTCCCTTGGAGCACTTTGTGTTCTTCCCAAGATTTCCTTTGCTTGTGATCTTTCTATCGAGAGATGGAATATTGAAGTGGTGGAGGCCCAGGTGGAGGACTCAGTTTCTTCGATTCGCAGACGTGCCGACAGAGGTTGTCAATATTGTAATCTCTGTTTTATATTAATAGAAATATCTTTTCCTGTCCAATAATGTGTATTTAAATGAGTATTGAATCCATGGATGCTTTTAAATTCTTATATGTTATTGATTATATATGCTAGAGTAGGTCTAACACAATTATATATATCTTGTTTGTTGAATGTTGAGATAGCAAATTACTTATACAAGCGAGAGTGGAAAAGCTCAACGGGGATCTACATCAACCGTCTGGAATAAGGTATGTATCGAGATCCTTTAGTGTTAGATATTTGGTTTCTCTTGCATATAAGCAAGGATTGATTTCTGCGGTTACTCTGTCTGTTGTGGTACTCCAAGCCATAGGAAGTTTTCTCCGTAACACCATCTGAGAAAAACTAAGCAATTGCAAAATAGTTTAATATGGAGTTATATTATGTTGTTATTATTTTGGAAGAAAAAGAAAGACTAACTAATAAATGGAAATGATTCAGATATGTGCATTCATCATAAAAATAACAGTGCTTAGAAAAACCAAATGAATAATGATAGTATAACTTGAAAAATGCCATAGGAAAAGCTAGTCATCCATGCCTCATTGTAAGAATTTCTTATCATCTCAAGAATATTTTGAGTTTACTTTGTGGAGTTTGGGATATTTTATAGCTATGGGTCCCATTTCTAGGATAATCATATCCTAGGTATTGGTTGAATTAGATGACTGGGTCCAAGCCCAACTTACAGCCATTCTCTAATAACATCACAAACAATTGGCCTAAACATGTATTTATATATTTTGGTTTTTTTACATATATTGCCATTTTTTACGAACCATGTGTATAGTGGTTCATTAACCAGATCTCTTTTACCCAATATTGCCCCACTGCCAGCAAGCCTGTTCAGTACCCCGACGGCTTTAACTTGGTACCATGCAAACATAGCCCCGCTGCCAGCAGGCCCGTTCAGTACCCCAGTGGGTTTGCCTCATATAATGACTTTAAATATATGGAAGTCAATTGTTACTAGAGCGTGTTAAGGCTACTAAACACATAATTCAACTTTCTGAGAAGACCTTATAAGTAACTTTTATAATGGCCAAAACCATAGGTCATGTCAAAAGAGAATAACTTAAAGCTATCCCTTGACCTCTCAATCTATCTCCTTCATAAAAGCTAAATAATGTTTCCCACAAGCATAAATTCCACTTACTCTCAAGTTACCACAAAAATGCTTGAGAGACAAGTTTTGATAATAAGTATAGGATGAACTAGTTGTCCATATGTGTAAGTAAGATGAGAATATAAAGAACATGATGATTAAAGTAGGTCTTTCAAGAAACTGTTCCAATAAATTATAAATGTACATGTTTGAATCAAAATACCATATATAAAATCATAACGAATCATGGAGAAAATGATATACAAAGAATTTTTAATTTTCACTATAAACTTTCAATTTTCGAAAGTACCCAAAAAAAGTTAAGATACATTATGAGTCTTTTAGTCCACTTCCCTTTTCAGATAATACCTCATGAGATTCTTATAGAGATAAAGTATTTGTACTGCAAAATCACTTGTTGGATGATTCATATTTATTCATAACAAAAGCATCTATAAAATTCATAAAAATGAGAAAAAGGAAAAGAGTATTCTTGTTTTAATTGACAAAACTGCAACAAGTGACCATGGGAATGAATCCTCTATATAAATGCAGTTAATTTGTTAGAAATGACTCTTATTTATTCGTGTGAACACAAACATATTTACATATATACAAGTAATGACAACCCACAATAACTTTAAGGATCAAGAGGAGGAGGAATAATTTCCTCTTCAACCAATTCCATCTCCTTTTGTTGCAAGACATTTTGTACGGAATCCTGTTTAGATATTGGTTGGTGGTAAAGTCCAAGTCTGTTTCCATTTACTAAAAAGGAAATTGGTGAACCATCAATTATCTTAATTTCTACTGACCCATTATCGAAAGTTGTAACGACTTCATATGGGCCCATCCAACTGGTAGTTAATTTTCCTTTAAAATTTGTGTACCTTGAGTCGAATAGTAATGACCAATCCCCAATATTAAATTTCTTTTAATTAATAAATTTATCATTCCATTTATTCCTTTGATTATGTATTAACATTTTTCTTTGGAGTGCATCCTGTATAATTTCATCTAACTCATTAATCTGTAAAACTCATTGTTTATGTTCCTCGTCCAAATCCATACCTAACTGTGCATCCATGCAAAAGGTGTTAACTTGGAACTCGATAGGTAAAAGGACTTGCTTTCCATATACTAGCTCATAAGGGGTATGTCCAGTAGTGTTTCTCCATGTTATCCTATAGGCCCACAAGGCCTCTGGGAGCCTATCTTCCCAATCCTTATGATGTAGCTGAATAGTTTTAGTTAAGATAGCTTCCAATACCTTATTGGTTGATTCTACCTGGCCATTATCTTGTGGATGGTAAGGTGAGTATTTACAATGTCGTATACTATATTCAGTGTGGTAGGCTCTTTCATTAATTTAGAGGTGAATTGTGAGCCTTGGTCAGTGACGATTTCTCTTGGCACCCCAAATCGAGTGAATATTTCTTCATATATAAATTCTACCAAATATTTCTTTGTGGCCCTAAACAAAGCTTTAGCTTCTACCCATTTGGTAACGTAGTCTGTGCAAGCCAGGATATATTTCTTCTTATGGGACATGGGAGAAATAGGTCCTACAAAATTTAAGATCCCACTTCTCAAAAGGTTCAATCATGACCTGAGGCTATAAAGGCATCTCGTTAGATAACGTAGCTATACCCATTCTTTGGCAACTATCACATCCTTTAACATATCTGGAAACATCCTTAAAAATGCTTGGCCAGTAATAACCAGAATGCAATACTTTGTATGTCGTATGCTTGTCAGAAAGGTGTCCCCCACATGGCCCATCATGGCATGCATGGAGGATTTCTGTCATCTCGTCCTCTCATACACATCCTCTAATAATAAGATCTGGACCAATGCGAAAGAGATCATTATCAACCCAGAAATATTTAGAGCTATGGACTATAATGTGGCGTTTCTCGTGTGGGGACAGGTGGTTTGGTAATTTCCCAGTTGCTAAATAATTGGTAATGTCTACAAACCAAGGGGTTTGAACAGACACAGCAAATAAATGTTTGTCGGAAAAAGTATCATCAACAAGTTTAGCACCATCATCATGTTGAATATGAGAGAGGAAATCTGTTACCAAATTTTCTCTACCAGGTCGATCGACGACAACGATATTAAATTATTGTAATAGAAGAATCCATCGGGTCACTCTACCATTGGTAATTGGTTTATTCATAAAAAAATATGATGGAAGAATGGTCCGTATGCATGAAAACTTCATATCCTATAATATAATAACAAAATTTATTAATGGCATAAACTACCACCAAGAATTATTTTTCAGTGACCGTGTAATTCAGTTCAGGGGGGAGCTAAGTTCTTTCTAACAAAGTAAATGGCATAACATGCTTGGCCTTCTTTTTGGCCTAGGACTCCTCCTATGGTCGTATCAGAAGCTTCAGTGGATATATGAAAAGGAAGGGACCAGTTGGGACCCCTAAGTATTGGTGCCACTGATAATTTATCCTTTAAGACTTCAAAAGCACTTTGACAAGATTTAGTCCATTGGAATTCTACATCCTGTGTAAGCAGCTTAAACATTGGTGCAGCTATTTTAGTGAAATTTTCAATAAAACAACAATAATAGCCTTCATGGCCAAGAAAGATCCTTACCTCTTTTTGAGTTTTTTGAGAGGGAAGGCCAACAATTACTTCTATTTTAGTAGGGTCTACCTTGATTCCTTGGGAAGAAACATGATGCCCCAAGACTATACCTTCTGTTAATAACATTTTACATTCTTCATGACTAAAGGCTAGGGTTTTTTATTGACATCAAATAAAGACCTTCTCAAGTTTATCAAGGGCCTCTTGAAAGGTATTACCATAGGCTGTAAAATCATCCTTGTACACCTCTACATAGTAATTTTTAAGATCAGCAAAAATCCCTAAGACTACTCGCTGAAAAGTGGAAGTTGAGTTACATAAGCCAAATGGAAAAACTCTATAGGCATATGTTCCCCAAGGGCATGTAAAAGTGGTCTTATTTGATCCTCGAGTGCTATTAAAATTTGATTGTATCCACTATACCCATCAAGAAAGGAAAAATATTGCTTACTCGACAAAGTATCTAGCACTTGATCAATAAAGGGTAAAGGGAAGTAGTCTTTAAGAGTGGCCTTATTCAACTCTCTAAAATCAACACAAATATGCCATTTCCATGTGACTTTATTTGGGACTACCACTATAGGATAAACCCATTTACTGTTGGAGATAGGATAGATGAAACCGACATTGAGAAGTTTTTGTAACTCCTCTTTCACTATATCTTTCAAATCAAGGTTCATCCTCCTCTAAGGATGCCTTATAGGGGATATACTGGCATCCATGTAAATATGGTGAATATAAGTGTCAGGGTGTATACCTTTCATGTCAGTGTATTCCCATGCAAATGCTCCATATTGGATTTTAAGGACCTTAAGCAATTGTTCTTGTTGTCTCTCAATTAACCCTGCATTTATGTGTAAAACTTTTCCAGGGCTAACTTCACAAGGCATGGTATAAGACCCCATATGCTTTTCAATTGCAAAGACACATGGTGTATTCATGAATGTTGAGAGGGCCATATTTTCCTGAAACTCATCACCAAAAATTTGATCATGTTGAGGAAAATACTGAGGAAAATCTATACAAGTTGATGAAGAGACAAATTGGTTTAACACATTCTCAGTAGACTGCTCCTGAAGTGCCCAAGATTAGTCACTAGGAAAGAAGAGATCTTCAATATTTTCATCCCCAAAGGGGAAATATAACCACTACAAGGTTTCAGTTACCAACTGTGCTGGGGGGTATAAAGCAAGTTTTTGTGTGGAAAACCCATTAGAAATGGTCATTTCCCCATACCTACATCCTATGAAGGCGTTGGTGGTAGCCAACCATGGTCTTCCCAATATAATAGGATGCCCATTAGAAGGGTCCTTTGATTCTACTACCATGAAATCAACAGGATATTCCCATGAGGCTACTGATACAACAATTTCATCTAAAACTCCAAGAGGTTTTATCGTAGTGCGGTCTGCTAGTTCCAGAATTGAGGGGGTCGACCGAAGAAATTTTCCCAATTGTAAAGCTTCTAAGACTGCAATGGTTAATATATTAATGGCAGATACTAAATCAATAAGTGTATTATCTATGGCAGTATTATTTACAATAACAGTTACTACTGGGGCCCCTGGATTTGTATATTTTGCAATCCGAGACTTGTCTGTCATACACTCAGACATCTCTCCTATAACATGAATTGTGAGGGGGTCCTTCTATTTCTTTCCTGGGCGTTTAATACATAGTTCCTTTATTACCATGCTTTAAATTGGTATATCCTTAATATCTTGTAATAGAGGAATTTTGACACGGATATTCTTTAGTTCATTCAAAGTGTCGTACTTAGGATGGACTACAGGTTTTTCTATTGCTAATCGTTCCAGAAATGGAGGAATCCTTTGTTCCTGAATGGGTTCTTGCTGTGAATGGGTATGCACTGAAATATTTGGCACATCCTATAGAATAGTATCATTCAGACTTCATTAGGCTCTTCTACTTCTTCATTTTCCTCATGAATGATGACTCATGACTTGGAGTTGTCATTCACAACCCTTCCAGATCGTAATTGTATCTCATGTACAGGTACAGTTGAAATAATGTAGGGTGGAAGAGTTAAGAGCTTGAGTTAGATTATTATTTGGATTAGGTATCGGTTGCATGGGTAATAATGTAGGTCATGGAGGGTTTGTATTTTGGAAGTGATGAGGTTGTTGTGTAAAAAGGGGGACTGGAGGCACAAGTCCTAGTAACAATGGATGGGTATTGGCTGAATGTTGAGGATAACCATAAGTAGAGACATGCGGTGACTGGGGGTAGGACTATCCCCTCCACCCCTGTGGCCAATACTATTGTTGAGTAAATTGAGGAGGAGGATACTGGGGTGGCCAATGCTGCCAACTTGTAGTGTTCCACTGTCGAGCTGGTTGGTAGGGCTGGTAATAAGGTGGGGGTTGTGGTGACAAATTCTGATATGGTGGGGGGTCCCTTGGTTGCCAAGGAGGCCTCCTAAGGGTTTCACGAATGTCCCCACTTTTATATATTGCTTGTAACCCTCGTAACGATGGGAAATCATCTGTTAAATGATCCTCCATACAGATATGATATACAGAGATGTTATTTAATGGGCATTCCCATTGGGGATGTTTAGTTCTGCATATTGGATAGAAGATGCTCATCGCTGCACGTTCCTCTTCTTGTCTTTTCTTATCTTGCAATGCATCTAGTCGGGAACCCATTGCTCCTAAAATATCAATTTTAAAATTTTCCAATAGGTTTCCTAACTCTATCCTTGTGACTCCTCTCAAACTGGGAGTATTTCCTTTTAGTTTCCTATTATAAGGTTCTCAAATATTCCTCCCCAATTTCCCCCTACTTCTAGAGTAATTTCTGTGCATCTCCCCAATTTGTGTGAAATATTTGTGAGAGACATCGCTAGATGCCATGAGATTAAGGCTTTCTACAAGGTATTTTGAGATTCCATTAAGGAAGAATATCCATACTACATCTTCTCGAAGATCATTATGTTTAGATTTATGTAGTGTGTAAATAAATCTTTCGAGATAGTCTTCCAAGCTCTCGTCTTCGATTTGTTGTATCTCAAAAATATCATTTCAAGAATCTCTGGGTTTGAAATACTCTTGATACCTCCACAAGAATGTAGTTTTCATATATTCCCAATTCCTGACACTATATTCTCCTAATCCCATGAACCATCTTAAAGCAAAGTCTTTCAGTGTAGCAGGAAAGAGTTTTAATTTTTGAGCATCTTGTAGATAGTTATAACTTCTACAGAGGAGGTCAAATTCGGACAAAAATGTGTTCAAGTCTTGATTTCTCTTCCCATAGAATGTAGGTAAGGAGGAAGGGGGGATGTTCTTCATATTCACATCTTGTGCAGTGTCTAAAATAGGGAACCCAAAGGTAGTCTCAATTCGATTTTCTCCTTCCCCTTCATCATTTCTAACCTCGTCATGATATTCATTCTCTCCCCATCACTCCATGTAGGTTTGATTCCTAAAGAGTGTATACCTAGGAGGCTCCTTTTGAGGTGATAATGGGACATCCCAACGTTATTTTTCGAGGGAGATCTTCCTTCGATCAACCGTACTCTTATTAGGTCCTATAGGGATGGTAGGTACTACTATGGAGGTTTCAATTTGTGAAATAACTGTATCTATTGAGATGCCAAATAGAGCTTGTACCTAGGCAGGATCAATGAAATTAACAAAGTTAGGATCCCCTACTAATGAGAAAGTTGTATCATTCAGTTTTTGCACTAGTGGAGGATTGAGGATTTCCAATGGCTGACCCTCTTGGACTTCTTCAGAAATGGGGTCCTTAGGATTTCCCACCAGGATTTTTTCACCATCTATGGTTTCCCCTATAAATTCTTTATGTCTCTAATAGAACTACTTCCTCTGTGGGTTCTCCAATACCTTTCTACTGAGTTAGTGGTTGGGGCATTTCATCCCCCGTAATAGTTAGTAGGAATTTTAATAATGTTTTGAGAACTAGTTCTAACGTATCTACCCTTAGAATCTCTAGGTCTATTCATGGAAAACTAAGCTAAAGGAAAACCGATGCTACTAGTACTGCTACAACTAGATTTGGGGGCGCCTGTTATAACAGATGCATAGGTTCTTACCTCTCGTCTTACCGCTCCCCCGCCACCAGCTTATTACTAAACTTCATATGGAAATTCTATCTATTCTACTTGTTTCCGCCTTTCACACACCTGGGGGGACATGGCAGAAATATTCAAGCCACACGGTGTGTCCTTGGGGGAAATTCTCGATTCAAGGCTGTCATCTTGTTCTTGACTCTTCCGTCTAGGCCCAACTCCTATCGAAGCCAAGGGGGGTAGACCCTATTAAGTTACTCAGGTTAATTACTTTAGTACGATGGTATTAAATTGAATAAGTTGCTTAGGAGTTTCAAATTAACAATTGAGAACCACAGATAACATGATGAAAAATAAACACAAGTAAGCACAATGCTGACACACAATATATATATCAAAAGAAGTAAACAAATAACCAATGACTTAAAATGGAGTCACAAAATGATTAAATGTGCTTGCATGTGCTTGGAGTGAGCTTGGAGTGAATGCTTTGCAATTGTATATTGGTACGTTTTAAGTTAATATGAAAAATGAGTGGATTAAATTAGGCGAGGGGGGACTCCAGATATACCCGAGGGGTACTAGGATTATGTCCAAAAATAAAACCTTCACAGCTACCCGCAAGGTGTTTGTGGGCTGGATGGAGTCTCAGAGACTATGTTCATAATACACCCGTTAGGGTGTAACAGAGATCAAGGCCTCGAGGTCACTTTCCAGTTGTTCCCACTCCTTTGGGTATTTTTCCACCGCTTACGATTTGTTCGAGGCATTGGATTTTCGACTGATGGTGGTTAATTGGGGAAAGTGAAACCTAATTAATCTAGTCACTCACGTTGATTTTGATGCATCTTGACTGATCAGATGAACCATAGCCAAAACACAGAGCATACACACCAGATTCTTTGTAATTTTTAGTAAATTTTAATCGATGTGTTTTTATTAAAAAGAAAACCCTCTAGGAACCTTTTTCGGTCCAAGTGGACCTCAATCTGGGAATCAAGGAGGGGGTTGATTTTAATTGATTGCTTGAAAAAATTAATAGTGAATAATGAAGCAGCAAAAATAAAACAAACCACAAGTTCTCTAATTAAATCTACCACGATCCTCTTTCACCTTTCAGTTCAATCGGGATTTGTGGGGTAAGTATTAAAGTTACTTTGACTTTATAATATGGAATATATGATGAAAGTAATCAAATTAAAATATTTTTCATAAATAAAACTAATCTAGAGCAAAAAATAAGAAAAATGCAAAAAAGGAAAAAAATGGCGTGAATCCCCCTAGGGGGGATGGGGAATGGGCTCGAAAGAGCCTATTCAAAATTATTTTTTACTACCAGAAGTTAAAATATCAGAAAAATGATATAATTCCTCTTGGTTCTTATACAAAATGAACCCAAGAGCTTACAAAGTGCAAAAATTAAAGATTTCGAAAAATGGGGAGACCCTTGGGGGGTTCCGGATGGCCCAAAAGTGACTTTTCAGACAGCACCTCCTCCTATTTTCTGCTATACCTACTAAAAACCAGAAATATTATTAAAATTAAATATTCCCAAATGCACTTTGAAATTACCTTTGGGCCAACACACTTTTAACCGAAAACAGCTAAGTTAAAACTAGTTAAAAAAAAGGTGAAAAAAGGAACCAAGGAAAGCAAGCTTTCCTTGGGATCTTGGATTTCCTTTGGGGTAGCCAATATGATGTGCACTTATTGTTGTATTTATCTTTTAAATTACGAAAGAGAAATCTAATTCATGCAAGCTACAAATTTTCTTTAAAATGCCACGCAAAAAAGACGATTTCCTAAAGCTAGATCTAGAATGCTTATGAAACATTTTTTAAGAAAAATATCTAGATTATGAGCTTTAAGAAGATATATCTATGTTAAATTTCACTCTAATATGATATATCTAAACAAATCAAAGCTATGAACCAAGTAACCAAGTAGATTTTAAATTTTAAGAGGAGAAAGAGAAGAAGGCAAGCTTATAGCCATGAAGATCAACCGGAGAGCTCTCGGTGGAAGCAGTTGGACTATGTAGCATGAAAAAGTGAAGATGACGAGGAACAAAATTGTTCAAGACCTTCTCCACGAAAACCTGTAACTACCACACATAACACTTGCAGAGAGATTTATGAGATCCAATGATATACATACAAAAAGATTAGAGCAGCATGATAATAAACTTATTGAAAATGCTAGATCTTGATATTTACATACATACAAACAATAAAATCTAGAAATAAACTTATTTAAAGACTCTTTCCTTTCGATTGGGAGCAATCCTGACAAGGTTAGATTCACAAATCAAACAAGAATAAAAATGCACCAAATACAGGTTACCTCAAGCATGAGCAACAATATTCATCCAACTGAATGCCTTACAGCATGTAGCCTCCAAAGTTTTTCTTTATTCAAAATGAAAAATATAGCAACATTACAATAGAAACAACTCTTCAATCTAACTCTAACTAGATTGGAAAGGAGGAAACTGTGCTTTATTTATAGCAAAAATTGAAACCCTAGCCCAGATGGGGCACAATTCCCAAGGAGAGAGGGACTATTGCTGCATGAGGAGTCAAGATAAGCTTGATATGAGTCTAACTGAGTCTAATATGAGTCTAAATGAGTGTAACTAAAAATCAGAGTGCTGATCGGACTAACACATCAACCGGTTAACTGAAACATCAATCAAACCACATCCAGATGAGCCCACACGTGTGGATCAACTCCTTCAATTAAGGCATGGTCAGCTCTAGTTAATCCAAATCCGATGAGACTGATTTCAGTCAAATCGAAGAAAATCCCACTGATTTAGGAATTTGGATTTTCTCCATTATTTAATTAATTTATCAATTAAAATAATCAATATTTTATTTTTAGGGTTTTTTTACCTGAGTGATGGGAAAATCACTCAAAACTTAGGAAAAGTGGGTTTATGGGTTTAACGAGTGCTCCGAGTTAGAAAATGAGCACCCCCATGACTGAAACTGATTTTTGAGCCCACTTTTATTACAAAACCAATTTTTCCATTTAGACTATAAAAAAATAGCCTAAGTTTTGGAAAAATTAAAAAGAAAAACAAAAACTAGGGGGACTTAGCACATGTTCATATGACTCAACCATAATGCCTGGCATGTTTATACATTGACACACAAACTCTAATAACCTCAATGGGCCTAAATGCCAAGCCAACCACCCCAACTTTGGAGGTATTGAGTGAAAAACCGAAAATTATAATTCTTTTATTCAACAACCAATAATAAGCAAGGGAAAAAACACTATGGGCTGATTGGATTGACAAATAAATTCCAAGAGACTGAGTCTTTTATAGACACTACCATGCTAGAAAATTTTATTACAACTCCCCTACGGGGTATGAACATGTGATATAGTACAACAAGCACTTCCCAGAAGCAATTCTGAAGGTCTTCTGAAGTCTAAACAAATCATTTGTCCGGCTCACCAGGATCACTTGATAAAAAAACCACTAAGTACAACTTAGGTGGTAACACTACCTTACTGAGCAACTCCCTGGCAACGACACCAAAAATGTTGGGTGTTATAATGTCTTAATTAATTCACCAAATATTCAATTATCGACCGAGATTGGTAAACTTAGAGTTGACACAAAATATATGTGAAGGTAGAGGGGTTCCTAGGGTGTCATGGAAATATTTTAACAAAGAAAATATCGAAAGATATTTCAAAATGAAAAACTGAGTCAAACTCTTAGAAATTCAACTATTAAGGTCATTAAACCAGAACAAAGTACTACACTAGAGAAGTATCAACCTATACTACTCTACCCCATAAACAAATACTGAAAAGTAAATATATAAACAATACTAATCTAAGAAAGTAAACTCCCTATTAATCAACTATTCCACTTCTTAATCTAAGAGTTAGAAATGTTCATAAACAACTTCAGAAACTAACTATGTAAGGAATTATAATACTGGAAATGAGATTACAACAACAGGATATAATTTACAAACTTCAACAACTAAACTATACATGCAACTAACAAATGTACATAACAGTTAAACTAAACTATCTAGTTCCACTCTCCTTAGGGGTTCTGAGGATATGCACTCATTGTGATCGGAACTGGAGAAGGGGTAGTGTCAAAATGGCTTTCAAAAGAAGTAAAGAAACTGAATGAGATTAAATCTAATTTGACTTCTACAAATATGTGCAAACTAAGGAATGTCCAATTATAGGTGATGGTAAACATGGTGATTTATTCCATAAACAAATGACTCTTAACTAAGGAAGATGTTATAAACAACTAATTTATTAAGAAACAAGATTCTTTTTAAGGATTACTTTTATAAATAAATAATTCTTATATGAAACAGTTGTAAGGGAAAATCTAACTTATAGACAAGTAAAAACTTAATGAAAGAAGCAAGTAGAAAACTTTATAAAGAAAACTTGATTAAGAAAGCAAGTACAAAACTTAATAAAGACGACTTGATTAAGAAAGCAAGTAAAAAACTTAATAAAGAAAACTTAATAAGGAAGCTCCTCTAAACACAAAGATATACACAAAGGTAAACTCGACTGGAGATATACTTATCAAACGTTATAACAGTAATAAGTGAGAAGATCATAAACCAAAGAAACAAAACAGAGCTTAATTCAAAGCATACTAAGGTAAGAGAAGGTGAAAGGTAAGGATGGAACTTGGTAAATACTTTGATTAATCTAATATAAGGTTCTAATGGTAAATATAACCATTATCTAATTACCAAAACATAACAGAATTCAAAATCCAAAGAAACGGAACCTTTAAACAGGCTAAAAACAAAATGGGAATATCGAAGGTTGAACGAAGGACTGGATAATAGACTGAACGGATGGTCTGAATGAAATGTTGAACAGGTGGTCTTAATGACAGTCTGTATATAGAAAACAGTGGAAAGTGACCTAAATTATCTAACTATCAACTGATTTTGTGCATATGGAAACAAGATGCATAAAGGACAGTAAATAGACTTATTTAGCAATCAAACAAACAGTGAAAAGACTTATGATGATTCATGATTGAGAAACTATTATCTATAAAAAAAACTAAGTTATAACCAAAGTAAATTCATAACAAAACAAGATTTAACAAAACTAAGCCTACTATAAAGTTATTCTAGGATATAAAGCAATTCAGATCTATGTGACTATCGATATAAAATTGAACAACAAACTGTAAAACGATTGGAAAGGAAACTAACTATGTGCGCAACTAGTTATGTAATTCTGGAAATGAAACTACATTAACTACAAAGTAATACCCACAATAAAACACATGCTATGGGAAATCATAAAACAAACAATTACAGGAAATTAAATTATATAAGCAAACTAGAAAGAAAACTATACTAACTGCAAGAAATGAGATGACGAAAATACACATGGAAATGGAGACCGTTGGTTGTTGAGGGACCCTCTCAGCAATTAGGGTTGCGCTTCAATCACTCACAGAGACAAGAGTATAGATGAACAGCAGAAAGATAACTTATATTAAAATTTGGGAATAGTATTACAAAGTTTCTCCCCTAACGTCAACTGATTAACATGCTAACTAACTATGCTCTTGCTTGGAGGCGGGTATATATAGAGTTTACAAGGATGATCAGGTCGACCCTTTCAGTGGTCGACCGCTCCTAAAATAGTCAACCATTATTACAAACAAATGACCATATGCCAACGCATAATCATTCTCCTGCTCCTTCGCATGATGGTTCTACTCACGCGAGCTACAGCATATTGTTTCTTGCTAACGTGGGGAATGAGTCATGGTGTCGAACTGAGAAGGTAGGATGGTGAGCCTTCTAGAGAAAGGATCATCCAGTCATCAAGCGCATGGGAAACGTAGCAACTGAAAACCGTTCTACACTTTGACTTTTGGGAATATGCCAACAAATAGTGCACGGTTTGATCGACAAGATGAATGGTGAGTTGGATGCGATCTACGCATATATAGCATGGGTGCGTGTCCAATATCAGCTCGCACAAAGACTATAACCTGCAAAACAATTTCATATATCAAACAAATTTCCAAATATCATTGAATTGGTTAATAAAATCATGAAATGATAAGAATAAACCAGAATTTGCATAAATCCCAAATGTATTCGTACCTGAGGCTGAATGATAAGTTGTATGATAGGAATATGTCAAAAAGGTGACAAAATAGATGTCAAAAGGGTAATTTATCATTCAAAAATAGAACAAAAGTGGGATCAACAGCAGTCGAGCACTTTGACAAGAAAGAAAATGACAGTGTTGAATTTCCAGTAGTGTTTCAAACATAAGTTCACGATGAATCCTGGTTGTGGCATTTTAGATTTGGGCATCTGAATTTTGGTGGGATGAAGCTACTACACACAAAGAATATGGTGAAAGTATTTCCATCAATCGACAAACCAGAAAGTTTTTGTAAAGGATGCATTTTTGGCAAGCAACATAGAGAGAATTTTCGAGTCGAAAAGTCATATAGAGCACGAACACCACTTGAAATGGTGCACTCTGATATTTTTGGTCCAATGCAGGAATCATCCATTGGTGGCTGCAATTATTTTCTTACTTTAATTGATGACTACTCAAGAAACACATGGGTGTATTTTTTGAAACATAAATGTGATGCATTTAGTTATTTTCAGCAATTCAAGTTACTTGTGGAGAACCAGAGTGGACACCACATCAAAATATTAAGGACCGACAGAGGAGGTGAATATGTTTCGAATGAATTTCCAAATTTTTACAAGACCCATGGCATACAAAATCAATTCACTGCATGGTATACACCTCAGCAAAACGATGTTGCTGAAAGAAAGAACAAAACCATTATGGAGATAGCGTGCAACATGATGGAAACCAAGAATTTTCCAAATGAATATTGGGCTGAAGAAGTCGCAACTGGTGTATATATCATCAACCGGTGTCCAAAAAAGAGTGTGAAGAACAAAGTAAGTGGTTCAAACACCACATGTAAGTCAAGCGATTACACCACTATCAACTCACATGACACCACGACATGGTTCAACACAAGTTGCAACTCAAGTTACATCGATAAGCACACCAAGAGGACAACAGACTCCATCAAGTATTTTCTCAAGGTCAACATTGACATGACCAGTGAAGAAAAGAAGTCTCCGTGAAATATATGTAGTTGGTACACCAAATTCATTCTCTCTCTTTGCATTATTTTCTCCTATATATGATCCACTAACATTTGAGGAATTTGTCAAAGAAGAAGTATGGGCACAAGCCATGGTTGAAGAAATAGAATGCATTGAGAAGAATCAAACATGGGAGCTGGTAGATGTACCAAAAGATAAAGATGTAATCAATATCAAATGGATTTACAAGACCAGGAAAGATGTTGATGGGAATGTGCAGAAGCACAAAGCAAGAATGGTAGCAAGAGGGTTCACACAATAGCCTGGCATAGATTTTCAATGAAACTTTTGCACCTGTCGCATGCATGCATACAGTCAGAACAGTCTTAGCCATTGTTGCACAAAACAAATGGCCTGTTTATCAAATGGATGTTAAGTCAACATTCTTGAATGGATATCTAGAAGAGGAAGTATATGTGGAACAGCCACAAGGCTATGAAATTTTAGGTCAAAAGCATAAAGTTTATAGGCTGAAAAAGGAACTCTATCGCTTGAAGCAAGTTCCTAGAGCTTGGTACAGTCGAATTGATTCCTATCTCACCGAAAATGAGTTTCACAAAAGTGAAAGTGAACCAGCTTTATGCACCAAAGTTGATGAGCAAGGTAAGATGTTAATTGTCTTCCTGTATGTAAATGATTTAATATTTACTGGTGACTTTGGAATAAAATATTTTAAATCAGTCATGGAAAGTGAATTTGAAATGACTGATTTGGGGATTATGAAATTTTCCCTGGGTATTGAAGTCCATCAGTCTGAAAGTGGTATATTTATATCACAGTCTAACTATGCAAGTGCAATTTTAAAAAGATTTAATATGTCTAATTGCAAGACAACCTAAACACCGGTAATAACAAGTTTAAAATTGAACAAGGATGATGATGGATCAATTGTAGATCCTACACTGTTTAAAAGGTTGGTTGGAAATCTTATGTATTTAACAGCAACAAGACCAAACATCATGTATGGAGTAAGTCTGATCTCAAGATTCATGGAGTCACCAAAAGACTCTCATTGGCAAGCAAAATAAAATAATTCTGAGGTATATAAGTGGAACAAAAGAGCTTGGAATTGTGTATTCAACCTCAGAAAATTTTAGACTCGTTGGATACACTCACAGTGAAAATGGAGGGAACATAGATGACAAGATGAGAACATATTGGTACACATTTCATTTTGGTACAGGTGTTGTTTCATGGACTTCAAAGAAACAACCCATAGTAACTATGTCTTCAATAGAAGAAGAGTATGTTGCATCTAAAAGTGCTTCATGTCAAGATGTCTGGATGAGGAGAATTTTAAAATACCCGTCGCAAAATCAACAAGAATTGACGACCATCTTCTGCGACAACAATTCATCCATTGCATTGTCTAATAATCATGTGTTCCACAAGAGAACCATGCACATCGACATAAAGTTTCATTTCACAAGAGAATTGTTGAACAACAAATAAATTTGTTAAGAATTTTGTAGGTCTAAAGATCAACTTGGAGACATATTTACAAAATATTTGGCAAGGCATACATTTCAGTATCTGCGTAGTTATCTTGGAATGACAAGTTGTGCATAGTGAGCTCTATCATGCACAGAGCAAGTTTAAGCTCTGAGAAATTTTGTAAAATTGTGTTTTAATATCCCCATCTAGTCATAATTAAGGGGGAGCGTTGGAAATATTAATTACTCGCAGATCTGTATCAGAGCTCAGTCGACTCTTCCAGAGTCCGTATCAATTCATACTATGCCATATAGTCTGACAATATTGAAGATTCCACGATTCTGTAATGTAAACCAGTCGAATTAAATTTTTGAAACTAAGTTGTCAGGTAGATAGTTTTTACAGTCTTTAATGGTAATTCAGTAGATTCACTAAAAAACAAATTCCAGTTTGCCTATAAATAGAAGAAGAAGATTGTAAATTAAGTTAGACACAATACACATAGTTAGACACAGTAGAGAGAGCGAGAGAGAGCTCAAAGGGTAGAAGAGGGTGAAGAGAGAATTGTGTCGAAGCTCAAGATTATGTGTGTTTGAAGATGTCGAGAGCTAAAGCTCTATAAAAGGTTAAATATCTCTGTAAATTTCAAGTTTGCATTTATGGCATATAGTTCTATGTTATGTCCTGACAAGTTACATAAATCAAATAGTTTATGGTTGAATGCATGTTTATTTAGCCACACATTCTCTTCAGAATTACTTGAGTAAATGTTGTTTACATTTAAGTTTGAGTGAAAGATCAAAGAATCCATAAACTTTTCACTCAGTAAAAGTTCCAGGTTTTGCGACAGAGTGGTCGACACAAGTATTCTTAATGTTTAGTTATATGATTTTTTAATTCTATCGAATTCTTGTTGTGTAGATTTTTACTTCATGTTACCAATTGGTGAAAAATATTATTGATTTCATAAGTCTTTAGACTAAGAAACTTCCTTTATGAAATTCGACTAAAAGTGGTTGAGTTGAAGTAAACCGGTCAAAGAAAACCTGTCGAGTAAGCCCGTAAACTGCTCGAAGCAAACCTTTCGGTTCAGTTAGATCGAAGTAAAACCTGTCAAAGTGCAGTGAGTCAGTAAAACCAACAAGTAAGAACTTGTTGAGGTAAAAAGAGTCGGGTCGAAAAGTATGAAAAAATATTTTATAAAAACTTGTCGAAATACTTTGGTAGACTTGTCTAGATGGAGTTGGACAAGTATTACCCAACAAGTAAATAGAAGAAGTTGAAGTTGACGTGAATTTTTTGTGCCTGAGTGGTAACTCAAGTTTAACTGACTCAGTTTTTGCTAGCATTGATGTACAATAATCCAGTTTCTTTATAATGAACTGATGTTTGGATCATTATAATTTTTCAACCAGCTATTTCATCTCTTTTAAGTGAATAGAAATTTTATGGGGGATTGCCAAATTGTTAATGTTTTTGCAGTTGTTGTTGGATCTTTATTAAGTTAAAAATTTACGAGGGAGGGATTCCAATTTCTTTTGGAAGCCAAGGCCATCGCCCTTGCTCTATGCTATGGATGGTTTGTTGTGCAATGCTCTTTATTTCCTGTAATTTTATGATAGTTTAAAGTTTAAACCGCTTTTAAATTTATATGCAGAGAAAAGAAAGTAGTTCAATGTTGAGAAAAGAAAGTTTCTCACGAAGGAAGAAGTTGCCAATCCAACACCCTACAAGTGCAGGTTTTGTAATAAGGCATTTGAGAAAACATAAGCCCTTGGTGGATATATGAATGGCCACAACAAAAGTAATACTATGAAAGGAATATTTATTTATTCCAAATTTATATGTTTTTATAAACATGCCAGTACTTTTCCTTTATGTGCAAATTAAATAAAAATATATTTTCTTTAATATTTTAAAATATTATCTTAAATATTATTTCAATATGAGTTTTTTTTGTTTTTTTAATAGTTTTCCCGGTTTTTATATGCGTGTTAGTGTGTATAGTGAATACAAATATTATTTTTAATATATTTTAGATACCGTTTTAATAATAATTATAAACTTTTTTAATCATATTTTAGTTTTTTTTATCATTTATAAAAATATAATAAATCATATTATAAATGAAATTCACAATATTTAACAAAGTTTAGACATGATTCAAGTTATCTTTCCACTAGCTCTAAATGCGGAAAGGGAAGATGAGAAGATAGATAACGCTCACAAACTTAGAGAAACCACATGTGGACTTGAATGGTGAGCTATTTACTACTTCATTCAAACATATTATAAATATTTTGCATAGTTCAATCTTGGCTAATAAGTAAATTAATGTCTAATTATAATGATTTTTTTTCCTTTTTCATAAAAATGAGCAGGCTCAACATTGGATCCTCGAGGTTTTCAGCTCAAATTCAAATACAAGCATCTCAAATTCAACCATAGTTTACTCATCCATTTCAAATTCGATCGCAGTTTACTGGAAGCGCAACACATAATTCATGGGAACGTCTCATTGGACAGGAACTCGAGACCAAGGAAACATACAAAGCATTCCATTTGGATCCACAATAGACATGAATGCTTCAAGTTCTTATGTAAATCTATATGTTTGGGCACCCAATAATGTCCAAGGTTTTCCAATTGATGCAAACACCATGAACACTTCATATGTCTCCCAGTGGCAAAGCAAGCATGATATGTTGGTAAGGTCAGCCTATGGAAGGAACCAAGAAACTTAATCTCTTGATCATCGGCCTCATCTTCTTCCATGGGATTTCAATGTAGGTGTTTCATTTTCAGTTGGAGTAAACATGCAGAGAAGATATCATGATACTCTTAGACAAGGTATATCATCACCATCACATAGCTTACAATTTCATACTTGGCATTCATCCCAAAAATCAACTTGATAGCCAATGCAGACTCAAACATGGCTTTAGTTTCTAGAGAGTCCATGTTTCAATTGTACTTTTAGAGAAGGATGCAAGGGAGACCCGATTTTTTTTATGAATTTTAGCAATATATAAAACATGTTAATTAAATAATTCAAAAATGATTTAAGTGTTATTATACTTTTTATATGTGAATATGGCAAAGTTGATTAATATGCTTCTTCTTTCTTTTAATTTTAATTTTATTTTATATGTGATACGTGTTATTATAATTTTTTGATATAACCATAATAAAGTTAATTAAATTTGAACTTTTACTAATTTAATTAGATTTAAATTTAAATTTACAATACTTTTTGCTTAATTAATTTTAAACTTTTATTATACTTTTAGATTTGTATTTCATGATATCCTTTTATATTTTATGATATAGCTATGCAATTTTTTTAAATTTTTTTTAAACTTTATGAATTTATTTAGATTTAATATTTTTATTTTATTTTATGATATCATAAATTAACTAATAATTCTAATGTATTACAAAGAATATGACAATAGTATTTCAAGTTGTCTATTATCTCTATTTTAGTTGTCTAAATCATTATGACTACAAAACACATGCATAAATTCACAAGCATTGCTATACAAAAAGAGAATTATTTTAAAAATAGTGACAATACAAATGTTGGAATTTAATTTTGGTAAAAACAATTAATTACAACCACTCATTAGCACTCGCTTTGGGACATACATTCAATAAAGAACTCTTACACTAATTTCATGGAAATAAAGTATAATAATTATTTCAAAATGATAATCTAATTTAGATTAAAAAATAATTACAACTTCTCCTCGCCACTCACATTTCTTAGACATTCATTCAACATGGAAGTCTTACACCCAGTTCACAAAAAAAGAAACAAAGAACTAAGCAGCATTGTTGTGGGGTACAATGTTAAGAAAAATGAAATCTACTTCTATCTTGTTACTTTTCGGGTTGGCGGTAGCAATAACTAGTTGGCATAAAACATGTTTACAAATTCAGGTTTTTAAGTTTACCAATATACCACATTTGATCTAGAAATACTCATTGAATACCAACTTCCAGGTGTCCATTGTCCATCTATGATTTAGGTTGACCAAACATGATGCAAGGGTCACATTGCCAATAAGTATAATCATAATTAAACTAAGAACAAGTTTCCAAAACTACGGTATTTGGGTGATCATCTTTAGGCCCTTCTCCTTATTGCTCCATTTCCCTCCCCTCACCTTGTTGCGCCTCCATCTTGTCATTCCATATTTTAAATACAATGTTGGCCCACCCAAAGTAAGTGATTCTAGTCATGTTTTCCCAAATGTACCAACTCATTATCCCTTTATTAGATATAAATAGAATGGGTTTTATTTCCTTCAAATTAATTTGGAATGTCGGCCAGTTATTTTTTCTTGGCAATGAATTCTAGAATTTTCCCACCATGCATGTTTATCCATCTTATTGATTCAGCTTTTTCCTTTTTCATGAAAATGAGCAGGCACAACATTGGTTCCTGGGCATCCTCATCTCAAATTCAACCACAAACATCTCAAATTTACCCAAAGTTTACTCATCCATCTCAAATTCAACCATAGTTTACTGAAAGTGCAATATATAATTCATGGGAACATCCTTCGATGATTCAATCTCATTTATCATGAACTGAGGACAAACAAGGCACCTATAATCAAATCACATCTCTGTCGAGACAGAATCTAAGTCTTGTACAAATCATTTCATATGGATCCACAACAAACATTAATGCTTAAGGCTCTTAGGTAAAACGAGATGTCTACACACCTAATAATGTCCAAGGTTTTCCAACTAATGCAAACACCATGAACATGCCATATGTCTATCAGGGGTAGAGTGAGTTTGATAGGTTGGTAATGACATCATATGGAAGGAATCAAGAACCTCAATCTCTTGATCATCAACCTCAACATATTCCATGGGATGTTAATGAAGGCGTTTTATCTTCAGTTGAAGTAAACATACAGAGAAACTTTCATGATACTCTTAGACACCAAGCTAAACTATTTGCACCTAAACGTATCAGTATGTTTCCTTCTTCTTCTATTTTTGTATCTAGCGTGCCTTTATGTTATCCTTCCAAGGTCTTTCTAGTGCCTAGGGCATTTCCACAAATAGATAGCTTGCAATTTTTGAATATTTCTATAGTTGGCATGTCCTTATGTTATCCTTTCGAGGTATTGCCAGTGGCTGGGACATTTCCACAAATATATAGCTTGTAATTTCTGACTACGTATGTAGCTAGCATGTCCTTATGTTATCCTTCCTAGGTTCTTCCAATGCACATGGCATTTCGACAAATATATAGCTTACAATTTTCAACTTAGCATTCCATCCAAATTTCAAATCCTGTAATAAACTCCATAGTCGATGAAGACTCTAGCATGGCTTTAGTTTTTGGTAACCTCACCGGTGAGAGTCCATATTCAATTGTACGTATGGTGAAGAATGCAAGGGAGTCCCACCACTTGGGGATTTTGAATTTAACATTTCCCATTCATGATGTTTGAATAAACTCTTCTCTTTTTGCCTTTAAATTATGATTCATTGATTCAATTTTTTACTATCAATTTTAACAATGTGTAAAACATGCTAACTATTGAATTCAAAAATGATTTAAGTATTACTTTACTTCTTATAAGTAAATATGGCAAAGTTGATTAAAATATTTCTTTTATTTAAAATTATTCTTAAAATATTATATTGGTATGGTATTGTAAATGTTACTATACATTTTTTGATATAACTATCACAAAGTTAATTAAATTTAAATTTTTACTAATTTAAGTAGATTTAATTTTTTTAATTTTATGGTGTTTTTTTATAAGATACTATACTTTTGGCAAATGAAAATTAATTAATTTTGAACTTGTATTATTTTTTTAGATTTACATTTTATGATATCTTTTTATATTTTGTGATATCATAAATAATTAATAATTCTAATGTATTACTAAAAAAAACTGAAAACATTGTTTAAAGTTATCTATTATATAATATAAATTTACAAATATTGATTTTTGAAATGAAAAATTATTTAAAAAATAGTGATATTAGGTTTATTTAATTTAGTTCTCTCTATCCTTGTAACAACAAAACAAATGCATAAATTCACAAATATTGATTTAGGAAATGAGAATTTATTAAAAAAAATAGTGACAATACAAAGGTTGGAATTTAATTTGGGTTGCAAAAACAATTACAACCATTCCTTAGAATTCACTTTAGGACATGCATTCAAGAGAATTCTTACACTAATTTCATAGAAATAAAGTATAATAGTTATTTTTATTACAAAAAATAAAAATAAATTAATAATTTTTTTACTAAGAAGAACATAATATATGCATAAATCCACAAAGGTGCTTTACTAAAATAATAATCTAATTTTGATTTAAAAATAATTATAGGAGCTTCTCACCACTCAACTTTTGGACATGGATTTATAAATCCGGAAAAATTGAAATGATAACCTTATTTTAATTAAAAAAAGATTGATTACAGCCACTCCTCACCATTCATAGTTTTCAGACATACATTCAACATGAAAGTCTTACACTTAGTTAAAACAAAACAAATAGAGAACTAAATGACCTTGTTGTGGGGTACAATGTCAAGAAAAATGAAATCTCTTTTGACCCATTATTTTTCACTTGGTGGTGACAATAACTAGTTGGCATAAAACATGTGTACAAAGTTTGGTGTTTGAGTTTACCAATCTACCACATTTGATCTAGAAATACTCATTGAATCCCAGCTTTTAAATGTCCATTATCCATCTATGATTCAGGTTGATACATGACACAAGGGTCACACTCGAAATAAGTATAATCATCATTAAACTAAGAACAAGTTTCCAATACTACAATATTTGGGTGATCATCTTTATTCCCTTCTCAATATCGCTCCATTCCCCTCCCCTCTCCTTGTTTACCTCCATCTATTATTCCAACTTTCAAATGCAATGTTATCACACCCAAAGCAACTTATGCTAGTCATGTTTACCCAAATTTACCAACTCATTATCCCTTTATTAGAAATAAATAAAAGGGTTTTTATTCCCTTCAAGTTCATTTGGAATGTTGACCAACTCTTTTTTCTTGGCAACCAATTCTAAAATTTTCCCACCATGCATGTTTATCCATCTAGTGACGAAATCAAATCTTAATCATCCTTATTACTCTGAACTTTTATTATGGTGCTTCAAACATCTTGTTAGTTACTTAATATATTTAATATAATTAATGGCTTTTCAAGGATTCCACTGAGAACCAATTTGACCGCAATCATAGAGCAAAGAGGCCATGCTATCTGGCATTATTAGCAGTATCATCTTGTGATAGTTAAAATTTTCTTCTCAAGGGAGGGATTAGATGTTGGAAATATTTATGGTGGATAGATATAAGGGATGAATATAAAGGTTCTAATGATCTCAAAGAAGAAAATGAGAATATCCATAAAATGAAGAGTAAACTAGTTTGGTAGATAGTTTCCTCCTACCAGTGTTGCTCAAGCTTCTCAACCCCCTGGTTTGGTGCCTCACATAGTATCAGAACATATGTCCGTTTGGCTTTCTAAAGTGGATAATAGTGGGTGAGTAATAATTCCTTTTATTTTAAAAGTCGATAAAATACAAAGACACTTCCATATTCATGAATGACATCACGTAGATTAATGATTATTTTGGTGTATTTAATATTACTAAATTTATAAAAAAATTGTATTCTTGCTTGCTATTTTAGAAATAATTTTCCATAAATTCTTATCTATAAGATTTCTTGCCCATTCTTCAAATATGTCAAAGTATTGCTTAATTCTTCACATATGCCAAAGTATTGCTTAATTTTATAATTTATTTGATACTTTTTGTTAAATTTTCCATATACACCTTTTAGTGAAATATATAATAATTTTTAAAATGATAATTTAAAATAATTAGTTTAATTTATAATATATTTTAATATTGACCCATTTTAAACTTATATATAGAAAATAAAGCCCCAATTTGAGGAAGAAGTTTCCACCACAAAACTTTACCGTTGAGGTTTTGTACTTTGGGCCGTTTGTTTTTAATCACAAGCATTTGGTGGACGCATGAACCACCCTGAAGTGCATGACGTGTCTCTATGAAAATACATGATTCTAGTATAAGTGGATTCTTTTAGGCACATAGAACTTTAGTTTACAACCCTTTACCTCACTAGGATTCAAATTGGCATTGGATTTAATTTTTTCTACTTGGGAAAAAATATTAAATGTATTTATGCTTTTTCAGTAATAAAAGGTTTTAATATAGCAACTAGTAAGTTAATTTTATAGTAAAAATATTTCCATAAATATTTTTAATAAAAAAATAGTAACTTTTCTCTACTATTTATGAGATATTAATATCTAAATGAAATGTAATATTTTACTAGATTCACAATATTTATGTCAGTAATCAATTAAAATATTTTAATTCAATCTAACCTATCATACTAATTCTAAATTGGTATATTTAGAAAAGTAAATAATTTTTTTAAATATCATATTTAGAAAACATATATAAATTTTTTAAACACGGCATTGATGTAAGCTTAATATGTTTGAATATTGTTACTTCCTTTTTATCAAGATATTAATGCCTATGGATTTAAAATGAGCATGAAAAAATGTAATTTGAGGAGTTAAGTAATGCACCACATTTGAAACCGAGTTGTAAGACATTTATTGCTCTCTTAAAAGTTATTGCAAATATTTTACATAGTTGAATCCTAAATGATAAACCGATATTTAATCTAATTGAAATTTTTTCCTCTTTCATGAAAATGGGTAGCTAGTGGCCACAACGCTAGTTCCTTGGAATCTTCATCTCAAAGTAGATAGACTTACCTCTTTTCTACACTAGGGTTGGTGCAAGGTAATGGTACCCACTTCTGATACATCAGTTGAAATGACTTTTGAAAAAACATAAATGTGATCATTAAAATGAACTATTAGAGGTACGTATGTAGCTTTTTATAATATGGTGTAAAAAGATGGAATGTAGACAATTGGATTACCTTCCAAAATATATAAATTTTATTTATGTAAAATATGTTTGTAACTCCCAAAGAAAAATGTTCTTCTAAGATTGATATTTTATTTTTCTCTAAAACATAATGCATGTGTCATGTTAGGCCCCGAATTTAGTATGTAAATAGTCAGTTAGTCAAAAATAGTTATGTAGAGTTGTAGATAGCATGCGGATCTTGTGCAATGTTTTTTTCCAAAATTTTCAAAGATAATTTTATATTTTTTAAAATTAAAGAAGTCAACAAATCGCTAAAATGACAAGGTCGAGCGTTAGACCCTATTATCATGGCCTTAACATAATCAAGCAGTGGTTTTTTAGTGCGTAAGTCTTTCTATATACTTATGCGTGTTCTTTTTTTATTTTGAAATACGTGAGCGAGTCAAAAGTTATAGTTGAAAGACATGACCTATCTTTTATATACATATGACATGAGTGCAAATAAGAATGAATAGAAAATAGAAAACAATAACATATATTAAAAAAAGATATATTTGGAATCTACAAACATAGTTCTATAAGTGTATTTAGTTTCATTAGCGATGGACAAATGGAGTATATACAAAATCAAGGTCGAAAAGCATGAAGTTACAAAACATTATGTGTTTTGTTATAATGCAATCCAAGCCATAAGGTTTAGAAATCCGAACCTAGAACCAAACCTTCCAACTCATCCACCATAGAGGTGGAAAAAGGTAAGCACGCCAAAAAAATAAATAATCAAGAGTGTGTGCACATAGCTAACACGTGCACGTTAATAGTGCAAGCACGTTCCTTACAAAGTTGTGTGTACACATTATTAACATGCACACACTATTATATATAGTTTTTTCATAGTTGTTTTCATTTCTCCC